>OY728132.1:2119768278-2120300778 GCA_963277665.1 Viscum album | reverse complement strand
TTATAGAACTAATACAGGGTAGATCTGAATTTACATGGATATATAATAGTGTATAAAAAAATTACTACATCATCCTTCTCTAAAGGGATGATCACTAATTTTACTACATATTTCCCTAGGGATTTTGTCATAACTTTTTATGGAACATTATTATATGGAATATATTAAGAGATATTTTGAAATCATTGTTATTTTGGATGAATCAAATATATTCTTTAATTTTGAGGATAAAATTGTGTTTTATCAGTGCTGGATCAATTGTGTGTAAACCATAAATGTTTTCCTTAAGAAGCCTTTGTGATGGAATCCAATGTTTTGAAATTAGTATGAGTTTCCTATCATTAAAATTTGTATTTAATTTCATGTAATTATCTAAAATATCTCCCATAAAAGGTCATTTTTATAAATTTGTAAGTTAATATATTTTCTCTTATGTATGGATAGATCTACGGCTACTGGTAGTTAGAATTTGTATTGAGATAAATGTTTCAACAACCATAAATGATTCTGTTTAGATTAAAAATTTTGATGAAGGATTCTATAGACAAATTATGTATGATAGTATATATTTTTATTATTTAAATTTACATTGCCTCAGTCATTCTATTCATTCATTAAAAATGGTTGAATGCATAAAGATTCATACTTTGATCGAGCCCCAACAATCTCTTTCCAAGGTTCAGTGGGAACTCCACCTGGTATTGATTAATTTCTACATAGATGATATATTTATTTAAGAGATATGGATTACAAAATTTATGATAGACAATGTTAGTGATTTTTTATAGAATGGGTTTTAACCCTTGCATATAATGAGGGATGAACAATAAGAAATGTTATCAGGGGAAAGTGGGTGGTGTCATTAAGGGCGTTTCAATCCTCTTTTTCAAGTGATTGGGACTATAGTGAAGGGAAATTTTTGACACTGAGAATGAATCAATATAAAATAATTTAATTTTATATTAATTTTAAAAAGAGGATAACCAAGATCGTTTTGATCAAGCCATATCTCCTAGAACAGAGCCGTGCCCTATTTTTTTCTTCTTGATCCACTATCTAAAGAATATATTTTAACCTAATAAGGAGATATTGAAGCTCTAAAAAACCAAATAGGTAGTTTACTTTCATTACTCAAAATAAAATACAAGTGTGAAGGGGTTTTCATCAATAATGGAATAATATTAACAAGTAGTAATGAATATAAGGAGTGTATTTATGACTTATTGTCATGTTGATAATATAGAATAAGGGGATTTTGGAAAGGATTCACCTAATTCACCTACCTAAATTTCCATAATTATTTCATACCACTCAAGTGAACATTAGGGAAGAATAATAGATAGTTGATTCATAGGGATTTACTTTTTTTTAATATTAAAAAATTCAATGTCCCTTATAAAAAACTCTTAATTAACCAGAACAATGGTTACCCAATCCTATAGAAAGGAATCATATTCAAAAATTTATAAGCATCTTTCCAGGAAATATGTTGTTGAAATAATGGATTAAAAATATAATATCAAAGTTTCCTTAAAACTATCATGATTTTTTATCCATAATTTTTGGATTTTATAAAATAGGAATACAATGAATTTGGTATGTTTTCACATGAGGAATGTGTTGAAGTAGCTAATGATGAAATTGATTTTTCTTATAAATAGATTTCAACTCTAGAGGATATATTACCAATTGGTATCAATACTGACCTTGAAACTTGGTTTTATTCATAAGATGAGGTGATTTACAATAGAATTGACTTAAATAAAATCGCCCTTTATGAATATTTATTATTCAGGGATTATATTATTATGTGTATTGAAGAAAATATTTAATCTGAAAATGATATCATCTTTAAGGAGTTGTTTTAAATTAATGTTATGTTTCTTTGTTTTTTAGATGATATTAATCTCTTTAATGTACTAATGTTATTTTACCTTTTCCTTAAAAATGTATTCTTTATAAATTTTTTCTTCTCTTTAAAATATTTTTGATAAAGAGGGTAACTAGTGTATGTTAAGGATGGAACCCATGAGTAATGGAAATGTGTTTCATATAGTTGATATTAATTAAAGTTTTAGTCTTCATAAAAATTGGGTTTAAAATATAATTAAGAAAGATATAACATTTAAACAGAAAAGTTTTGTGAGAGTCGTCAGTATTTAAAATGAATTATTTAAATATAAATAATATAATAATAAATTAAATCTAGACTAATATTGATATAAATTTATTAATTAGTGTAAAATTATTTTATGATTTATAAAACCATCAAAGGTCTTGAAAATTAAATTCTAAGGATAGTTGGATGCCATTGACATGTTAAGTCGACTATAATAGACAATGTTGTTTCAGAGGATTGAATTATTTTCTATATGTTATGAAATATTAATGTTTTTGTTTATTGTAATTATTGTATTTGATATATGATATCTATTTAGAATCTCTATATTAGATATGTTGATGGTATATGTTATTTATACCCTATTTATTATGTATCTGAGATCCATTTCGACTCATTAATGGGGATTTGTGATTGCATTGTGATTCACCATTATTTTCCACCCTTAATCCAACTTTATTAATTGATTATGAGTTTTAGTTTCTTGATTGAAGTATCATTTTAATATCTCATATATTTCATATTTTTAATGATAATTAATTATATAATAAGTCAACATAACATGATTTAAATTTTTCATAGAAATCGAAGGGGATTTGGAAGGCCCAAAAAACTAAGGGAGCATGATAGGAAAAAATATGCACAATAATAAATGGTATAGCATATTAATACTGAAATTACATGTGTTATATCCAAACAATTAAGAAAAATATGGTGGATGAATCTCTCCTTGTGTGTGTTAAAAATTTGTAAAAACAATTAACCCCTGTTCATTGATATGGATACCCAAACTATCGTATCAATAGAGATAATTTGAAATTTTAATATTCAAGAGGATAGTTTAATAAAATCTAAAATATCTATCGCTTTAGACATATAATTGATGATAAATATCATTTTGATACATAAAATTCATACTATTTTTTTTAAATTTTTATGTATAATTTTGAGACTAAATACTTATCCAAAATTTCAATCAAAGTGGTATTAAAAATATCAGGGTCCAAAACTACCTCCCCCTTTTTTATATATATGTATCTTGAAAACCAAATTTTTATGTTTAAAATAGATGGATTTATCTATAATTTTAGTGAGAAAAGGGTTATTTTCATCATCCTATAAATTCTAGATCTTTATATCCTCATAGGTACATTAAAGATAAATATTTAGATATATTCAAGCCTCATCCCCTTTATAGTGATCTAAACACTGAGAAATCATTATAAGGGAAATACTCACCTTTTGAGTGATTATAAAACATTAATTATCTATTGTTTTATGTATATTTTTAAATATGTTTTTTAATCTTATCTTAACATATTTATAATTTGAATAAATTTTTTTGGTACGATTGTATGAATTTGTTTTGTTTCTTAATTGACCAAGATGAGATTTCAAGAGGGTAACTTGTGTTATTACAATTAGAGTATAAAATGTAACTCTCTCTCTCAAACATTTGATATATCATTATCAGTTTTCTTCACTAATTTCATGCATAAGGTAAGAATTTACTAAATTATTGTTGTGTCAAAGTTAGGCTTTAAGTGTATCATTTTTAGGGGTCAGACACTTCTCCAAATAATGCTTTTATCAGCATTATAAAACACTTTGAACAATGCTAGAAAATCATTGTTAATCTCAGAGAAGATATGGGGTCCCCTTTAAAAATACTAAAAATGAACTGATAAAGTGTGTACTTTACCCACGCTAAAAAAAGGACTGATAAAGTGCCCCCTTTATCTGCACTATTTTAGCGCTGATAAAGGGCTAGCTGCCTGTGGTGTGATGTTTATATAACAGCATGCCCACCTGCATCACCTTCACCTACACAACACTCACACACCACCAACACAAAACAACACCTCCACAACACACATAAGAACAAAACATCACACAGAAGGGTTTGGAAAACAATGCTATATACATTTCAAACCATGTTTTATATAATTACATTTACAATTATCCAACAAACAGCTAACATATTAATGTTTCAACCTTTGATATCTGTGATCCCCTCTCAAAAATGTCCTCCCATGGTATTAGTTGCCGAAAAAATCCTCCCAACTCAAGAAAAAGTTTCCACCTATATAAGAAAACAAATATAATATTGGTAATACTATTAACAAATAAATTAAACATTAATATGAAAGAATACATTAATAAAATGTCAATTATAATAAAAAAGGCACATTTGTAGTTATACAGATCACAATGTGCATCATATTGATTTGGGGTTGATTCCTACACATCAAAAATTATTTATGGATCATTTTCCTAAAATAGAAAAACAATCTGAATGGGGTTTCTTGGTTTTGAGTATGTCCCTTGTTTTTTACTAAAATTAATATCAAATTTAAATGACATATTGAGATTTATACCAGTCAAATCATTCGTCGTATTGAGGTGTGGTTGATTTCAACACATCATAAATAACTCATGGATTTTTTTTCTAAATTATTAAAACAGTCCAAATGGGTTTTCTTGGTTTTCAATATGACAGTTGTGTTTTTTTTACTGAAATATTATTTCAAACCGAAAACACCCAATTTGAGTTATACCGGCCACATCCTGTGTTAGTTTGAGGTGATCCTACTTTATACATGTTATAAAGGACTTAAAAATCACTCTCTTATATTATGAAGACAATAAGAGGGTGTTTTTTGGTTTTTATAGAGTGAAACATTTTCAGCTAAAATGTTAATTTTAAACTAATAACAGATAATTTTAGTCATACTAGTCACACCATGTGTCAGATTAATATGAGATTGATTCCTACACATCCCAAATGATTCATGGATCCTTTTATTAAATTATCAAAACAATAAAAATTCCTTTTCATGGTTTTCATTATATCAATTGTTCTTTTTTACTTAAATTAATGTCAATTTTAAATAAAAACACATTTGGATTTAAATCGATAACATCATTCATTATATTGAGGTGTGTTTGAATCTTACATATTAAATATAACTCATGGATCATTTTTCTATGGTATCAAAAAAAGACAAATGAATTTTCTCGGTTTTCAGTATGTCAGTTGTGTTTCTTACTAAAATATCATTTCAAACCAAAAAATGATTTTTGGGTCCTAAAACTCACATCATACATCGATTTGATGTAATACTCCTTTATACATGTTAGAAAGGACTTAAGAATAACTGTCCTAAATTATGAAGACAATCAGAAAGTGTTTTCTTGGTTTTTAGTGAGTGACACATTTTGAGCTAAAATGTAAATTTTAAACTGATAACAGACACTTTTAGTCATACCGGTCACACCGTGCGTCAGATTGAGGTGCGATTGCTTTATACACATCACGAATGAATCATGTATCATTGCCTTAAATTATCAAAAAAAAATCCGAATGTGTTTTATTTGTTTTATGTATGGCAGTTGTTGTTTTTATTTAAATTAATGTCAATTTTAAATAAAAAGACACATTTAGATTTATACCGGTCACATCGTTCATTTTATTGAGGTGGGATTGATTCCAACACATCAAAAATGACTCATGGATCATTTTTTATAAATTATCAAAACAATATGAATGCGTTTTCTCAGTTTTCAGTATGCTATTTGTGTTTTTTTACTAAAATTAATGTCAATTTTAAATAAAAGAGAGACTTTGAGTCATACCTGTCACACCTAGCATCAGATTGAGGTGCAATTATTTACTATATGTCACAAATTACATATAGATCATTGTACAAAAGTATCAAAACAATACAAATGAGTTTTCACAGTTTTTTGTATGTCAATTGTTCTTTTTACTACAAATACAAACAATTTTAAATAAAAATAGAAACTTCGAGTCATACCGATCACATCTTCATGATGTTTCTGTACATTCTTCCATCAAGTATGCTTCCCATTATTTTATAAAATTTTTATCTCATCTTTTGAATAAGAGTATTTTCAAAAATCATGGTAGTACAAAAAAAATATAAATACTCAAAAGATTAATAAGTATTTTAAATGAAATAGTAATTATCTTTGAAAATACCTCTTTAGGAATGCTGGTTTGTTCATGGAATGTGATTTCTTTCATAAATTTACAAACATAATAACCACAATCTTTATCGTTTTTATTAGGCATTATAGAAACATTGAGAAAGATAAGTTGTTTTTTTATATGTGTTTGGATAGTGAAATATTATTATATATACCCTAATTTGTATCCATTTTTAGTACTTGTGATGTTCCTTATCCTTTTCCCCTAGACTCATTCCATGATGTAGATGATATTCATGCACCACCCTATCATAAAACAATCCTCATTAAAAGACAATATAAATTATATAACTAGATGTTTAGTTCTAAAATGTTTGATGTAGTGTATTAAAAATTGACAAATGCCATCATTTGTGGTCGGTTTGTGAGATATCCATGCATTGAATCCAATAAATAAATCTTTAGAGTATCCAAATTGACTGTACTGAGAATCTAATGTTTCCTAAAAACAAAAAAATGAATAAGTAATAAAATAAATTTAAATATATTTGATATTATTAAATTGTATAGTTTTACCCCTACATCATTGGTATTAAGAAGAGTATATCATCCATAACTTTGCTGTTAAATGATTTGAGCAGGCCTACCACTATTTCACCCTCTTTATTGGATTCTATATATGTTTGTTATGTAGAGGTGATGTGAGGACTAACGAGTCTAAATTTTTATTAATGGGGAAATTCATTAAATTGTTTTTCATATATACACCTATGAAAAATATGAAATGTATTTAGTCATTATTATCATAGTATATCAGATTTTGAAAAATCAAATCATGAAAACATACCTCATATATACATTTACAACTGAGCCACCTAACCAATCATACTCTAGGATTTCAATTACATTTTCAACACTAATGAAATCTGGATCTTCCCCACTATACATATTTTTATCAAAAAGAATTGTATGAACCCCACCATCTTTCAACTTCATATTCACATGAGTCTGTAATGATAATAAAGGCGGGTATAGAATGGATGGGTTTAAGGTGCTTTCAGTAGATTGCTTTGATCAGTTGGTTGATCCTTGAGATTATTTTGACCTTCTCTTTCTTTTCAAAACCTTCCCTATGTCCGTGTATAATAACATTCATCAGTTCAGACCTTTTTTCATTAAATGTTAAATTTTTAACTTGGAAAAAATGGAAATGAATACCTCCTTTTCGACATGTTTTTTTACAAGTTGTGAAGGCCATGTGATGAATATTCCAAGAGTTTGTTCAACCTTACAAATATCTTCATCATTAATTGGAACATGTATCTCAGTGCTTAGATCATGGGATATGTTAATCATCATTTTTAAATGACCTTTTGGAAGATGTATGATGTGTAGCATGAGGTTATTGATATTGAACAATGTAGCCCTCACTACAAGGCAATGGGTGGGTGTTGATAAATATAAATCACAGTAACTTTCACCCTCTATAATATTAGTAAAAGAAAGGTGTCAATGTATATCTGATTCAAAATACATAGAAGAAACTATTAGAACATTTATTACCTCAGCTAAGATACGTTTTGGAGGGGAATGGCTCGCCTCAAAGCTAGTGGGGGATGGGCGGGATTATCACATTCTAGTTGTTCTTGAGTTGTTTCTTATTTTCCCCTGCCATCATACTTTACATGAAATCTCTTTTTAATTGAATATGTTCTTCAAGGATAGATATTATTTCTCTCATCATTTTTATTTCTACACTTTTATCCTCTTGTTTTTTTTCTCAAAAAATGTTTGGGGTGTCACCCTAAAACCCACACCTCTGACGCAACCATAATTTTCTAGCTACTTCAAGGCCACTGATAAAACACATTTTTATTGAATATTTTATTTATAATAAATGATAAAATTTCCCCACATTGTGTTAAATATTTTTATTTAAAAAATATATGGGATTAGATCATTCATTTGAAAAATTGATGGAAATTTCAGTTTTACCCTTTAGAGTGCACTGTAGCATTTCAAAGATAAATATTTTAATATTTATTATTTGAAATTGAAATTTTGTAACTATGTTTCTGACTTAAATTACTACAACTTTTGTTCATGACATTAGAGATAAAATGTATGTTTGGTTGCACTAAATGGACCATGAAGTCAAATGTGGGATGGACCCGCTAGATTGGATATTGGTTTTATAGTTGGGCCATAATAGCTTTATACGAGCTTTGATTGGGACCAAATTTTGAGAGTCACTCTACAATGAAATTATAAAAAAATCCTTATTTTGGAAGAACAACTTTTTCACGCATTTTATAAGTCAAATGGGAGGTACAAGTTGGATTAAAATATTTGGCCGAGATTCCCCATTCACACTTGAAACCTCTTTGAACCTAGCCTCCCCTCCACTCTATAAATTAATGGTTTTCTCATTTGGAGGGATTTGAGACATGCATTATAATATTTGGAGAATAGGAGGAGTGGTTCTACACCATTTTAATTCAAAATTGTAGGAGGGAAGCTATCAAGCTAGGATCTCCTCCAAAATGCTATTCTTTTCCTCTTCTTTGTTGTAATGTTATTGTGCTTTCAATAAAATCTTAGTTTATCTTCCAATTCTTCTGTTATTTTCAATTTTATTATTCTATTAGTATTCCTATTTGGTCTGGAATTCAAGAGTAGAAACAAGAATCGGTTATACCCTTTCTAAACCTCTACACTTGCATAACGTTTCTACAATGACTACATCGCCCACAAAAGAGTAGTTTTTTTAGTAATCGATAGAACTCTATCCTTATTCATTAATTTATTTTTAATTGATGATATAATGTGATTCACATTATATAATAAATTAATTTAGTTTTTAAATTAATTGAATCTAAGCAAGAAATTGAACAATTAACAGAAAAACACGCGAGGACGATATTTTGTGTAAATTGTGAGAGCACGAACTTAATTGATAATACAAAACCATACGGGATAAATTTGTAGTGTTCAAATATATACATAAAATCAAATAATTCTAATTTATAAAGAGTTAATGTTCTTTAATTTACCACTGATCATAAGATAACCTAAAACATCAATCAAAGAAGGGTGTTGTGAATGCATGTTCCGAAGTTAGCCTAGGGTTAATTTGACTTCATATTTGTTGTGTAGTTAATTATCATTGGGTTTGGGATTTAAAAAATTACGGGGTCATAATTAAGTGAATTTTAATTGAAATTATAATGATAAATAATTTATTGAATAGGTAGAGTTAGAGAGTTTACAACTTTTAAAATATTTTCTAAAAACCATCTTGTTGTTGCATCTTTTTAATCGAATTTCATTTCAAAATTAAAAAAAAAAAAAAAATGAAATATTCTTCCAAAAAACTTCTTACAGTTTTATAAACAATAAAAATCCCCCCATCCTTTCAAGTAGTGTTTTTATTCTATTATATTTTATATTTATAATACCTTTAAATTTTTTTTTAATTTACTTCCTCCTTTGAGAGACAACATTGGTCAGCCACTCTACTACACCAAAGTACCCCAAAAAACCATTAATAATTTGAGGGCTCCCATGACAGTGCCTTTAAAATTAGAACCATTTCCAGGGAGGCAAGTAATTATTTCAACCAATTAGAGTTGTTTATTTTATTTTACATTTTATTCTCTTCCTCTATTCTTTCTTCAATATTTACCCTATCAAATTTTTTTTTCTTCTTCTTATTTTTAGACCATCAACTCAAAATTATATTTTTTATTTTACTATGGTCTGCTCTACTTCATTCAATTTTTATTTTATTTATGAAACAAACTAATCCCGATGATCATTTAGATCTTGACCTTGAGATTGAACATAGCCTTCAAGCTCGAATCAAACATTCTTAGTCTACAGAATGTTTCAACATTCAACCGGTAGAAGAATTCATCCACTCCAAGAATATTGAAATTAGAGACACTTCAAAATATAATTTTAAAAAAGAACCAATGTATGAGAATAATGGAAGATAACTTAATAAAACCATTCAAGAATTGGCTGCACCTGTTATTAATTATCAACCAAATTTCATTGCATACCCAAATCTCAAATCGGACTTTGAACCAAAATCTGGATTAATTCACCTTCTTCAAAAGTTTCATGGATTATCTGGTGAGGATCCTAAAAAAAAGTCAAAAATAATTTAATGTGGTTTACTCAAACCTTAAACCAAGAAATGTATCATAAGATCAAATAAAACTAAGAGAATTCCCATTCTCACTTGATGGAGCTACACAAGATTGGTTGTATTATTTTCAACCTGAAGATGTAACTTGTTGGAATGATGTGAAACATCTTTTCTTTCAAATATTTTTCCAGCACGAAGAACCACTTCCATTCGTAAGGATATTTTAGGGATCAAGAAAGCCTAAGGGGAGTCAATGTATGTGTACTAGGAGTGATTCAAGAAGTTGTGTGCAAGCTGCCCACATCACCAAATCAGTGAGAAACTCCTCATCCAATAATTCTATGAAATACTCACACCTATGGAGGGGAGCATGGTCGATTCCACAGATGGAGGAGCATTGGTGGACAAGACACTAGTAGTTTCATGTGAAATGATTGAAAAGATAGCCCAAAACTCCCAACAATTTGGTGATCGAGGTATACCACATGTCAGGGGAGTACATCATTAAAGTCCATATTCTCTTGAAAGTAATTTGATTGATATCAAGTTAGAATAATTGAACACTATGGTGAGGAAGATTTCACTGGCTAAAAAGAAATCCCAACCCCCTCCTTCAAGGCCTTGTGGCATTTTCACTTAGACAAGCCACCCAAATGACTGTTGTCCGCAACTACAAGAGATGAAGGATCATGCAATAGTATTCCCAGGGAGACCATATCTACAGAAAAAAAAACATATCCCCAAAATAAGTTTGATTCATTTGCTTCAACATAAAACAAAGGGTTTAAGGATCAATTGGACACGAGGTATGGATCTAGAAAACAAAAAAGGACCCCTTTTGATAAAACATCGAGCAGCCTCCGCCTTACCAACATGGTTTCCAATAACCCCAAAAGAGATTTGAAGCCCAAGCATCAACAAGACAACAACAAGGGAATCCCCCACCTAAGCTAGATTCTAACACTGATGAACATTTGAAGAAAATTGTTCTTAATCAACAAAATGAGCTGAAGAGTCAAGGTTTGCAGCTGAGGGAGTTGAAGACACAAATGATCCAGATTTCCACTCTATGAATTGGTAAGTAAGAACTCCCGAAATCTTCTTTCCCAACATATTAAAAATCCAAAGGGGAATTATAGTTCCATCCCTTTGAGATTTGGGAACCAAACAGCTGATACATTTGCACTTTTCATTCCACTGGGATTCACCTCAACTTCAGAAAATCATCATTCCACACCAACTGTTGTGTAACCCCAGGAGAAAGATAAAGGTAAGAAAAATATTGATGATGTTCCTCCTAAACCCATTTTATTTACAAATAGAGTTGTGTAAACCAAGAATATGGCTGAAGAGGAGATAAGAAAAGAAGTTTTGGATACATTCAAGCATGTGGAGATCAACATCCCTCTACTTGAATCCATCAAGAAAATCCCACGGTATGCGAAATTCTTATAGGAACTTTATACCAATAGAAGAGGGATCAAGGGAAATGAGAGGATAAATCTTGGAAGGAATGTGCTATTACTTATTACACCAACTCTATAAATGCCAACAAAGTACAAGGATCCAACTACATTCACCATCCCATGCACTATAGGATTGTTACACTTTTCTGATACTCTTTGTGATTTAGGAGCTTCCATAAATGGAATGCCTCACTCTATACTCTCTTCTTTATAGGTTGGTGAGATGAAACCGATGAGAGTAGTGGTGCGGTTGGTGAATAGAGCTAAAACATATTCAGTGGGTGTCCTTGAGGATGTACTTGTCCTGGTAAGAGACATGATCTTTTTAGTAGATTTATACATGCTTAACATGGAGGATGATCAGGAAAGTTCTCATACTTTCACTATCATAGGTAGTCCCTTCCTCAAAACTTCAAAAAATATCATAAATTTCAATGAGGGTACATTTTCCATGGAATTTGGAGATGAAGTTATGATATTTAATGTCATGGAATCCATGAATTACCCCTCAGAGGACCATTCTGATTTTTTTATCTCCCATTTTGAACCACCAAGTAAGAATCCCATGGATTTTTATTATCCTATTCTTAGGGAGATTATGAGCATTGGTTCTAGTTTGATGTCTAAGAGTACTTCCAGAATAGTTTATAATGCACAAAATTTCATTAGATTTGATTTTTTAAATAGATTCATATTTTGATTTTGATCATGTTAAATATGATTATGACATGGCTGTGGAGTATACTAATGGATTTGATGCTTTATTCTATGATTTTGATGATATATATTAGGATACTGATGTTCATTGTGCACATATTTCAGTTCCTTCAATTTCTCTATCTATACATCAACCCTATATTGGACCTTAATCCATTACCACAAAATCTAAAATACTCATACCTGTTAAGTGGTGAGAAATTACCTGTTATCACTACTAAAAATATTCCTTTTGAACATGAAGAAAAACTTTTGAATCTTTTGAGGGAGAACATTAAGGAAATAGGGTGGACCTTGGAAGAAATATCAGGTATTAGCCCCTCCATTTTCATGCATATGATTCTTTTGGAGGATGGGGCTAAACTAGTTAGGAAGTCACAAAGGAGACTCAATCCAACCCTTCTGGAAGTTGTTAAAAAAGAGGTTGAAAAATTGATCGAGGTAGTTATAATTTATCACATTTCATATTCCTAATGGGTGATTCCTATGTAGGTTGTGCCTAAGAAAAGTGGTGTTACTTTTGTTAAAAATGAGAAATATGAGTTAGTTCTAATGAGGGTGAAAACTAGTTGGCATGTGTGTCTTGATTATAAGAAACTAAATCTGTCCAGTTGCAAGGATCATTTCCCCCTCCCATTTATTAATCAAATTCTTGAGAAACTAGTTGGGAAGACACATTATTGTTTCTTGGATGGATTTTCTAGATATGTTTAGGTTCCTATTGCTCTGGAGGATCAGGAGAAGACTAGATTCACTTGTCCATTTGGTATGTTTTCTTACGGAAGGACTTCATTTGGACTTTGCAATGCCCCATGTACCTTATAGAGATTCCTAGTGAGTATTTTTTTCGGATTTTATTGAGGCCTGCATAGAGGTATTTAGGAATGATTTTTCAGTTTATGGATCCTTATTTGATGAATGTCTAAGTAGTTTGGGAAAGGTGTTGAATCATTTTATTGAGAAGAATCTGGTCTTAAACTTTGAGAAGTTTCATTTCATGGTAGAGCATGGCATTGTCTTTGGGTATGCAGTGTCAAAACATGGGATATAGGTTGATAGATCTAAGATAAACATTATTTCATCCTTACACTATCCTTCATGTGTGAGTTATATTAGATCTTTCCTGGGTCATTCAGGATTTTATCAACGCTTACTCATAGATTTTAGTAAGATTTCTCTTACTTTGTCACGATTACTTCAAAAAGATTATGATTTTGTGTTTGATGATTCTTTTAGGGTATAATTTGATGAGGTGAAGAAGTGTCTGAACACTCCACCGATCATACAGCCCCCACAATGGGACATTCCTTTTGAGCTTATGTGTGACGCCTCCAACTTCGCGGTTGGAGCTGTCTTATCTCAGAGGGTGGAAGGACATTCACATGTGATTGAATATGCATCAAGGACACTGGATCCAGCCCAATAAAACTACACAACCACGAAAAAGGAGTTTCTTGCTGTCATATTCACTTGAGATAAATTCTGTTCATATTTATTGGGATCGAAAGTAGTTGTTTTTTCTGACCATGCAGATTTGAGGTACCTCTTGAAGAATCCATATGCAAAGACCAAACTTACCCGATGAATGATACTTCTTTAGGAATTTTATATTGAGATAAATGAAAAGAAGGGGTCAGAAAACTTGGTGGCAGACCACATGAGTAGGCTTAATAACAAACTAGAGGACGAAACCTTGGACCAGGTACCACTTCAGGACACTTTCTCTGATGAGAATATTTATTCCATATCAGGTAAATATCCTTAGTATTCTTATTTAGTAAACTACCTTTTTTCCTCTGAAATCCTTTCAAATTTAACAAAACATCAAATAAAAAAGTTAAATAGTGATTCAAGATTTAATGTTTGGGATGATCCATACCTATGGCGCATGTGTAGTGACCAAGTTATTAGGATGTGTGTTCCTGATCATTAATTTGAGCCTATTCTGCAATTCTGTCATACACTTTCTTGGGATGGACACTCTGGACCCCAACAGAAAGCTAGGAAAGTTTTGGACTTTGGATTTTATGGGCCTAGTTTATTCAATGATGCTCATGTGTTCTGTATGTCATACTCACGTTTCTAACACACTGGTAATATTTCTAGGAGACATGAGATTCCCCAACAACCCATATTATTCTGTGAAATTTTTGATTTATAGGGCATTGAATTTATGGTTTCTGTTCCTAGTTCATTTTGTTTCCTTTATATTTTGGTTTCCATTGATTATGTTATCAAATGGGTGGAGGATAAGGCCACCATGAATGATGATTCTCATGTTGTTGTGTACTTTTTCAAAGAACATATTTTTTGCAGGTTTGGAGTACCGAAGGCCATCATCAGTGACAAAGGGATACACTTTTCCAATCGGAGTTTGGATTCCCTACTTCTTAAGTATGGGTCAACACACAAAACATCAACACCATATCAACCTCATAAAAATGTTCAAGCCAAGGTTTCAAATCGATAGTTGAAACAAATTTTAGAGAAAACAGTGTAGTCAAATAGGAAGGTTTAGAGAAAGCACTTGGATGATGTGCTATGGACTCATAGGATAGCATTCAAGACACCCATTGGTATGTCCCATTTTCGAAATGTTTTTTGGAAAGTATGTCATCTTTCCATGGAAGTTGAGCATCAGGGTTATTGGGCTATAAAGAAATGCAACATGGATTTGGAATAAGCTGGAATCCAAAGGACGTTGAAAATTCAATATCATGAGGAGATTTGATTATCTTCATATAAGAACTCAAGGATCTCAAAATAAAGATCAAATGTATCCCACGATAGAATGATCCAGCAAAGGGAGTTTCATGTGGGAGAGAAAGTCCTTCTCTAGAGTTCACAATTGAAGCTGATTCTTGATAAGTTTCATTCTAGATGGTTATGTCCTTATGTTATGACTATTGTTTTTGCTTATGGTTTAGTGTATATCACACAAGAGGACACATTAACGAGATTAATAGTCAATGGGAGATGTTTGAAGAAATATATTGAGGGAATTCCTACCGATGCAGTGGATTTCATCACACTGCATGACCCCATCATCACTTGAGCATATCAGGATGTTCCTAATATAACGACCCATACTTTACATACATTGTTATTACTTCAGAATATAAGCACACTTGTTACAACATATTAGAAAACCAGGAAAGGACCGTATAGGTATAGTGTCTTTGGAAAATGGGAAACATAAACAACTAGTTCATAAAGCATCTACATTGTCTCCCATTTATTTCATCATATCTAGAGTCCCTTTTGGCATATACTACTTAATAACCTTCTTCCTGACCTGGGGAAAGAAAAAATACAAAAGGGTGATCTCAAATGCTCAGTAAGGGTAAACAAAAGAAATATCAATCATATTCATAAAAACATAACATTTTGGAAATCTTAACCTGCAAAAGAGATCATAATTTCATAACATGGGATAAATCATAGTAGTGAAATGTAATCCCAATAATCATAACTTAAAACATGAAACTTTTTGGCATACACACATAATAATAGAGAATCATTTCTTAGTAGTCAAGACTCATTGCCAAGACTATCTTAGCAGACAAAGTCCATTTCTGAACCGAGTTCACTCCCCGTTTCAGTCCTGTTTCACTGAACCGGTTTATCCTGCCATTCCAGCCATGTCCATCTCATGAGATATAAATCTTTACCCAATGCATTGGAGGTAGATATAGGTCCCACCCATCTCACAATGATACCATTCATATGTGTGCCACAAAAATCATAAATCAAACATCATTGCATAACCCATGTAATAAAAATGGGATTCTTAAACATCGTGACATCATAAAACAATTCATATAAGATAAAGGAATTCATAAAAATAATTCCATCACAACATAATCAAATCAATGTAATAATAGGGATATAAATAGAAACCTATTTAATCTTAGATGTAAAATAATCTTGATAAAACACTTGAACTCCATTCTTGAGGAAAATATCATTTCTACTTCAAAAACATTTTTCCTTTCTTAACATGTCATACAATTTTAAAATAAAAGAAGTTGATTAAAAATAAACTTGAAAACTTGTAAAGGAAGATTCTTGTAAATAATGTTTTAAAAATCCATTCATGCCGTATAAGTTAAAAAAAACATTCTTCTCGTACTTTTGTCGGAAAAGTAAAAAAGTACCTCGTACAAAAAACGAAAAAAGATTCCTTTCATATCTTTCAATAAAAACTCACCGAAGGGTAAAATTGGATTTAAAAAATTATAGGTGGATGGAAATAATATTACATATTGTGGAAACATGGATGTGTATGATAAAATACACCCTAGAAAATACCAAAGTATAAACAATCTCGGATAAAAATGAGATTGTGATATTTTCCCTTACGTTAGGTCAGATTTGCTTCGTAAGTGTCCGAACCTTCTGTATAATTATTTAAATAATGTCATTGACTTATTCCGGAATCATAATCATTGTTATGATATCATATATGGCCATATTATTATCTTGTTATTAGTAATATTTCATTGCTACTTGTTATTCGGGTGTTTATTACTTTTTGTTCTTATGCGTGTTTTGTCGAATAAATTCTTATTCTTCTCTTTAGGTTATAGATACCTCATTTCCAGAATTTTATTAGTGTAATATATATCATATTAATTCATTAAATTCATATATATAATCATTATTCAATTAAGATCATTTAGAACGAGTCGCATCACATCGTGGAGACGGTATTCCGTACGTACGCACGAGCGATCATATCATTCCCATGATCGTTGAATTGTATTGGAGTGTATGTATACTATTTAAGAATCAATATAACTTTAAAATAATCATATATAGTTATTATTTACACCTTTATACCCATCCAAGTAATGTGGTGGTGGAAAATAGATTACACCACGGCGTGGAGACGGTTTTCCGTACGTACGCACGCGCGGTGATTTCGTTTTCCGTAGGATGGATAGATGGTTAAATAGGGTTGTTTAATACATATAATAACATATCAGTATATGAGTTATACTGTTCTTATTACTTCATAATGAAACAACTAAATAAGAAGAAGTGAAAGAAGAAATAAAGTTGAAAGAATCGGTAACGGACATTACCTCTTCTTTGAAGCGCCTCTTTGAGACCTCCTCTTAGGGCACTAAAATTTGACTTTGAAGAAGACCAGGACCTCTAGGATGTTTCTAGGGAAGTGTAGAAGAGAATTAGGCAGGGGTTGGACAATATTTAAGGCTCAAAGTGGTGTGAGGAAGAGAGGGAGGATGTGCCCTTTTATAAGGGAGGAGAGGGGAACCTTTGGAAATATAATAAATATTAGTTTATATTAAATCCCAACTCCACTTAAAAACTTCCAAAATGACTCATATCCAAAGATTAGATGCGATAAGGTTTTTATATCATCAACAAATAAAATTTATACTTTTTAGGAATTTATTTTAAACATTATCAACTTCATTTATCCTTATTTATCAATTTAATTTTATTTGTGGTAATAATATTCTAAATTTTAAATTATTATAAATAATTACATATGTGTTGTGAATTTTACATAATTTGACACTTTATGAAATTTTAGACCATATAAATTTTAATTTTAATTTTTAAATATTTTTGTGATTTTTAATCGATTTTATAATATGTTATTTTTATAAAATAACAATAGTGTCAATTTTGACACTATTCATTTATTTGAATTTAAGTAAAATATACACAAAAGATATGTTCAAAATAAAAGCTTTAATAGATTTATAAAATTTAATATGTATCTATAAAATTAGTTTAGAACATTATATAGTTCATATAATATTTATTATAATATTTTTAAAACCATTTATTTGATATTTTAATTAATAAAATAATTTCAACATCACTATTGTGTCATAATTAATGATAATTATTTAATCCCTAAAAATTATAAATAAATTCATATGATGTAGATAATTGTATTAAATTTCTGGAGAATATTAATTTTCGAAGATTCATTAAGTTTATCACTAAAGTAAAATTATTATACTTATAAGATTTAAGAAAGTGACATGTTGTCACATTATTTGGTTTTAATAAAAATTAAATTATTTTCATGTTCAAAAGTCCATTAAATGAATCTAATCCGACCCTTAGGTGATATGAGTCTATTTGGAGTCATCCAATAGGATTTTGGCAGGTGTTAGGATAATTTTATAATCTTATATTTACCCTTAATTACCCGATTTACCTTTAACTATGGTAAATAAAATTTACCGTAGTTACTATTCATAATAAACAAAAATAAAAAGTAGCCTATTAACATAATTTGTACCCACTGATTCCAAATATGGAATCCAATTTTCAAAATTCAAAACACATAAGTTTCAGTAATTAATTTAAAATTAATCTTTTTGTTAAGAAAACGAGTTTTAGAAGTTAAAACATTGCCAAAGATTGAAATGTTTTTACTTATGAATTCAATTTGAAATTAATGATAATGACATACATTATATTAAATGGTATAAATATATTATATTTATACTTTAAAACCATTAAATATTATAATTTAACCATATAAATTATCTCAATAAAAAAGTTGTTTTTAATTAAAAATTAGCGTATTTTTACCATTCATCAAAATATGAAAGTTATCAGAAAAATATCAAAAATTTATCCAAAGTAAATTTTTATATCCTGATTCAAAAGAAGAATTTTATTTTTCCAAATTTAACTTATAAACATGTTAAAAACTAGATTTAATGTGGGTGCGCCATCAAAAGGCGGCAAAGCTGCATTTTTTGAAAAATACTTATTTTACCTGAAAAATTTATTTTGTTCTCTTACCATGTTCTAGAAAATGTGTAAGATGAATAATAATGTTATATAATTAAAAATGTAGTTAATACTATTCATAACGGCTAGTCCATAATAATATATCGTTGTTTAGTGAAACCCGGTATTGAGTACGATGCAAGCTATCGAGGAAGGTCGCGATTGCGTGTAAAGAAAGTCAAGCTAGTGTTGTGTGTAGTGAAAGATTCCTTTTATGATTTATATAACATAAAAAAAATATTTCTCATAAAAGTCTCGGGTGTTACACCTAACCCTTTCACTTCTTTATTCTTTTTCCTATTTAAAATCATACATTTCATGTGCATATTTAATCTCATGGGTTCACATTGATGAAAATTCTATATTTTAAGTGTGGGGGAGGGAACCTTTTAGTTTAGTAATTTCAATTGTTTTCCTGTTTTTCAATGATTTTCAAAAAAATTGTATGTTTTTCAAATTTTGTGGGTTTATTTTTCAAATTTTTGTGTGTTTTTGAAACTTTTGAGCTGAAATTATTCTCATCACCATTTTTAAATTCGTATCAATAATTGAAACAATTTATCCCATCAAACAGAGCTTAAATGAATGCTGAAAATAAATTGGTTTCATGTTCAAATATCTAGTAATTTCAAGAAAAGTACTCTTAATTTTGAATCCCATGCCACATCTCACTGTCTTTATATTTGAAATCACTTTCTTGTGAGGCTTCTGAACCATTATTTTTCATATTATTTTCATTTACCTCACTTATTGAGAGAACCAAACCATGATTGATTTAAACAGAATTTGATTTATTCCTGTCAAAACTTGATGGGTTTAGGTACTAATGTTTTAAATGATTGAGGAATTTTTTTGGTATTAAAGCCCATATTTAAATTAATCCTTTTTCTAATGGCATACCATGAACATTTAATCCTTTTATCACTTATAATCCATGAAAATCCTGTTAGTTTAGCCACATTACAAGCCAATTTTACCTATCCAACCAACTCTTGATGTGAAATTGCATAATCTAGTTGAAATTAAGTGTGGGGGAAACTGTCTTGCGTTGTGCTACCGCATTCTATGATACTTTTAGTGGAAAATTAAATTCTTAATAGATGTGTTTACTATTAAAGAAAATAATTATATTGAAAGCTGTTCCTTTTCTAGAGCTTTCATGATGAGTGAAGTTGTGCCTTTCTGAAGCTTCTAATAGAGGGAGAAAGCTGTGCCTATCTGGAGCTTCCAAAAAAATCATGTTTGAGAAGATTGACACTTTTACTGTATAAATGATAAATGTTGTGAAAATTTCTTTATTTTTCATGATGATGAACCAGAATTGATGTTATGGGGATTGAGGAGGATACTATATTTAAGTGAAAATTAGATTAATGCAATTTTTCTTCAAATAGAGTCAAGCCCCCGTCATTCAATCTCAGATTTTTTCACCTCTAAATCCTACCAACCGAAAGCCAAAAAACAGCCTTTGAAATTCCTCATGATAAACATATATCCTTGACTCACAATGAGTGGAGATGTAGGAATTTATCAGGCCTATGGTGACCCTTGTATGAGTTTGGATGAGAATGAAATTTCTGAAAAATTGACATTTGTGTGATAAGAGAAAATTCAAGTGAGGTAACTGTTTTGTGCATGAGAGGATATATGAAGTGGAAATATATTGAATGATATAAATGGAGAACATTAAATAATAGTTTTTATTATGAATTATATTTTTTTTTTCTTGGTGTGGAATTTTTGGATCTCAAGGATATGTGTTTTAAAATTTGTTTTGATTTGATATTGATGTTTACTTGTCACAATTTTTCAGAATATGTGATATGAGGTTTTTCCCAGGAGTGAAAAAGGGTAAGTGTGGGGGAGTTTATAAAACATATTTTTAGTTAATATTTTATTGAAAATAATAGATAAATTTTCCTCACATTGTGTTAGATATGTTTATTTATAAAAAATTAGGGATTAAATCATTCATTTGAAAATTTGATGGAGATTATAGTTTTACCCTTTATAGTGAACTGTAGTATTTCAAAGACAAATATTTTAATATTTAATATTTTAACTAGAAATTTTCTAAATGTGTTACTAACATAAAGGTCTACAACTTTTTTTCAGAACATTACAGCAAAAATGCACATTTGTTTGGGATAAATAGACTATGAAGTCAAATGTGGGATGGACCTTCCAGATTGGATATTGGTTCTGTATTTGGGTCATAAATTCTTTATCTGAGCTTGGATTGGGACACAATTATGAGAGGAGCTCGACAAATCAATTATGCACAAATTATTTTTCTGTAAGAATAGCTTGTGCACGTGTTTTGGAGGTCAAATGGGCAATTCCAGTTGGATTACAATATTTGGTTGAGATTCGCCATTCACACTTGAAACCTCTTTAAACCTATCCACCCCTTCACTCTATAAATTAGTGTTTTTCTCATTTGTATGGGTTTCGGACGTGAATTAGGAGATTGAGAGCATAGGAGAAGTGGTTTTACACCATTTCAATTCATAATTGGAGGAGGGAAGATACCAATCTAGGATCTCCTCCAAAATGCTCTTCTTTTCATCTTCTTTGTTGTAATGTTATTGTGCTTTCAATAAACTCTTTGTTTCTCTTCCAATTAATCTGTTATTTTGAATTTTATTCTTATCTTAATCTTTCTATTTGGTCTGGAATTCAAGAGTATAAACAATAATGGGTTATACCCTTTCTAAACCTTTGCACTTGTATAATGATTCTAAGATGACTACAACACCCATAGAAGAGTAGTTTTTTAGAAATCGATTGACCTATATCCTTATTCATTCACTTATTTTTAATTAATGATATAATTTAATTCAAATAATATGATAAATTAATTTAGTTTTTAATTTAATTGAAACTAATCAAGAAATTGAACAATTAACACAAAAACACGTGAGGATGAGACTTTGGGTAAATTGTGAGAGCGCGAACTTAATCAATAATACAAAACCATACTGGATCAATTGTTAGTATTAAAATTTAATCCCTAAACTCAATTAATTCTAATTTCCAGAGAGGAAATGTGACTTAATTTAACACTAACCATAAGATAACCTTAGAACATCAATCAAAGTAGGGTATTGTGATTTCATGTTCCGAAGTTAGCCTAGGGATAAATTCACTTCATATTTGGGGTAAAGTTAATTATCATAGTGTTTGGGATTTAAAAAATCAACGGATAATAATTAAGTGAATGTTAATTAAAATGATAATGATAAATAATTGAGTGAAGAGGTAGAGTTAGATCAATTATGCCTTTTAAAATATTTTCTAAAAAACATATTCTGGTTGCATATTTTAATAGAATTTCATTTCAAAATTAAAAACCAAAAAATGAAATCTTCTTCAAACAAACTTATTCTAGTTTTATAAATGATAAACAACCCCCATACTTTAAAGTTGTGTTTTTATTCTCTTTTATTTTATTTTTATAATACCTTTAAGAAGTTGTTTTAATTTTCTTCCTCATTTAAGAGTCGACATTGGTTTACCACTCTGTTGTACCCAAGTTCCCCAAAATACCATTAATAATTTGACGGCACCCACGACAGTGCCTTTCAGCCACTGAATGTATGTACCCATCTAGTTTGGATGTTTCTGATTCCTGTGACTATGTTAGATAAAAAATATAGGAAAATAATTAATCATTACTATGTAATATCAATTAAAGGGAAAAAATATTTATTATGTCACACTTACACATGTTTCCCAAAATTTTTGTGTGTTTTCATCTATTAGTATCCCATATTTATTTACATATGCTTCCTCTCATAGAACATGGTGTGGGATGGAGGTGACATTGGATTTGGATTCATCAATATATATATAAATAGAGGAACAGAATTATGGTGTCGTTTTATGTAACATAAAAGTATTACAGTAGATTTAAAATACATACTATTTTTTTTTCAAGTGAAGCGTACCCCATTCTTGCTTTACGATAGGGATATGCTAGTTTTTCTGCTAGTTCCTTAATTTTAGCACTCATTTTCTATTTTATAAATAAAAAACTGTCAATCAAAGTGATGAATACCCATATCATTAGACAACGTATTACCAAACACAATGTACCTGAAAATACTTCTCCTCATGACATCTAGTAAACTCATCCCACGCTCTTTGGGTTATCAGGTGTATATAAATAGGATGTTGGTGTAGGTTTATTTTACCTTCAACATATTTAAGATAACATTTTGTTAAAATTGTGTGAAAGCCTCTGTGAATCTTTCTAGCAACCCTTAACACATAGTCCTTGTGTGAGTCATCAACTATAAATGCAATCTATAGGGGATGATGAAGAATAAGTCAATGTCTATTTATTTTATTTTTTAGTAAATTAAGGAAATTATATATCATAATGTTACTATAATATCTCCCCACATCGATGTCTTAAGACTGGTGACAGCATGGTGCCATGACTGTACATCAATTGGCACGAGTTTCTGAGTGATGATTCCAATATAACTACCAAAAATGGCCTTTTTTGGGTTAACATTTGTCCCCACTTATTCCATCCAACCTTGTATTTGATTCCTTTCACTTTTTCCTTAAGTATTTTTTATAACACTAAAACTATAACACTCATATTTTTCCTGCTCCACCAGTGTTTCAGTACCTACCATTTCCTCAGTTTCAACATCATCATTATGTTCCATTGAAGTGATAGCATCACCATATGCAGATGGTGGTTATACCTCTACACTGGGAGAAGTAGAAGAAATAGGTTGAGAAACCTAATAGACCTCTGCACTGGGAGAAAAAACAGGTTGAGAGAATTTTTGTGCCTCGGGATTAGGAGCATCATAATGTGAAGAAGTCATTATCTATATATATATTGTTCAATATTTAATTTATATTTCATAAAAAAGTAGTGAACATATAATAACATATGGTAAAATGATGTATATTACAAAAAAATATAACCTGATTACTGAACTCTCTTTTTTTGAAGGCTGAAGGGATTTAACCCCTCTATCAACTATCAAAATTCCTTCATTGTGGTATCCTATGACATTCAAAAATATGTCTACATTGGGACTACTGTGAAATGATTATGACGTCCCAATTAAAGGGTCATCCTCTATTGAGTTTTCATCTGACCCTTCAGTGGTTTTGCTGGATAACAGAACAATTGACAAGTTTCAGTTTGTGGGATCTATAACACAAAATACTTGTACTACATGTGATTCCATTATAAATGGTTCTTCTTTGTACCCTTCCCTACTGAAATCAACTTTCATGAATCCCAACTCATCTATTTTAACTGCACTTCTATTATCAACCCACTTGAATTGAAAAATAGGTACTTGGAAGTTTGTATAATTAAAAACCCATATTTGTTTGACGATTCCAATGTAAGACATATTTTCATAAATTCGATTTATGTCCTTAGCACCAGAAACATGCATAGATTTAGCCACAAGTGTAACTACACTATTCTAAATGGTGATTTCTTTATCAAGTTCTTTTGTATAGAATGTATAACCATTAATTACATAAGAATTATAAGATAATACATACACACTTGGTCCTCTGGCTAGCCATTGAAGTCGTTCTGAAATTGAGTCTAGATTTTTATCTGACTCCTTAAATATATAGTCCTGAAACCATCCTATAAATTGTTGATTATGTGTATTTGATATCCATTTTTCATACCTTGATGGATTCAAATTCCTGAGAATTTCTTTTTGGGTTTCGACATATGGATCAACCTCCAAACTGTTATGAATAACATAAAGTTGGGTATGTTCCCGATCTGTAATATTTATTGTGACAAACTCTCTTCCATAAATTCCTTTACCCGCAAGCTGCCCAGTGTGATGAGATTTAGGTATACCAATTCCTTCCACACCAGAAAAGTATCTGGTATAGAATTCAATAGCTTCCTCAACAATATATTGATTCACAATACAACCCTCTGGAGAACTTTTATTTTTGACACACCCTTTCAAAATCTTCATATACCGTTCAATGAGGTACATCCATCTATATTGTAGAGGACCACATTGTCAAATATCTCTCACCAAGTGAACCGTAAAATAAACCATCTTATCAAATAATGTCAGTGAGAATAACATTTCAAATTCATATAATATGATGGAAATCCATATTTCCATACTTGGAAATTTCACTGGGTCTATAACTTTACTACATATAGATTTGAAGAAAAAACAGAGATTTGTCAATGAATAATAGAAATTTTTGGAAAAAATGAAACGTAAAGCTATAGGAATTAGATCTTGCATCAAAATATGACATTCATGTAATTTCATACCATTTAACTTTAAATCAGTCATTGAAACTATGTTTTTGATATTCTATAAATACCCCTCTAGAACCTTTACATAATTCAAAAAGTTGAAAAACTGATATCTTTCTTGCCTGGAAAGAGTGTAAGCAGTTAGAGGAAGAAATGTTCATTTTCACCCTTCACTGGCACTAACTCTTCTCATATTCCCATGTCAACCATATCCAACCTAGCCTTAATTCCATCCTTTTTTTCGGTTCATTTAGAAATGTGCTGATGAAACTGTCACATACATTTTTTTCAACATGCATAACATCAATAAAGTTTCTGATGTATAGATAATTCCAGTATAGTAATTAAAAAAAATTGATCTCTTCTTCCAAATGGTTTTCATAAGGTTTTTCGAAAATGGTTTTCCAAAAGTAGGGTTCACATCTTTTACTTTGTCAAACAGTTGAGCACCGGTTAGTGGATATGACATTGTATATTCTTCTGAATTTTGATCAAATGATGTCATCCATGATCAATACTTATGTCATTGGGGTATAAATCTGTGTTGTCCTAGAAACACAATTTTCAATGAATGTTTCAACCTAATTGACTATGTACCTTGTTCGTAGATGAGACACCCCTAACTTCCTTTAATTCTATATCCTAACAAATTCCCATAAGTAGGAAAGTCATTTATCATCCCATACAACATGGCTCTCAATGTGAAATATTTATTTCTAAAAGGATCATACAACGTAACACCTTAATCGCACTAAGATCTCAAATCCTCAATCAATGGATCCAAATAAACATCAATATCATTACCCGATTGTTTCGGTCCAGATATAAGACTAAGTAACAAGATGTGTTTTCATTTCATGCATAACCATGGTGGAAAGTTATAATTGACCCACATAACCATCCATATACTGTATGTACTATTTTGAAAACCAAAAGGATCCACTCTATATGTAGATAATACAAGACAAAGGTTTCTCAACTCATTTCCAAAATCAGGATACTCATGATTGATTATCTTCCACTGAGGAGAGTCTTCTGGGTGATGTAGTTTCCCATATTTATTTCTTCTATCTGCATGCCACATGAATTTCCCTACAGCCTCTTTAATTCTATATGGTTCCTAAACCTTGTAATGATTGGATAGTACTATAAAAATTTTGTATGACATGACTTATCTTTCTTGTATCGAGAAGCACCGCACTTTGGGCATTCTATAAGTGATTTTTGATCCTTGTGAAACAGTATACAGTCATTCAGGAAGGAATGTATTCATTCAAAGATAATACCCATCAAACGTAGCATTCGTTTGGTGTCTTATGATCTACTCAGGATATCATTATCTTCTGGGATCATGTCATTAAATAGAGAAAGTAATTCTATAAAACTGGTGTCATTTCATCCATTTCTTGATTTCAAGTTATACAAATTTAGTATGACTGATAATGGTGTATATTTAGTAAACCACCATAGAAAGACATCGTTTCACATCTCTTTAATAGCTCAAACAATTATGGGCAATCATGAATTTCATATTCAACTATCCTTGTCAATTCTTTAGTACGATCTTAATCATCATTCACATTTGTAATCACAACCTCAATATAGTATTCTTCATTTTCCCCACTTGTAATCATATCAAATGATCCATAAAATGAACTATTATCCCATCAACTAGCTAGATTCTCTTTTCCCTATGTTCATTGAAACATTTATAACATTAATCTATTCCATGACAGATCAATTGTTCTTACAAATCCTATGGAAAAAATTTTATTGAATAACCACAGTGTAAACAAAGACAAATGATTTGAGAAGGGTCATATGTATGATGTTTTTCAAACTTGATGAACTCTTTCACTCCATCTTTATAATCTCATGTCGATCGATTGGCATATATCTAGTCTATATTCATAGCCATCCTATTTGATTCGGTGATATTAATTTTTAACAAAATAAATAGACAAAACATTGATATAAAAAATAACCAAGGCTAACAACAGTTATAGAATTTAAGTCTCCTTTTAAAACTATTTATAAAATCATAGTTGAAATCCCATTAAAAACCAACCATTTACATAAATTCCTATTTAAAATAAAATTAACTTTTTAAAATATACCAATCATTTTCAAACAATCTTTCTCAAAACCCCAATTACTTTTTTATAAATCATTCAAGGAAACTTCATGACCCAATAATTTTAATCATTTAAAATGAGAAACAACCCTCTATATTTTACAAATTTTCATTTAAAATTTCACACACCCCTTGTTAAAATGAATCCATCATTAAATACACTTTCAAAATATTCAAATGCCTTTATGAAATCCAATCAGGTGAGTTGAGAAACACTTCACATGCAACCTAAGTCCATGTAAAGTGTTTAAATCATTTTAATGTTTTTTAAAACAAAAAATGTTACGTTGAACACATTTTCAAACAACGGTTTTAGCGTATTCCAATAGCACCTCAGGGAGAGAACCACTATTTCCAAATCTATGAAATGATTTGGGAAGTTTCTCTTATGTGTTCTCAACTGTCTAGATCGATAAGCAACCACATGACCATCATTGTCTAAAACTGTTCAAATCCTGACTCTTGATACATCACAATATAATCCATACTCATTAACCAGATCATTTATGGTTAAGATTGATGTTTTCATCAATCTCCCATTAAGATCTTAGAAAGATCACTCATGAACATCTAAACAAAAATATTGAGCTATACAAAATAGGTTAGGTCTTGTATAATTCCATTTCAATTTGAATGGTATTATCATAGATGGAAATTTTAGAAGTCACCAGTTCATCCCTATATTATATAATTCAAATATCATATTTAAATCCTCCACCATCCCACATAGAGCCTTATCTACTACCATACCTTATCTAAACCATCAATTTAGGGAGTATAACTAGCCTATAGAAACTTAAGAGTTGTTACAGAGGGTAGTGATTAAGAATCCACTCCAGACCAGTCACCTGATTCCTAAAAGAATCATAACTCATTCTCACTAAAATATCCTAAATGTAAATTTAAAAGGGTATAAAAACCCAAATAACTCCAAAATCAACACTAGTGACCCATGATAACTCACCACATCACATCGTCCAACCAAGGAACAATATTATCATTAAGAACAAAAAATAGGGCACCAAAAAAGATGATATAAGAGCATCATACACTACCATCCAACAGTCCATATGTAATGTGTGAGCTAAGAATTCTTTGTATGATTTCAGAAATAATTCTATTTGAACCCCTTCATAACATTTTTCATAAAGTTATAGTTTGAAAATAAGGTATAAAATATATTTTCACATGAATCATAAAACAAGTGTAAAATAATAAACTGACATATTTCCAAACAACCACCCTTTTATAATATAAAAACAAGGATGACTAAAAATTTGAAATAAAAATATCAAAAAAGGAAAGAGGTCCCTTAAAACCATATAAGACATGTCAAATCATAGTTTCTACCTCTTTTAGAACATTTTCTAATTTTTTTCCATAGATAACCACAATGAGAAGCCATTTTCTTTAAACACATTTAACAAAAAACCATTTTTTTATTTTTTAAATAAAACTTTTTAACCATTTAAATCAACATATTTGAAAGTAAAAAAATAAACAATTGAAGTGAAATAATGATAATACATAGGCACCAAGGAAACAAGAAAACATAATCCCAAAAAAATGATGGTGACATATAATAAGAAAAACTAGGGTAATACAATCCAACCAAGAAAATAAATCATCTAAAGTGTCCTAAGAATGATGTAACCATCATCTGAAACTTCCTAATACTAATATAATTGGATCCTGAATTGGAGATGAGGAACCTAGATCAATACTATTTAAATTGTCATATCCAAGTAGTCATATACAACTCAGTAGTCTCTATCATGATCAGGGACTAAAAAAAACCCTGGCCCCTTCCAGTACATTCTAGGGACAATAAAACATCTCAGAAACTTACTCAATCTAACTGGGTCCTTACACTAGGAAGTAAACTCCACACTAAGGATTTCAATTATCTGGATCCTAACCAGTCTCCTAGGATACCCATGATATTTCAATAGTGAAAGTGAGAAACCAATGAAAACTAACACATCATCACATAAATATAATTTTAGTAATTTGAAATTTAACCTCACCCACCTCTTACACCCTCACAAGAAACAACCCCTTTCATATACATTTATAAGATTCATAATAAGCATAATAATATAATGAATCCCCCATGGGGTCACAAGCCACAACAGGAACAATAAATGGATGGAGCTCAATTGAGAGTCTCCCATATTTATAAAATAACTTCCTTTAAATTACCAACTAGGATTTTACAAATGTTCTTGAGAAGCCAATCCATTTTCACCCAATTTGAGAACTACATTTAAAATTTCAACCAAAAACCATTTATCAAAATCCACTAGAAATCCCATTTGGAAACCCAACCATTTTCTATACATAAAGTTTTAAAATAGTAAACATCTTTATTTTTAAAGGAAATATGGGATAATAACTCTTTCATTAAACTTCAATATTCTTTTTAAAATATCTTAATCCACCATGAATGTTAAGGGTCTCAAAACCATTTAAATAGGTTGATGGTCAATTCCATTTTTTTTGAAACATATTAATTTATAATTTCTCATGTTTAATTTAAAGAAAACAATTATGAACAAACTTTCAAAATATTTAAATTCCATTAAAAATTCCACTTAGGCCTTTCAAAAAACACTTGGCATGTGACATAAGTCTATTACAACTCTTTAAACCTTTTTCAAGACAATTGAAACCCAACAAAGTCATAACATAGGATTAGAGATCATAAGAAATAATTTTAAAACATTTATGAAATTTATAACGCTTATTACAAGGGAGTTCCAAAGAAACACCTACCTCACTCAAGAAATATCGAAGCTAAAACTTGTCGACATTAATGGAGAACACATAAATATGTTAAGTGACATATAACTCAAACCCTAACTACATAAATCCTCATCATTAAAAATCAATTAAACTATGCTCTAATGGAATCACACTTCAAATTCATAACCAAGTCACACTTAATCAAAGCAAAAAATATGAAGAGGAACACCAACCAACATTCAATTAATTTAGTGCACAAACAAGGACCACCAATGAAAACAATATTCAGTGGGGTGTTTAGCCCGAACAATTCACAGTATACCATAAATATCAAACTATAATTACATTTGAAAAAGAATAAACAGATGAAAAATAGGAGAAAACTCACCAGCATAGGAGAGGCGCACAATGGAGGAGAGGTGCATGACAGAGGTATAGCGCACGACAGAGGTGTGGCATGTGGTGGAGGAGAGGCGCACGACAGCTGGTTCATGCATGGTGGAGGAGATTGTTTGGGAATAGGAGACGCACAACAATGTGGATTATGATGGTAGGGACAATGCACAGTGGAGGTGTGGTTCATAGTCGAGGAGAGGTGGCAGGAGAGGAGGAGGAGGAGGAGGAGTCACGATGTAGGGGTCAGCTTCCGCGAGAGCTTGAGGGGTGCAAGAATGAAGGAGACTATTAGTGTATTTTTATAAAACCCGGTGAACCTTTTATCAGCGCTAGCTAAAAAGAACTGATAAAGGTTTGTTTTATCAGCGCTAAAATAAAAAGTACTGATAAACACATATTTATCAGCGCTAAAAAAGCACTGATAAAGATATTATTTTAATAATTTATTTATAATAATATATATATTTATAAAATTATATATATGATAAATATTTTTTTATTTATTTATAATTATATCTATAAATAAATACATATAAGTATATATATTTATAAAATTATAATTTAAATAATTATAAAATTTTAAGAAATATATATGTTATATTTTTAATCTTAGAATATATATAATAAATATGTTAATTATATATATTTATAATATTATAGATATATAAAACTATATTTCTTCTAATTTTATAATAATTTATATGAATAATTATCTATTTATTATATGAATATATATTAATTTATTATATGAATATATATATATATATATATAAAATTATAATTATAAATGAATATATATATATATATAATTATAAAAATATAAAAAATTAATATTTCAAGTTTTTATAATTTTATTAATTTATATATTTAATATATTTATTATAATTTTATAATTAATTAAGTATATATGTATTTATTTATAACTATAAATGTAAATATTTGTATTTATTTATCAATATTTTTATATATTTATTTAATTATATATAACATTATATATGATAATAATAAATATATTTTTTATAAATAAATAATTATTTAAATAAATAAATTTTTATTTATATTTATAACTAATAAATAAATAAATATTTATTTGTAATTAAAAATTATAAAAAATAAATATTTATTATATTTTTCTAATTGTTTCAATATATCTACATTTATTAAAATTATATTTATAACTATTTTTATTTATTTATAAATATTTTTATATAAATATATAAAATTAATATATTTATTATAATTTTTAATTATTTAAATATTTCTATATTCATTTAGGAATTATAATTATAAATATTTGTGTATATTTATTAATATTTTTATTTAATTATATTATAACATTATAAGTAGTATAATAAATATATTTATTATAATTTTATAATTATTTACATATATATAGTTATTTATAGTTACAATTATAACTATAAATTTATATATATATATAATATGTATTTTTTGTAATTTTATAATTATTTAAATACATATAGTTGTAATTATAATTACAAATAAATATATTTAAAAAGTATTTATATATAATAAATTTAATAATTATAAATATAATAAATATATTTATTATTTAAATATATTTATTGTAATTTTATAAGTATTTTTGAGAACATATTAGTAATATGGGTAAAAGGAATTAATCATATACCTAGTAAATATACATAATAAAAAATGAGCCATCAATAGACAACATGAATAATAAGAAAGGGTGTAATGTATAAATGAACATTATGATACATAACATATGCACACATGATCAATATATTTATTGACCAATTAATTCAAATTTATATAATTAATAATTAATATAAATATATATATATTTAAAAGTGTATTTATATATATTAATTATAAATAAAATAAATTTATTAAATATAAATAATATAATAAATAAAATAATCTAATATATATAATAATCCAGTTATCTAATAAATCTAATAAATCTAAAAAATCTAATTAATTAATCTAATAAATTGAATAAATCCAATAAATCTAAAAAATCAAATAAATCAAATAAATCAAATAAATCAAATAAATATATTTATTATTTAATGAAATTTATTATTATCTTATAATTATTTTAATATATATATATATATATTTATTTAATTATAATCTTGAAAATAATTTTTTTTAAAACATTATATATATATATATATTTTTAAATTATTAAAAAAATATATTAATTATAAACATGCATTTTTTAGTTAATGTATCCAAATAAACATTATTTTTGAATATAAATTGTTAAATACTTTTATCAACACTAAATATAGCCTTGATAAATGAATCTTTATCAGCACTAAAAAAATTGCTGATAAAGGTGTACCTTTTATTAATGCTTTTTTTAGCACTGATAATGGATGCATATATCAGTGATTTTATCTAGCGCCGATAAAGGCTACCCCTTTATCAGTGCTTCCTTCTTAGAACTAATAAAATGAGGCGCGTACCTTTCATTGTATTGTGGTAGTGAGAGGATTTTCAAGATTCCAATTAATCCTCAAACAAGGTCATGCACTAAAACCAATTAATTTATAAGAAAAAATAACATTAAAATATTTTTAGTAACCATTAAATGATCAAATCCTCACATATCTATAAAATCCGAGTCTATTTGAAAAAAAGACCACACAAAGTTTTAGTTATTTTATTTACCTTAATTTAGAACATTATCAAATACCCTATTTTTAGTTTCATTTTATTAAAACTATTTCAAATTAATACTCTCAATGTAATGTCTTAGATTTTCTATGTATTATTTTTAAATATAATATAGAATTATTACAGAACTAGGCTTTTCAAAGGCGTGTGATTCCGAGGCCCGGGGTGCCTGGAATAAATGTTTGAAATAATTTAAACTTTTCAATGGAGTGAGTGAGTTGTTTTCCTTAGAAAGTGGAATAAATTTTAATTGGGTACCTGGATCAGAAATCCGAGAGCACCATTGCATTCAGAACGACGACTTAACCTTATGTAGGGCCTAACATTGATCGGTGCGGGTCAACTGCAATAGTTAGTTTTTGGAAATTTTTAAATGAAATGAAATAAATTAATAATTTATTTTATTTTAAACGTTTCCTTAATGAAACGAACTAATTTCGCCTATTAATACTAGATTATAAAAAATTCATAGGGTTAGCTGCATAACCCTATGAATTGGTGATTCCCATTGGAGCTTTAGAGGAGAAACCATTAGAAGATGACGACAGAGCGATCGATCGATGCATCTCGGATATGATGAACCTCATCAACGAACGTGATGTGGCGATTGTTCTTTAACCGAATCGAGGTAGGGTTTTTGTTATTTAGATTTGTTTTTTCCCGTTCTCCATTTAAACTACGAATGTGGATCAACCCATGAACAGGTTGATCTATGGACCATGCATTCTTGTATGATGGTTATTATTTCTATTTATTTGGGAGATTTTGATTTTGGGAGTTAATTCATGATGTTTAGAATCATTGTTTTTGATTTTCCTTGTTGAACCTACAAATGGGGGTGTATCGACGCTGTGAAGAACGACGACAGAAGTCCATTCCTCCTTCTGATTATTGAATTTCTTTTCTCCTCACCCCAAATTCTTCTCATTCTTCGTAGGGTAATAAAAAAGAATCATTTCAAGTCCATTTCACAAAGAAACGATCCCAAATTAGAGATCGAACATCACGAAAACCCAAAAAAGGTGCAATGATGATGATTATCGACAAATCAGCTCGAATCAAGGAGTATCGTTCTTTAAGCATTATTCATGCAGGTGGATCAAAACTTGCTTTTTGGGCCGATCAGAGGCCCAAAAACAACAAAAATAGATTTTCAGTGTTGGGGAGACCTAGAATCTAGAGTTTTGTGGTGATCAGACGGTCAGATTGAAGACTATAGGAGTACCCGAGGTGCGGCGGAGGAAGACAACAATTCTGGAAAGTTCTGATCAACACAATGTGTATCCCGAAGAACATTCCATGTGGGACCGACAAAGTAGCGGCTAGGGTTTCTACACTACAGATAATGATGAACACGATGTGATCTCAGAAGGACACGATGTTTGGGCCCCAACTAGAAGCAGCTAGAGTTATAGGCGACATGAAGCATGGACATGGCCTGCGATCATTGTCACATGGTGTGTGGGTCCTTATGTGGGACTCAGTGTGTAACACCACAACCCTTCTAGGCTGGAGCCGGTGCATTACTTGTGATATTGGAATGGTTAAAAGGAATGAAAATCCCGAAGGAACGATCAGTTTAGTAGTCCTTAAGAAACTAGATATATAGATGTTACTGAAATTACATTGGAAAAGTTTACAAAATACAATACATAACAAAACTAAAAACAACATCCCTAAGAACTTAATAAAAGATATTCTCTTCATCAACTGTTGAAGGTAGAAAATGAAAGGGGTGAGATCAAACGCTCAGTAAGGTTTACAAATAGTGGAAGCATGAGTAAAATAATAAGTGAATCACAATCAATCTGGGATAATCAATATGGAATAGTGAATAAATGAACAACTAATGTCATTAATAAACTGATAATGATACTGCATCCATAGATTTTGTCATAGTAAAGACCTCATGAATAATAAAAATAAATGATAATGAATAAAGAGAATTATTATTAATTGGACATCATATATCTGGACCATGAAACCATAATACCGTAAAAACAGTTTAGTTCTATCGGTAGAAACCCTTCTGATTTTTGGAAACAAACTCGAAAGGTTTGTCACCAAACTGTTTTTTCTCATGAGACCTACCAATGAATAGAGGGGCTGTAGTGGGACCCACTCACCACTTCATTTAAAAATAATTATTTATACATTAATTCAATACAAGAGAAATATACCCTTTCAATATCCGTATAGAGTAGAGTATACAGATTCATCAATATTTCCATAATTAAAATAACTTTCCAAAAAAACACAATATGTAAAATGGTATACGGTTTAGAAAAAAAACATATCCATGAAATTAGATTATGGATATTTTATTATAAATATAATTTCAAATGAAAATTTATCTGAAATGGGCAGTAGGTGAACCACTTAAGGATTATTAGGTTCACAATACAAAGATAGTCACAACGAAAACGACAGCTGAGACAAAGTCCCTTACTATAATGTAATTGGTCGAACCGTATGAACATAAATTAATAACCATCAAGTGAATCATTAAATAACATGAATATAAATAGAATAATGTTATTATATATCAAATGGAATTATACATATACCAAATATAAGGAATAATTGGAGAACAATGGAAATCTCACAGAAATGAAAGTGAGATGAGAAATCCCTTACCTTATGCTCAAGTGTGTTATTCGTTTGTTTTAAGGACCTGAATAATAAAATTTAGCTTTATTAATTAATATTTAAATAACCTATTAGAAATTTAATTGATTTATTGTAACCTTTTTAGGTTCATTCATGGGCCTTTTATGGGTTCAATTGCTTCAATTTTCATGTTTTGGAAGCATTTTCTCCCTTGGTTTTCATGGTTCGTTTACTTGTTTCCATGAATGGAATTTCATTTGAAACATGGTTAAACATCCAGAATTGTTAATATATATTATTAACGAAATTATGGTGATATAAATGATCTTATAATGATTTTGGGTTATATATCATGATGTTGATTCATTTGTTAAAACATTAATGATGTTTGTTTAGATCGTTTTAGTGGTTCTTTGATAATAACAACCTCATTTTGTTTAATAAATTAGAACCATGAGTAAAAAAGAATTACAGAACCATGGGTAAGTCATAACACATATATTATAACCTGGTTCAACCATATAAATGGTTTCATGACCAGACTTGAAAGAATTGAAGCAAATTGAAATCACATCGTTTACGATGTCGGTAATTCGACACACCACGAACAATGTTTTTAAATACTTGAACAAGTGGGGGAAAAATAATATTGATGATGAATTTGTCAGAAACATGAGAACATATAGAATATAAAATATTCTTGAGATTTCATTCCTCTTGGGTAAGAAGAGATGAAGAAATAATAAACAAAGAACTCCAAATAAAAGAATAATTTTGAAATCGCTTACAAAAATTCGACAGTCTAACGGCTACACAACATGGTTTTAGAAAATATTAAAAAGAGAGGGGACAAGGGTACCTATCCAGAAATGAATCGTAATATAGATTAGATCATGAATAATAAGGAAGATAAGAACATGGTATGGAAACTTGAAAGACATACCACATAAAAGAGAACTTTAATGGAAAAAAAGAAAGAAATTGAGAATTTTCTTACCTTGTAGAGTAACCCTTAGAAATTGATGTTTGGGACCTTGGGGGCTTGAGAAAACCTTGGGAGGAATAATATAAAGATAAGAAGTCCAAATATTCATTGAGGGAGAATTGGGAATGAAATAAATGAAGGGAAGAGTTGGTTCTTATAGGAAAAGTGAGGGATTATTTGAATAATTTCCAAGGGACACCTCATGGGTGGTATTTTCAAAACCATGGGCTTTACCATTGTATTTTCCCATGATTAAATCCACTTGGGACACCTCAAATATTATTTAACTATACACAAGTCAACCAGATTTATGAAATCATTATTACATCATTAATTATGTCATAAAGACACCGAAACTGAAAACTGTATTTTTTTTACTATTCACTGAAAAATCAACTGTTTCAGAAAAATTTACAAAATCCACCCTATCCATTTTTTGACGTGTACAATTCAAAAGTGAAATCCATTTTTCCAAAAAAAATTCTAAATATTATTAATTTACTTTTTCAGTAAAGTTATAGTCAATTCGAAAAATAACAATCTTAAAGTGCAATTAGTTTTATTTCTCATTGAAAAAGTATTTAAGATCTCATTATCTTATTGCCTTAAAAAAATAAAAAAATAATATTATTTAATATTCATAAGGGTCATATTACTATTCATATTACTATTCATATTACGATTCATATGGGTATGTTACTATTTACCAAAAATCAAGTTTGTTCTATCAGAATCCGAATGACTTACTGAACACAACTCTAGATGACCATTTTTCGAAATTCAAAACATCGAAGAGGAAAAGTTGTGTTTAATGGATAGATTATAAAATTGCATTCTATATTTATTATCAAAACCTTGGGGTGTTACATTCTCCCCTCCTTAAAAAATTTTGTCCTCGAAATTCACAAAATATTACCTAAAAAGATTCAGGTATGTCTTTAACATAAGCTCCTCAGGCTCCCATGTTGCTTCCTCCATCTTATGGTTCCTCCATAGAACCTTTACCAGACAATTCGTCTGATTTATTAATGCTTGTTCTCTAGTATCTAGAATCTTGATAGGATCTTCACAATAATATAGATCTGGATCAAGTTATACTTCTTCATAAGTGAGTACATGTGTTGGGTCTAGCATGTACTTTCTTAACATTGACATGTGGAACACATTGTGAACCTCAGAGAGACTTGGAGGCATTGCCAAACGGTAAGCTATAGCTCCAATTCGGTCGAAAATTTCAAAAGGACTGATGTACCTGGGAATTAATTTTCCCTTCTTACTGAATCGTATAATACCCTTCCATGGATATACCTTTAAGAAAATGTGATCACCTTCTTGAAACTACAAATACTTCTTTCGGTTATCTACATAACTCTTTTTTCTACTTTGAGCTATTTTGATATGGTTCTGGATAATCTTCACCTTCTCCATTGTTTCTTCAACAATTTCTGGGCCCACAAGCTTTCTTTCACCAACATCATCCCAACAAGTTGGTGTACGAAATCTCCTCCCATACAATGATTTATAGGGTGCCATCTGAATACTTGAATGGAAGCTATTGTTGAAGGAAAATTCTACGAGAGGTAAATAATGATCCCACATTCCTTGAAAATCAAGTTAACAAGACCTCAACATGTCTTCCAATGTTTGAATAGTCCGTTCTGATTGTCCATCAGTTTTTGGGTGGTAGGCAGTGCTCAAACAAGGATCAGTATCTAGGGCCTTCTGAAGACTTTTCCAGAATCTTGATGTAAAACGTGGATTAAGATCAGAAACAATCGATAGGGGTAATCCATGAAGTCTCACAACTTTATTAATATATAGTCTTGCTAGATGTTCAAGTTGTAGATCGTCTCTTATATCAAGAAAATGTACTGACTTGGTAAGATGATCAACAATGACCCATATTGCATCGTTCCTTCTAGGAGTCTTTGGTAGTCCCATGACAAAGTCCATCATGATATTATCCCATTTCCACATAGGCATGGGAAGAGGTTGCGATACTCCTCCAGGCTGTTGCCTTCCAACTTTCACTTATTGACAAACCATACATATTGACACAAAATCAGAAATCTCCCTCTTCATGTTGTCCCACAAAAAATGTTCCTTCAAATATCTATATATCTTAGTGCTACGAGGGTGTATAGAGAAATTGGAACTATGAGAATCATCCAACAATTCCCTTTTTAGATCAGGTATATCGGGAACACAAAGTTTCTTCCCAAATTTCAAAATTCCATCTTCATATACGAAGTCACTCAATCTCCCATCATTCACATCTTTAATATTCTTTTGAAATTCCTCATCATCAGACGGAGAACTTTGTATCCTTTCTACTAAAGATGGTTTGGAAACCATTTGAAAAAGTATTGATGTTTCACCTTCTAGGGTTATTCCCATATCCATCTTTACTAGATCCATGAAAATAGGATCCCTGTCAACTCTAATCTTGTTGAAAACTCCATGATCCTTTCTGCTCAAAGCATCTTCAACCTTATTTTCCTTCCCCGGGTGGTAGTGTATCGTGAAATCATAATCCTTGATTAGTTCAAGCCATCTCCTTTTCCCCATGTTGAGTTCTTTCTGTGAGAAAATATACTTCAAACTCTTATGATCAGTATAAATATCACATTTTCACCATATAGATAATGTCTCCATATCTTCAAAGAAAATATTATAGAGCCTAACTCAAGATCATGAGTATGATAGTTTTTCTCATGAATTTTTAGCTGTTGTGATGCATACGTGATAAACCTATCATTTTGAATAAGGACACAACCAAGTCCTTTCTTTGAAGCATCACTATAAAAAAAACCTGTAATTACCTGATGGTAGAGTTAATATTGGTGAATTGACTAATCTTCTATTCAGTTATTTAAAACATTCTTCAGAATATTTTTTCCAAAAAAAATTAACCCCTATATGTGTGAGCTTTGTAAGCGAGTTATCCGGTCAGGCAAAATTCTGCACGAAACACCGATAATAAACTGCTAATCCAATAAAATTGCGTACCTCCATTATGTTTGTTGGTGTGGGCCAATTTTGGATTGCCTTTTTCTTCACAGGATCAACTAGGATTCCATCCTTAGAGACAATATGGTCAAGAAAAGAAATCCCTTGAAGCCAGAATTCACACTTTCTAAACTTCCCATATAATTAATGTCTTCTATAAGTCTTCAGGATAATACACAAGTGATTTTAATGATCTTCATAGCTTTTGGAGTATTCCAAGAAATCATCAATAAATACCACTTCAAAATCATCGAGATATTCCTTGAAAAATCTGTTCATTAGATCCATGATGATAGAGGGTGAATTAGTCAATCCAAAAGGAATTACTGTAAACTCGTAATGCTCGTATCTGGTTCGAAACACTGTTTTCGGAATGTCCTCCTTCTTCACACTCAACTGATGATATCCAGATCGAAGTTTAATCTTTGAAAAGTATTGATCTCTAGGAATTTGGTCAAATAAATCATCAATATGGGTTAGAGGATACTTATTCTTTATTATAATAGCATTGATTTCTATATAATCATTGTATAGCCTCATGGATCCATCTTTCTTCTTTACAAACAAGATTGGGGATCCCCATGGAGAAACACTAGGTCGAGTAAATCCTTTGTCACTCAACTCTTCTAGTTGTTTCTTCAACTCCACTAAATCCACAGTGGCCATTCTATATGGGGTCTTTGATATAGGTCTTGCACTAGGAATTAAGTCAATGGAAAACTCAGTTTCCCACTTAGGAGGATGTCTATGTAATTCCTCTGGAAACAAATCAATGTATTCTTTCACTATATGCACATCTTTAATTTGAATATTTATTTCCTCACCCATAGATATTGGGTTCTTTTCCTCTCCAAGAATTGCATTCAATAGAGGTACTAGGGGTGGGTCTAGATAATAATCAGATGGCAAAGTCTCCGCTATAAAGATAAGAGATTCTATACCATTTTTAAAAATTCTAACATCCTTTTTCTTTCAATAAATCCTCACATAATAATTTGACATCCAATCCATACCAAGAATTATATCAAATTTAGTCATGGGTATGATGATAAGGTTAGCAACTATAGAACGTTTTGGTGTTTGGAGGGGGACTAGTCGACATGCCTTTATTACAATGATACATCCCATGGCAGTTTTAACTGACTACTCCTTTCTTAAATAAAATTGGGCATATCTAATTTTCTTGAAAAAATGAGAGGATATAAATTAATGTGATGATCCAAAATCAAATAAAGTGTTGGCTAAGTTTGAGGAAACAATTAAAGTACCGGCCACCGCATCACTAGGAACTTCAACCTCTGTGGTTGTAATCGCATAGGCTCTCCCTTGCTCTCTTGTATTTTTCTAAGGCATGTTTCCTTGGCACATAGGACACTCATTTTCATAGTGTCCCATCTCTCTGCAATTGTAGCACTGAATATCATTGAATTGTTTCTTCCCCTTGCATTCATCAGATCGATGACCCTTTTCTCTACAGTTATAACAGACTACCATTCCTTTTAAGCATTTCCCAGGATGATTATTTCCATAGTTCTCACATAATGGGAAACTATTTGTCCCCTTGACCTTCTTTGGTGCTTCTCATTTTCCTTTGTTATCAGAGTGCCGCTTCTTATCTTGGTTTCCTTTGAAAAAATTTGATCTAGAAAATTCCTTCTTTGTTTTGATGGCACTTGATACAATTTCATCATATGATGAAAATGATTGAGAAGCCAGTTCCCTTCAAAGACTTGGTTTAATACCTTTAAAGAAATGATAAATCTTGTCTATTGAGTCACGTACATAATCCACAGAATACCTGGAAAGCCTTGTGAAGGTAGCCTTATACTCTGCAGCACTGTCTTCTTCCCTTTGTTTCAAGCCAAGGAATTTCCTCTTCATTTCAGTTCATGCTCACGATGGAAATATTTTTTGAAGAATATTTTCTTAAAAGTCCTCCATTCCATATACTCTATCTCTTCTTCCTCTGTGGTATTTTGAATTAGGGACCACCATTGATCAGCGTCTCCCTTGAGAAAATATATTTCCAATACTACCTTTTCATTTTCATTACATCTTAACGCCATGAATATCTTTTCAAGGGACTTGATCCATTTCTCAGCAACCACTGTATTAGTAGTCCTGCTGAAAAATGGGGTCTTTTTCTGCGTGAAACGATCCAACACAGGTGTTGAATGGTTATTCATTACAACTTGAGTAAGTTGTCCCAATATGGTCATGATCTGATCTGCTCCGACATTGATTATTTTGACTTGCTCAGTAGGGAGATCCCTACCTTTCCCACAATTATTGATTCCCCTTATTCCATTAGATGCCATTTATAAATAATGGGATACAATAGATTAGTTTATGAATCTCAAATAGAAAATCACTCAACATAGATTGAAATTCTATGCATAGATAATCTTATAAACAATGTTCCTCTGATGAAAAATTTACATTAACTCCTACATAATGGATTGTAAAGAAAATATGAATTATCCTAAGCAGATACCCCAGGAGTGTCGTAACCAAGAGGGAAGCAAGGCCCGTTGTCGTGCACCAGTTCCCATCTGAGTGTAGCTCAAGGTGGTGTTTTCGGGTTTTACCCCTTGATACATCTGTGCCAGAGCCGCCTATACCAGCTCATATCTAGACATGGACGCATTGATTAAAATATCCACATAATCTATTAATTACAAAAATACTAGGACGTTATTGTATGTTAATCCTCAGATACTACCTTAGGTCTTTGTTCCCTACTATACATTTCCTACTCTAGTTTCCATGTTTTCTACTAAACTTCCTCCGATACCAACTATAACACCCCGACCCCTCTAGGCTGGAGCCAGTGCATTACTTGTGATATTGGCATGGTTATAAGAAATTAAAATCCCAAAGGAATTATCAGTTTATTAGTCTTGAAGAAACTAGATACATAGATGATACTCAAATTACATTGTAAAAGTTTGCAAAATATAATACCTAACAAAACTAAGAATGAAATCCCCATGAACTCAGTAAAATATCTTCTCTTCATCACCTGTTGAAGGTAGAAAATGAAAGGGGTGAGCTCAAGTACTCAATAAGGGTTACAAATAGTGGAAGAATGAGTACAATAATAAGTGAATCACATTCAATCTGACATAATCAATATGACATAGTGAATAAATGAACAACTACTATCATTAATAAACTGAGAATGAAAATGCATCCATAGATTTTTTTCATAGTGAAAACCTCATGGATAATAATAATAACTGATAATGAATAAAGAGAATGCTTATTAATTGGACGTCATGTATCTGGCACATGAAACCATAATACCATAAAAACAGTTTAGTTCTATGGGTATAAACCCTTCTAATTTTTGGAAACAAACTTGAAGGGTTTGTCACCAAACTATTTTGTCTCATGAGACCTACCGATGCATCGAGGGGCTGTAGCAGGCCCCACCCACCACTTCATGTCCAAAGAATTATTCATACATTGATTCAATACAAGAGCAATATTCCATTTCAATATCCATATAGAGTAGAGTATACAGATTCATCAATATTTCCAAAATTAAAATAACTTTCCAAATAAACACCGTATGTAAAATGGTATACAGTTTAGACAACAAACATATCCATGACATGAGATTATGGATATTTTAATATAAATATAATTTCAATTGAAATGTTATCTCAAATGGGCAGTAGGTACACCACATAAGGATTATTAGGTGAACAATACAAATATAGTCACAACGAAAATGGCAGTTGAGACGAAGTCCCTTACCACAATATAATTGATCGAACCGTATGACCAGAACTTAATAACCATAAAGTGAATCATTGAATAAAATGAATATAAATAAATAATGTTATTATATATCAAATTTAAGTACACATATACCAAATATAAGGAATAATTGGTGAACAATGGAAATCTCACAGAAATGAAAGTGAGATGAGAAACCCCTTACCTTATGCTCGAGTGTCTTTTTCGTTTGTTTTAATGACCTGAATAATCAAATTTATCTTCATTAATTAATATATCCAGAACCTCTTATACATTTAATATAATTATTACAACATTTTTAGGTTCATTCATGGCCCTTTCTATGGCTTTAATTGGTTCAATTTTCATGTTTTGGAAGCATTTTCTCCCTTGGTTTTCATGGTTCGTTTACTTATTTCCATGAATGGAAGTTCATTTGAAACATGGTTAAACATAAAGAATTGTTAATACATATTATTAAAGAAATTATGGAGATATAAATGATCTTATAATGATTTTGGGTTATATATGATGATGATGATTCATTAGTTAAAACATTAATGATATTCGTTTAGATTGTTTTAGTGGTTCTTTGATAATAACAAACTCATTTTGTTTTATAAATTAGAACCATGAGTAAAAAAGAATTACAGAGCAATGGTTGAGTCACAACACATATATTATAACCTGGTTCAACCATATAAATGGTTTCAGGACCATACTTGAAATAATTAATGAAAATTGAAATCACATCATTTATGATGTCCGTAATTCGAGGCACCACATACAATGTTTTTAATTCCTTGAACAAGTGGGGGAAAAGAAGAAGATAGATGATAAATTTCTCATGAACATTAGAAAATACAGAATATAAAAGATTCTGGAGATTTAATTCCTCTTGGGTAAGAAGATATGAAGAAAGAATAAACAAAGAACTCAAAATAAAAGAATAATTTTGAAATCGCTTACAGAAATTCGGCAGCCTAACGGCTACGCAACATGGTTTTAGAAAATATTAAAAAGAGAGGGGACAAGGGTCACCTATACATAAATGAATCATAATATAGATTAGATCAAGAGTAAGAAGAAAAATAATAACATGGTATGTAAACTTGAAAGATATGCCACATACAAGAGAACTTGAAAGGAAAAAAGAAAGAAATTGAGAATTTTCATACCTTGTAGAGTAACCCTTAGAACATGAAGGTTGGGACCTTGGGGGCTTGAGAAAACCTTGGGATGACTACTATGAATGTAAGGAGGCTAGATATTAGTTGAGGGAGAATTGGGAATGAATTCAATGAAGGGAAGAGTTGGTATTTATAGGAAAAATGAGGGATTATTTTAATAATTTCCAAGGGACACTCATGGGTGGTATTTGCAAAACTATGGGCTTGCCCAGGGTATTTGACCATGGTTAAAGCCACATGGGACACATCACATATTATTTAACTATACACAAGTCAACCAGATTTATGACATTGTTATTACATCATTAATGCTGTCATAAACACACCGAAACTAAAAAATGTATTTTTTACTATTCACTAAAAAATCAACTATTTCACAAAAATTCCCAAAATTCGTCCTAACCATTTTGGGACGTGTAGAATTAAAAAGTGAAATAAATTTTTCCAAAATAATTTTCTAAATATTATTCATTTAATTTTTAAATAATGTTACAGTTAATTCGAAAAATAACAATCTTAAAGTGCAATTAGTTTTATTTCTCATTGAAAAATTATTTAAGATCTAATTATCTTATTTCCTTAAGAAAATAAAATAATAACATTATTTACTATTCATAAGGGTCATATTACTATTCATATTACTATTCATATGGGTATATTACTATTCACCAAAAATCAAGTTTGTTTTATCAGACTCCGAATGACTTACTGAACACAACTCTAGATGACCATTTTTTGAAATTCAAAATATAAAAGAGGAAAAGTTGTGTTTAATGGATAGATTATAAAATTGCATTTTATATTTATTTTCAAAACCTTGGGGTGTTACACGGCCTGTGTCTTGGAAAAAATAGGGACACAGGGTGGAGTTAATGGCATGCACTCCACTACACGACCAGACCTGACTGGAAATGCTGGCCACCCCGTGTTTCGGTACATGGTATGGAACACACGGGTTGAAGTCGTGTATGGGCACATGGACAACGTACATGGAATGAACCCCAGATACTCGGACATGGAATGTGAGTTTTCATACACACCGTGTATATATGTTTTTACGTGGAATGTTCTCCAAACTCAGGCCATTGTACATGGGAAGTACCCGGAGTCAAGCGACACGACCTGTGACCCCTTCTACTGTCGTGTACCTTTCAATATATGGCTTGATCTTCTTATCCACCGTTCATTGGACAAGTTCTGTTTGGTTTAGTTACCCTTTTTTCTCATTTTCCTAATGGTTAGGTATCATTCTATCCATAGGAGTGTGATCCCTTTAGTAGGACTTTCTAATATAGAGTGAGGTATCCCTCCAAGTGGCTCGGAGTGAGATCCTCTATATATTCTTGAACCTAGGTAGAGTTAGGTATCAACATGACTATTCCTATAGGACACCGATCCTCTACTTAGCAGGTGGAATCCGGATGAGTTGTGGTATCCGACAAGGCCCTGGTAGTGATCCTAATTTGTGTATCATGATATTTTCCCACTCAGAAGTGTGTTCTCCCAGAATGAGTGTGTTTGTTCTCTCTTCAGATCTATCAGTGCATCTATCTCTCTCATGGACTTTCTCGATGAATAGTACTTCTCAGACAGAATTTATCAGATCCACCAAACTCATGCAGTGAGTTCTTTCTGACAAGTGCTTCACAAAATCTTTGAACTAGATCCCTAACATGTGTATTTGGTCATTATGACCTGCCTCTAGACTACGAGTTTGGGTTTCGAGTATATCTGGCTGTGTTTCTCTTGTTATATGTTTAGTAGAAATATATTGTGTGGAGTTTATTGTACCTTTAATTTGAGTATTTTTGTATGGTTTTTGGGGTTCCCTATTGAGTATTTTTATACACACCCCTGCACAGGCTTTTCCCACACGTGTCGTGTCTTGTGCAAATGAGCAGTCTTTTGATGGAGTCCATGGTAGTCCAAGACCAGACCAAGCTTTCTAAGATTCCCTATAGACTAAGGTGTTTCTACAGCTATGAGAATTAGTCACAATGCCTACCTTCTTTCTTACAGGGTGGACTTGTAGTTTGCAGATTCCTTCTTTTAGTGGGCTTGTATTCTGGCCCTTTTTACTTTCCGCACATTACATTCCATTGTACTCTTTTGGTGGGGACAGTTGTATGCATGCATTTCATTCCTTAGTGGTTTTTTCTTTTCAGTGTTTGTGGAATTGGAGATGGGTGTGTGTGCACAGGTACTTAGGCAATGCCTCCCATGTTAATGATATGCCAAATCAGTGCTAGTCACCAGCCTTTGGCCTTTTAGAGGTAGGATTGGGGAGTCGCAGAGTGGGCCCCACTGGGATGGGTCATGAAAGAGTGGTATCAGAGGAGGTTGGTTCTACCTTAGGACCAAGAGTCTATGAGATTGGTTTGGGGAAACAATGACAAGTGTTCTGTGTTCGGCTTTTAGGTCAGGGACTCTAGTGTTGTTGCGGATGATTGACGTATCCATACACCAGAACTCTATTAAGTTGATTTTCAACTCGGTATATGAAAAAACTAGTTATGGAGAAATAAAAGAATGGTACAAGAATCGTATAGTAATGGTTTGTGTTTTCTATGTCCTTTATGTCAGCTATCAAGATATACTCGTTGACCATGGTACATATTTTTTCTTTACACGTTGCCTCCACGATGGATACCCACTAGGATTCAGCAGCTCGATCATGAGGATGAACCAATTAGTGACAAGGATTAGATACAAGAAAAGGTTCACCAGGCCTTACCTCTTGGTGGTGCACCTGTAATATGACCATCAGTGGAGCAGCACATGGTACTTGCAATACCGATATAAGAGAAGCGCAGGCTGAGCATGCTCCTTGAGTTTCAAAGATAGAGACCCCTCAGGTTCCAAGGAGAGATTGACCCTCAGGCGGCTTAGGAATGGGTTGAGGCGGTGTACAGAGTTTATATCTAGTGAGGACACTGGAAGACCAGATGGTGATCTTTGGAGCGATCCTTCTTCAAGGTTCGGTGGGATAATGGTGGAGTTTGACCATACAGACCCACGATGAGGAGACCCTGTTAGGGACTGAGTTTGAGAGAATGTTTAGGGAGGAGTTCTCTTTGGTTAGAAAGAGATAAGTTCATATCCATGAGCTCCTAAATCTCTAGTAGGGAATTTTAATGGTGGATGACTATTCATTGTGGTTCACCATCTTCTCTAGGTACTCGATGGATATGTTCAGGGATCAGTTCTTCAGATCTCGGACCTTCGAGAGAGGTATAAAACAGGACATCCGAGCTAGTGTTGTGCCTCTATGAATTTGGACTTATACTGGAGTGCTCGGGAGGTCCTTGGTGACCGAGAGATTCTTGGTGGAGTAGAGACAACCACTGGCAGTCAACATCAGGCAGAGAGGTGCATAAACCTCTGTAGTAGGGATCTGACGTCATGTATAGGGTTCAGGATGTGGGAGATGTCACAGGAGGACCCAAGATAGGTGATCAATAGTCCAGGGATCTCAGACTAGATCCAGTCATCCTAGGGAGAGATGATTCTACTCATGCAATAGTAGAGGACATCTTGCTAGAGACTATCCAACCTGTCGATTTGCTGACAGGGAGGCGGTGGATGGACCGCCGAGGCAGAGGCAGAGAGTGGAATTGGCAGACCCACCAGACATCAGGCATGGAAGAAGAGCAGGGAGAGATGCAAGTGCTGGAAGATGCTTTGATCTACTTCCACCACTACCCCCAAGAGGTCCTCACTAGGCTTAGGGAGTTAGGGGATAGGGGTGGGGATAGTTGCATGCGATTGAGGCGTACAACCTAGTGAATCTAGGGATGATCTATGTCTTTTCTATCTTAGCTATCATACTCATAGACACAGGTGAAAATCATTCTTTCCTCACCACATGTCTTGTAAAAAACCTTGAGATTCCATTAGAGTTGTTGAATTGACCCTTATGCTTGGAGACACCCATGGGAGGAGACTTTATGATCATGCATCTTTGCATAAAGTGTGATCATTCCCTTGGAGGTGAGAGTTTCAGTTGAAACCTCTTGGTTGCAGCATTGAGGCCTTATGACGTCATTCTCAGTATGGATTGGTTATCTTCGGTCCCTTCCTAGATTGACTACATTAGGTGAAGAGTGCAGTGTGTTCATAGTGATGGAACAATGTTTTCTTTTGTTGGTGAAAAAGAAACCCAGACAACACGGAATGGGATCATGCATAGTAGAGTACAACCAATAAAACACGATTTTGATAGACTTACACTTGGAACAATGAATGTTATGAGATTTCAGTTCCTAGAAGTAGTGGGGGAGTATGAGGACGTCTTTCATGAAGATGTTCCAAGATTACCTCTCCTTTGATATATAGAATTTTTCATCAACTTGAAACCTGGGACGACAACGATATTATCACCAGCATATCGGATGGCTCCCATAGAGCTACATGAGTTTAGGGTGCAGTTTGAGGATTTGTAGAGTAAGGGATTAATAAGACCCAGTGTTTTACCCTAGGTAGCCCCTATTTTTTTTTCCAAGAAGGAAGATGAGAGTTTGAGGTTGTGCATGGATTATTGGTGCCTAAATCTGGTAGTAGTGAAGAAAAAGTATCCATTACCAAGGATCAATGACCTATTCAATCAGTTGAGAGGTAAAAAATGGTTATAAAATGTTGACCTTTGATCAGGTTACCACTAGTTACGAGTATGAGATGAGGATATACCAAAGACGACTTTCAGATTCTTCTACAGTCACTACAAGTACTTAGTGAAGCCTTTCATTATGACGAACGCCCCCGTAGTGTTCATGGGACTTATGAACCAAATCTTCTAGCCATAATTTGACCAATTTTTAGTGGTCTTCATCAAAAACATCCTTGTGTACTCGACGTGAGGGGAGGAGCACGCGAGACACCTGTAGATGGTTATAGATGTACTCAGAGAGCACTAGATTTATGGGAAGTTCTTGAAGTACCAGTTTTGGATACAAGAGGTCCACTTTATGGGAACTGACACCTCAGAAGATGGATTATAAGTGGAACCAACCAAGGTTGAGGTGGAGTTATCATGGGAGCCACCCCGAAGTGTGACAGAGGTGAATAGCTTCCTTGGGATGGAAAAATATTACCAAATATTTATCCCTAATTTCTCCAAGATATTATCACTGATGAAAGGCTTGACCTGAAATGGGAAAAATTTAATATGAATGTGGATGTGACATCAGGATTTCCAGTAGTTGAGGCAGAGTTTTAAGAGCACTCCAATCATGAGATTTCCAGAAGAGGGTGTCGAGTATGTAGTTTTCCGCGATGCATCATGGACCAGGCTTGGATGTGTCCTGATGCAAAGATATGAAGTGTTTTATTATGGTTCTTGCATGCTAAGGTAAAATGAGAAGAACTATGTGACCCCTGATCTTGAGTTGGAAGCAGTAGTCTTCACGTTGAAGATGTGGATACACTACCTGATTGGAGAAGGATTTATCTTCTAATCTGACCACAAGATCCTCAAGTACATATTCTCATAGAAGGATATAAATATGAGGTAAAGGTAATGGATAGAGTTCTTACAGGATTATGAATTCAATATGGGAAGGGGAATGTTGTGGTAGATGTTCTTAGCAGGATATTTAGTTTGCAGTTGATGAGTGAGGCATCAGAGCAGTTGGCCTTGCTACATTTGTCCTTCTTGGATGGAGATGATGTAGCTTATCTACGGTCAATGGTTTTCACCCCTCCACCCTTACGACGAGTTGGGGAGGCACAACTAGGAGATATCGACTTTGAGACTTTATGTGATCAGTTATCCATAGGACATGCTCCAAATGAATATTTATAAGGTGTGGAACACTTGTCCTTTTTAGAGGGGGCACAATTGTGCCATTGTCATTGAGATTGGAGGTTCTAAGGGAGTTTCGTACCTCCCCCTTGGTAATACATCCCAGAGTAGCAAAAATTTACGAGGACCTTCAGCATCAGTTCTGATGGATAGGTATGAAGAAGGCAGTAGCAGAGTTAATTTCTCAATGCCTTACGTGATAGTAGGTGAAGGCTTGGCACTAGGTTATCATAGGTTTAGCTCACCCATAGAATTTCCATAGTAGAAGTGGGATAAAGTATCAATGGACTTCATGATGGGCTTACCAAAGACATCCAAGGGACACAATTCCATATGGGTGATCATTGACCGACTCACCAAGTCGGCCCACTTCCTAGCTATCAAGGAGCAGAGTTACATAGAGATATTGGTACACATCTACATGCATGAGATATTTCGACTTCACGGCATCCCTTTGATGATAGTCTCAGATTCAGATGCTCGTTTCACATCCCAATTGTGGAAGGGATTAAAGGAGGTGTTTGGGACTCAAATACTCTTGGGAAAAACATTCCATCCCCAGACAGATGGTCAGACAAAGAAGACCATTTAAGTTCTGGAGGATATGTTGTGGGCCTATATTTTTGATTTTGGTTGTAGTTGGGTGGACCACCTACCACTGGTGGAGTTTTTGTAAAAAATCAGTTACCGCTCCACCATCAGTATGACAACATTTGAGGCTTTATATGGCAGACCCTTCTGGTCACTGCTTTACTAGACTGACCCCAGAGAGTCAGCACTCATGGGTCTAGAATTGGTGCGAGCTACCACTAAGAAGGTTCAAATCATCCAAGAGTGGATGAAGACTTCACAATGTCGATAGAAGTCTTATGCTGATAGATGACAGAGACCTATGGAGTTAGAAGAGGGAGACCATATATTCCTTTTGGTCTCACCATAACAAGGGCTTTAGAGATTTGGCTAGGGAAGAAAGTTGTCTCTGAGTTTCATCGGCCCTTTTCAGATATTGCGCAGAGTTGGAAAGGTGGTGTACTGCCTAGCACTACCACCGCAGTTGCACCGGGTACATGACAACTTCCATGTGTCGCAGTTAAGGAGGTACACACATAACCCATCACACATCATTGATTTGGGCGAGGTGGACATCGAGGATGGAGTGAAATTTTTAGATTACACTGTGGAGATCGAGAATTAATAGGAGAGGATCCTTCGTGGGTGATCAATTCCATTGGTGCATGTCCAGTGGCAGACAAGAATCTTCAGAAGATCACGTGGGAGTTTGAGGCTCAGATTCATGTATAATAACCACATTTGTTTGAGTAGAATTTTTGTTTTGTCTTTTTAGGGATGTAAAAGCCCTATGGTTGGGGTAATATAATGTCTCAAATTTTCCATGTATTATTTTTAAATATTATATAGAAATATTATGAGACCTTTATTTTTGATGACGTGCAAATACGAGGCTTAGGGTGTCCAAAATAAATGTTTTAAATAATTTAAACTTTTCAATAGCATGCACGAGTAGTTGTCCTAAAAAAGTGGAACAACATTTAAATGGGTGGCCGGATCAGAAATCTGAGGCCACCGTTGCATTCATAATGACAACTTTACCATATAAAAGGACCAACATCGATCAGTTTGGGTCAACTGTGAAAGTTAGTTTTTATATGTTTTTAAATGAAATGAAATAAATTAATAGTTTATTTTATTTTAAACGTTTCTTTAAAGTAATGAACTAATTCCCCCTATTAATACCAAATTATGAAAAATTCATAGGGTTAGCCGCATAACCCTGTGAATTAACAATTTCCATTGGAGCTTTGGAGGAGAACCCATTGATGGACGATGATGTAACGATCTATCAACACATCTTAGATTAAAAAACCTCACAAATGAATCCAACGTGATGACTGATCTTCAACCGAATCGAGGAAGGGGGTTTTTTATTTTGAAATTTTCCCCGTTATTCATTTAAATGATGAACAAGGATCAACCCATGAACATGTTGATCCTTAGATCATATGTTCATGTGGTATGGTTATTATTTATGTTTTATTCAGGGATTTTGATTATGGGAATTAATTCATGATTTTTAGAATTGTTGTTTTTGATTCACCCTATTGAACCTACTAATGGGAGTTGATCAGCACCATGACAAACAAAGATAGAGGTCTGTTCCTCCTTATGATTATTGAATTTCTTCTCTCCTCACCCCATGTTCTTCAATTAATTTATGGGGAGACGAACAATAGATCATTTTGAGTCTATTTCACAATGCAAAGATCCTAAACCGAATATCAAACATCGTGATGACCCAGAAGAGGTGCAACGACAATGGAGAATGAAAAATTGGCTCAAATCAAGAAGGATAATTCTTATAGCATTGTTCATGCTGGTAGATTGAAACTTGTTTTCAGGGCCAATTGTAGGCCCGAAAACAACAAAAATAGATTTTTGGAACTAGGGCGACCTACAATATGACGTTTCGTGGAAATCGGATGGTTGGATTGAAGACCAGAGGAGTACCCAAGGCGCAGTGAAGGAAGACCGTGATTATGGAATGTTAAGATCAACAGGACATGTATCACGAAGAACATGTCATGTGGTACTGACATAACAGTGACTAGGGTTTCCATGCTATAGATGATGAAGAATAAGACGTGATCCAAGGAGGACATGATGTGTGGGCCCCAACTAGTGGCGTCCGGAGTTCCAGGAAATTGGAAGCATGGACACGACATGTGAAAATTGTCACATGGAACGTGGGTCCTTATGTGGGAATCAACATGTGTCTTGGGTGAAACACAGACAAGGGGTGGATTACATGGAATGTACTCCACCACATGGTCAGACCTGTCAGATTATGCGGGCTACCCTGTGTACCGGTACACGGTCTGGAACACACAGGTTGAAGCTATGTATGGGAACATGGATAGAATACACAGAGTGGACCCCAGATAGTCAAACATGGTGTGTGATCCTTCCTACACACTGTGTATATACATTTTTACATGGAATTTTATCCAGACTTGGGTCTTTGTACACTGGCAGAACGCATAGTCGAGGGACATAGCGCGTGACCCCTTCTACACACCATGTACCTTTCTGTACATGGCTTGATATTCTTATCCACTATTCCTTGACAAGTTTTGTTTGGTTTAGTGCCTCTTTTTTCTCATTTCCCCAAATTTAAGGTATTGTTTCCATCCATAGGAGTATGATCCGTTTAGTAGGAATTTCCGAGATAGAGTCAGGTATCCCTCCGAGAGTCCCGAAGCGTGATCCTCTATCCATTCTTGACCCTAGGTAGAGTCAGGTATCGACATGACCAATCCTAAAGGGCGTTGATCCTCTACTCATAATGTAGAATCCGGATGAGTAATGGTATCCTCCAAGGACTTGTAAGAGATCCTCATATATTTATCATGGTCTTTTCCCACTCAGGAGTGTGTTATCCCGGTATGAGGGTGTCTATTATCTCTTCAGATCAATCTGTGCATCTATCTCTCCCAAGGACTTTCCCAATGAACAATACTTCTCAGAAGAATGTCATCAGAGCTACTAGACTAGTGGAGTGAGTTATTTTGGATGATTGCTTCATTGAATCTAAGAACTGGATCCCTAGCTTGGGTATGTGGTCGATGTGACTTTCCTCTATACTATGGTTCTAGGTTTAGAGTATATCTGGATGTGTTTCTATTGTTATATGTTTAGTGGAATTATACTATGTGGAGATGACTATACCTTTACTTTGGGTATTATTGTTTGATTTTTGGGGTCGCCTACTGAGTATTTTTATACTCACCCTGCACGGGCTTTGCCCGTACGTGTTGTTTCTTGTGAAAATGTGCGACATTTGGATGGAGTTTAGGGTGAATCAAGACCAGACCGAGATTTATGAGTTTCCCTACAAACCAAGGTGTTTCTACATCTATGAGCAGTAGTACAAATGACTACTTTATTTCTTACATGTTGGAATTTTAGTTTGCAGACTCTTTTTTTGTGGGTTTGAATTCTGTCCCAGTTTACTTCCCGCACTTTACTTTCCATTGTACTATGTTGGTTGGGTTAGTTGTACGCATGAATTTCATTCCGTAGTGGTTTTTACTTTTCATCATTTGTGGACTTGGATATGTGTGTGTGTACATATACTTAGGCAAGGCCTCCCAAGTTAGTGATATGCCTACTCGGAGCTAGTCACCATCCATAAGACTATTGGAGGTGGGCTGGGGGAGTCACGGCGCGGGCCCCACTGGGACCGGTCGTGACACTCAACCTTAAATTATCCTTGTTAAATAAATTAATTATTTCCATATACTTCACTCATTAATTTAAAAATAAAAAAATTGACAATTAGTCATAGTGTAGTCTAATTTCAACATCTTTTTCAGGAAATTCCACCATTTAAAATGTTTACTTTTTATAAGTGTTTTGAAAATTATATGATTTTTGATTTTTTAACTCATTTAATTTATTTATTAAAATAATATTGTTTGATAAAATTATTTTTTTAGGATTTATATATAACCCATTAATATCTAGAATAATTATCACCCTTAAATATACACCTGTAACGAGTTCTTCATCAATAAATATGTAACACAAATATTTATCAATTAAAAGAGGACACATAATCCAAATCATTCTTTCAATGTCCTTAACTAAAGATAAACTAGAAGTAATATTGTAAAAATATGGATTAAAATAACAATACCTAAAAATAATTAACTTAATATAATGTTATATAAACAATATTATATTCAAATCACATGAAAACACTTAATTTTGAAATAAATACAATTTAATCCACTTTTTAACAAAATAACATGTATATTTTAGTGGGAACCACAAAAAATGCATAAATAAGTTTCAAAAAATATACTAAATCTTCAAACCTCTGGGAGTGTCTAAAGAACTTGTAAAACTAATTACCAACCCCTTTTCACAAAAATGATATTATAAAGGACAAGATATTTTATGTGAACAATGAAATTAAAGGTTGGGAAGAATCGAAACATAAATTTTTATGTAAATATTTCCTATCCATATAAAAATAAATAATAAGAACGAAATATAGAATAATATAATTTTTGGGTGAAACATTACATGAGTATTAGAAATGCTTTAAAATATTGTGCACAAAATATCCTCATTATCAAATAAGATTTTAACTAATAATCTAACATTTTTTAAAGGATTAATTCTTATGGATTGTAGATGATTGATGAATATTCAAGTAGTAACCTAGTAGACAATACTCTAGAAACATAAAATACACTCATCACAAATATAGTTAAAACACCTAGAACTTTGGTTTATGGCTAAGTATACCCATGAGAGCAGTCTATAGGGTATGGAAATTTATATTTTGAGAAACAAGTTGACATAAAATTTGATGAGGTAAGTACCATTATCCAAAATAATTATCTCAACCGTTTTCAATTACAACCACCTACTTTTACTCATTTTATAATTTATAATGAAGATATCCACTATGCTAATTAGTTCCATCAACTGAGAGACTCTTTTAAGATCTATGTGGGATATTTCCAAATTTACCACAATAATGAACATATATGAAAGAACAACAACATGTTTCTAATTTTAGTTGATAATAAAATCAAATATTTAGTTACGGGTGTAATTATAACCATCTACAATAGTCATGATATCACTTGAGGTAGGGTTTTAATCCTGTACCCGCACCTAAAAACTCTTAACAACCAAAGAAACAATATAATAACCACATAAAAACCATAATCCAACCTATAAAACCCAACGTAAAAAATAGTGGATAAAAATATCCAATTTTATAAAAAATTATAGGCTACCATACATGAATTGAAAACTCAATTTAGGCAACTGGACAATTTAGTATGAGAAATCCATATTAAAGTGTCAAGTTAAATTCCTTCTTAGCCTGTGAAAACCCTAAGTCATAATAAAAATAATAGTGATATCACTATATGTATTGGAACAAAATTTTAAAAATCCATTATTACCTTCTTAAGTCCATCATTGTCAAAGAAACATTCTTTCTTGACAATATCTAAAATTATAAATAATAAAAATTCCATCAAAGAAAGGCAACCCACTAAGAGAAAGAGATTATCTGTTGATGAGAAACCTATCCCAATATTCCCTATACCATTTTAAAAAATCTCCACCTAACATAGGAAACCAAAATTAACTAATTATGATATATAAATCCTATAAATTTTTAAAAAGGTACAGGAAAGCACACCTTTGATTGTTATCATAAGGAAAATTCATCGATATTACAATTTTTAGAAGGAAATATGTATCCACCACTAAAAAATTAGAGGGGAATAAAGGGTAATTTTTAGGATAAAATTATATACATTTATTCAATCAACACTTACTACAAAAATAAATGGATCCTGAGTTATTATCAATTCCATATACCATATGGGTTTCATTTTATAGATTATATTCTTGATTTAGGATATTCAATAAATTCAATGTATCCCTCTATGTTCTCTTATTTTTAGGTTGTGTGTACTGAAGCCTATAGGTATAGTCTTTCAAATATAAAACTAGAGTACTTTACACTTATATGGTTTAATTGACGATGGTTCAAAATTTAATAGTCATTTTTTATTTTTATATTCTTAAAATTGATGATGATATAATGATTGGATATGAACAACAATTTTGGGGTTAAAAATATCAAAACCATAATTGATGTATATAATGGTATTTTTTATAGATATTGATGGTGAAATTCTATATTGAACATAATTTATTCTATGAATAAACCCTCTAAAAATCATTCAAAATTACTAATTAATCTCGATAATACACTAATAACTTCTATGAGAACATATTTTATATCCTATAACAACCTTTTTATATTATCACTATTATTAGATACACTAGTAAATGATTTATGTTGTTAATATTTTAATGGTTTTTAAAAGTTTCATTCATTTTTATTAATCGACAAATTTTCATATAACAAGAATCCAACAACCATTTATGATTCTTCATATCATATAAAATCTAATTAATCTATTGAAGAATTAAAAATTGAGAAAATATACATGATAATAAAAACTATTATTTCTTTTACTCCCATATCAATCCAAAAACCATAAAAATTTGAAATAAAATCACCACATACAAACCTAAAATATAAATATCTAGAAAATATCAATATGTTTCCTATCATCATTTCTAGTTTACTCTATTCAGGGCATGGATTTAGATTACCTGACTTTTTATGAGAGTACAAAATATTTTTGGGATCTTATTTTATAAAATTTTGGGTATTAAACCATTAATTTTCATTCATTATATTTTGTTAAATGATGATGATAAACTGGTAAATATGATTGAACCCAAACATCCTTGATGTTATTCAAAATATGGTAAAAAATTAGTGTCATCTAGAATAATTTATCTAATTTTCTACAACCAATGGGTCATACCAGTTATGGTTGTTCTTTTGAAAACAATTTTAAGGTTATTAAAAATATAAAACAATGAATTTATTCTAAAATAGGTGTATAATATCTAAAATGTCTATATAGAATATCCACAATTAATGTAATACACTAGGAATTACCAATTAAAATTTCCATCTATTAACCTAACACTATATAAGTTTATGGGGAAGTCTCACTGTTGTTTCCTTAATGGGTATTCAAGATATTTTTAGATCCATATCACACTCAAGGGTTATCAAAAGGATACCTTTACTAATCCCTTTGGAAAATATTTATATATGGAGGATTAGTTTTTTTGTGCATTTATTCAGGTACATTTCTATAACTCATAATTAATATTTTTTTCATGATTTCTTAACTAATTTCATGGAAGTATTCAATGATGATTTTATCGATTATGGGTTATCTATTGATTAGTGTTTGAGTAGTTTATATTGTGTATTTCATGGTTAAATTGAAACAATTTTCATATAGAGTTATGAAAAATACCATTTCATGATAAAATAGAGGATGATACCTTTAAATTTAATTTCTAAATAAGTTATCCATGAAGAAAAATCAAATATAGATGTTGTTTCATCCTTACCCTTCCCTACAAATTTGTGGGATGTGCAATATTTCATAGATCATACAAGACTTTATCATTTTTTATTCATGAATTTAGAAAGATTTAAATCACCATAAAAAGTGACCTAAAACAATATATATCCTTTTACATGATTATATATATCATATAAATATTAAATTGACTACCATAACCTAAAGGGTTAGTGTACTTAAAGACCAGCTATATATTTTATATTTTCACCCAAAATCATATTCCTTTATTCCAAAACATTATTTACAATTGATTATATATTATAGATATCAAATATAGAATTCTTATTTATTATTATTAAAAATAGGGAAATGTAAAAAAAATTATGAGATTAAATGATTAATAAGGGGAAATACAAAAGAGATATAAATTGGAGTAATATGGGGTGTAGAAACTTGAATTTCTCATAATAGAGACTTAATTTATCTTTTTTAGTTTCATTGGTCAGGTCCCTTGAAGATATTAAAATGTTAAATTAACCATAGTATTTAAGCATAGAAAAATTTTATAATGATATCATTGAACATAGAATTATGTATTTAACATTGGGATAAATTTTGATGAAATAATGATCTTATTGATTTCATGTAGATATTTAATATTTATTAAATAAATAAATATTTATCCTAATAGTTTTAATATTAAAAAATCTTAAATAGCGCCCTGTATTAGAATTCTAAAACCAAGAATTTGTTCAGAATATAGGTTTTTTCTAAGGAGAGGTATAATTTTCATGGATCATATTTAAACCCCAAAAATTAGTATTTGTGTGCTTTAAAATTTAAAAAAAATTAATATTTTCTTATATTTTACACGACCATGAGGTGGTAACATGTATTATTAACATGAAAACTAAATTAAATAGTGGTGATGATGTGTCAGGTATAATTCTAGAACCTAACATTTTTTTATGTGAGGATTTTATGAGAGAATTTTGTCTTCATCGGTATTTTTTATTGGAGGAAATTTATTATGGGTTTTTATGGTTATTTATAGGAATATAAATTAAATATTTTTTCCTCTAAAACCATTTATTTCTATTCGAAAATAAATATCTCCCCTCTCTTATCTATTTTTTATTATTGAAAGGATATAAATAATTAACCTCTATCTATATATATTTGCACAATAGAGAGTAGTTCTTAAAATTCTTCATGTTCTTTATTGTGGTGGTGACAATGATGAATGAGAAACATGATGTGATCATCAAAACTCAAAAATTCACCATTGAGGTAGGACTTATTATTATTTTATTTACCTCATTTATTTTATTTTATTCGATCTCATTTCTCTTATGATTGAATCAAATATAACTTCTATGATGATAAAATAAATAAAAATACTTAATGGGGCATAAATATTATTTATTAACAAATATATTATGGTAATTTAATAAAGGATTTTTTTCAAGGAGGGAAACTCATGAGGATTTTATATGGGTAAAAAATCAATTTATTGGGTTTTATTCAACAATGGTTTTTGGTGACGATCTAAAGAAAATTATTTCTTTAAAAATTATTTATTTTTTAAAATAGTTTTTCCTATGATTAAAATCTTTATAAAAAATAAAATATCATAATAAAAAATTGAGAAAATAATAATAATTTAATAAATTATTCTCTTTCTCTCAAGGAATGCGAAACAAATACTTTTATCTTGTCACAAATATATTCATTGGAAAAATATAATTATTTGGGTATTTTTCTATAATATTAAAACAATGAGGTTTTAAATGAAATTTTCTTAGATAAATAAATAAAAATATTAAATCAGTAAATGAAAAAATAGATATTATAATTTTATTATATTTTCTCTAGTCATGATGGATAAATTATTCAATAATTTAATTCCTAGCATGGGATGGATATGGGGATGAAGCCTCCACATTCTTCAAGAATTTTTTTAGGTATTATTTTTTTTCTTACTCTAATTATATTTTTTTAGGATTTTGAATTCAAATAAATAAATTTATCATTGATTTCATAAGTTATTTGATTAATGATTTATCTATGAATTAAAAGATTGATCAAATATCAATTTTTTGATAAGAGATTGTCCCTCAGGAAAAATTATTTTATCCTTGTATTGTACTCATATTATTTTAGAAAATCAAATGTGGGATCATACTTGTGTGGTCAAGTGTTCTTCCATCCACCACCATCAGGAGATTTTTTCTCCCTTTATTAGTGTTTGTGTTTGAATATGGTTATGTGATGTTATGATAGGAGACAACAAGAGATTATTGGGTTTAGGTTCGTGACATCGATGGTGTGATATGTTTTATGCTTGGTTTGATAAATGGTTAGATGATGATGGTTGGATAGAAATCACCCTAGATAGGTGGATTATAGGTTCTATAAGTGGTATTTGTATCCATTAGTTGAGGCACAGCTGGTGACAGTGGAGATGGTTGATTTCATAGTCTGAAAATAATGTTTTTGGTTATTTGATAATTTCATGACTACGCAATGTATAGTTTCAAGTCACATGTGGTGTGCTTTACCACCGATAATTTTTACTTGTTCATTAATAATACATGAAATGTATCTCTATAATTTTCACTATGAGACTCACCTAGTAACTTAGGCTCGACATATGTAGAATTTTATATGTTACACACTGTGTGATAACACATCACACATCCTGTATCTTGAGACTGTATTGTTTTGTGTGTAACAAAAACATGATTATTTTGTGATATATACCCCACATGTCATGTAATACCATTATAAACACTGTGTATATCAGGTTTGGTTGATTAGTGTGTATATGTTATACTATCCAAGTGCCCGTAAAGACTTACATGTTGAGTATTCCATAGAGATTCCATGTATAGTTACCTAAAAGTCATGTATGTTATTTTACAATATGTAGTATACATAAGGATAACCTAGAATATGTTTAGAGTATATAAAATTAAAATTTTAACCTCATAATTAAATTTCATATACCCTACTGGACATGTTGTGTATAAGGATTTCACATGAGTTGAGCTGCAACAACACATGACCATCCTTTCCCGAGATACCTACATGCTGTGTACCCCATTACAAATTCCATATAATTATCTATTTATAAATTTATTCATGATTTATCACATGGATGGAAGTATCATATGTATGAGTAGTTCATTCTAGGTATCTTCTCACATAAAACTCAATAGTACGATTCCCTCAATCATTAGAGGTTATTCACATGGAGTTTTGTATTGTTTAAGGATCCCAACTTTATTAGAGAGATGAAAAGTGATGGGTGATATATTTATAGTAGATAAAATGTTAGGAACTCCCCTACATGTCATAGTGAAGTCCTCCACGTTTTTGGTTTTGGGGACCACCAATGATATATACACAATAGAGAATAGTCACCCATATGACATAAGAAGTTCATGTACCCCCTCATATATTATTTCATAATAATCTACCATTAGAGTCATAACCCCTTCATATATTGAGTAAAAAACCTCCATTTGTGGTTTTAAACTCATATACATGTTAGGTTATGATCCTCCATAGGATCCATGTACTCCCTAGGTCGATACACATATATCTTGATGAGATGTGTCCCCTACAACAATTCCAATGAGGAAACATATAAGTAATGAAGTAATAATAGATAAGGAGCCAAGGGAATGATAATCCATTGATTTGTAGAGGCCTCTAAGATATTAGTGGCCTTTGATCCTTTGATCATACCTTCCTGTTATAGCCTGTAGCCATATTTTGAACTTCAGGTATTTTGGTACTCACACTACCCTATGTACCACTAATATTTTATGTGATGAATTTTTTGGTAAAACTAAGATATTAATATTTTGTTTCTTCCTTTTACCATGTTTTTATTAACATTAAATCATATATGGTTCCTTTATTATACCTTTTTTGAATCCATAGTCTTGGGTTTGAGAGGATTTATTAATTTTTGTTTACTTTTTTTTGGGGAAACCAATTGGGTTTGTTTATACTCACCCATTAATGGATTTTTTGCACACACATGTTGTTTCTATGAATATTTTTCATAGAAATGAGGTGTCATTGGTAGATTTTGAGATATTGGAGTTAGAGGATCTAGTTCATAGTAGTTGATGAGGGTTCATTGTGGAGATAGTTATAGATAGAAACTGATCCAATAGGCTCTATATAGAGAAGGTGTCATACCATACCTAGGGTAATTTTTACCTAATGGTTATCATCTTCTGCATATATATCTCCCTTTCAAGATTTTTCCTCTATGGTATTTTACATGGAATATATGTTCCATTCTCTCATTATATACTATTCTGTTTTAATATATTTATCTATTGGTTCTTTTTTATTTTATTATGTACTGGTAATGAATTCATGTTATATATTGATATATTATAAGGATTACCATATAAGGTTATTCTGTTTTGGTGCTAGTATGTAGCCCTTTTACCATTAGAGGTGGTCTTGGGGTGATATACTTGGATTAAAATTAGCGCAAGTGGAGTCCTACTAGGCATGGTCTTCTTATAATGGTATTATAGAAGTTTGAGTATTAGGGATAGAGTTTAGATTTAGTTATATTATAAGAACTACTTTGTAAATTAGGGAAACAATGGTAAGGGTATACTATGTTTTCTTATCAGACTAGGGATATTAGTTCAGGTGTGGTGGTTGATGCATCATATCACTAGAACTCTGATAACCTCTTAGTCAACTCAAAACTATAAGGAAACATTTATAGGGTATAAGTTTTTACATGTGTCATTCAGTGGTTAGTAATAGTGTTTCATTTCCATCCTATATCATATAACCCATATATACTCAAATAATTATAGATCTGTCTTGTATATAGAGGATTATACTCACTAATATACAACTATTATACAGTCACATGACTATGATATGTGCTTATTATTTCTTAAAACTCCCATAGTTGAGTGATGAGATATCAATTTAGATATCTATTGTAAAGTTTCATTTTCCCATGATTATGAGGTAGATACTCTATTTATTATGCTTAGTAAATATATTTTATGTAGAGAATATGGTAATTCCCACTGTGATGGAAAATGATACTTGTAGTTTGATGTTCTTTGGATGTTCCAGTAATAGATTCCTCATGATATATTGAGGGGATCTTGATCCTTATATGGTAAAGGATTATTTTGAGTCTAAGATTTATGTTACCTATTTGGTTTTGAAACCAGTTAAACAAATAGCGATTCTTGCATATTATTTACCTTTGTGGTGTAGAGAATCATTGGTTGGTTTTTATTCAAATACATAATGGAATTATCCCAGAATTATTGGAGTCTTAGATTGTACTCAGGTTTGTGACTAGTTCACTTTCCAATCCCTATTTGAAATAGAAACCGATGAGATTAAGAGTTTGAGAAGGGACTTTGATATGATATTTGAGATTTAGGTTATTTCTCTACTATATAACATAGTTATAACTAACACCCGAGGTAAGATTTTTGTAGTATATATATTTTTAGTTTAGTTCAACCTGGATTTTAAAATGGGAAAATAATTTTGTATGGATATCTATAGTTATTCCATTGACGAACAACCATGGTGAGAGTTGTTTTGAAATCAGGTGATTCCCAATAGAAGGCTCTAAATTTTTTTTAGGATAAGGTTTCAATAAAAAGCTGGTAATGTAGAAATAGATAAATATGGAAAATAATTCAAGACATATCGATCTATCACCTTCAAGTAATACCCATGAGATCTAGATTGATGCTAATCAGATTCTGGATGGTTGTGTGTAGTAGATAACTTAGAGCATATAATAACCAACATGGTTAGATGTATGATTCATTTTTGTCTTGATAGTTACTCATGCTCATCAATTTCATATTGAATCATTTTACTCTTCCAATGTTATTATTTTTTGGGTTTATCATCACCATAGAGCTTATATCCAAACCCTTATGGTTGGATTCTCATACTAATGGTGGTCATCCTTTATTCATGACTATTAGTAGTGTGAATTTTATCTTTATTGAGTAATATAATTTATAGGATTATTACTAATCATCTATAAATTGGAGAGCTTAGAAATAATAATTAGGGTAGAGTGGTTACATGATGTGGTTTTTGATCTTAAGAAAATTATCTTAAATGATATTCTAATGTTAGCATCATTGAGTATTTAGTTCCTGTATTTTCCTACTTTTTATTCAGTGTTGACATATCTTACTAGTCATCAGATAGCCTATCTTAGAATAGTGAAATAATTTGTATTTAATAAGATTTGGCTTTTTCTGTGACCTTCTTAATTGGCAGTTCCTGGAGTTTGAGCATAGGATTAGTTAGTTACATATTATGTTTTATGAGAATGAAACTACATAGATATAATTCAATAAATCACTGAGTCATCTAAAAAATAGTAATGATATTGTTTAAAGTAATGAACTCCTTTATGTGATTATTATAATTCACATAATTCATTTAGTGGTATTTATTGGTGAACCCATTTTTGAACTAAAATAAATGGTGAGAATCTAATTTGTTTAGAGTTTATTTATGACCTATTCAAAGAATACAAATGTTGTGAAAAAAATAACGGTTTGTAAAACACTCATGATTCAAGATTTTATGTTTGAGAATTAAATCCTTCCAATATCTGAGATGGCGATGTTGTGATTTATCTATGTTAATTTAATGGTTATAGTGACATGGTTCATTTGAGTGACATAATTGTATCGTGGTAGCTAACACCCCTAGTAAGAGTTATTGTGCTTAGTGGATGTTAGATATATTTGAGTATATATCCACAGTGTGTTTAGACTTTATTGAAAAAAGGTGATATGTTCATCACTGGTTGCAATGGTCTTTACAACCATACAAATGTAGATAACCTATATGATATATTCCAGTTTATAATAATGTGGAATTTAGTATTCAAAAATATTTCTCTAGATTAATTCCATTAATGGTGGATAGCACACCTCTTTTCTTTGATATTTAATGGTGATATGTTGTAAAAAATTATCTTAGGTGAGTTGATGAGTAGTTGTGAACTAAATTTACCTAGTGCGTTTGAAACCTCAGGGGTATAATTCTAGAAGAGCAATGGTGTTTGATGTTTGGTTATTTTATCTATGCAACAAAAAAAGTTTCTCTATGTATTGTGATTATAATCACTTGATTTTGGTAGGAATTATACTTGGGTATGGAGCCAACATAGTAGGGTTATATGAATGGTCAAGGACATACACTTTATATTGTGATAGAATGGGTTAATAAATAACTTTGGGATTGATGAATGTTGGTTTGAGGTCGTTGATGCTGCGTCTTGCTATGCTAATCTGTCTCCCTCGAATAGAGAAACCATATCCTAAGCAGGAGACCCTCTACTATGGGTGTGATATTGTGGTTTTTACATTTCTAATTATAGGAGGGGAGTATGACTCTCTCCCTGATGGTGGCCTTGATAATGATCATTTATAATGATTATGCTTATGGTTTTTAGTTCACTTCATCCTATGTAGATATAGGACCTATGGTAAGAAATTTATTCTTTGTGGAATCTTTGAATAAGACATGTGATGAAAATTACACCATTTTTTAAGGCCATACTAGGATAGGTTGGAGATAGATAATTATTTTGTGGTGGTGAATAATGTTTTCCCAAGTAGCTATGTCATAGGCCCTCTTAGGTACTAGACCAATAAGGTTGGATTGTGTATGAATAATAGTATTTTGAATTATATTCATGGGTTTTTAACAAAATTACAATTAATAAGTTGAATTGTTTAATTTTTGAAGGATAAAAAGTTTTAAAGGCAGGGAGGATGTAGGGAGTGAAATTTTTCATAAGAATGAATTAATTTATTTTTGAGTTTCATGGGTTATATCCCTTAAATATGGTAAAATGGTAAATTTACTATAGTGGTTGTCCCTAGAATAAATTTTTAATGTTTTTTTTGAATTCAGAATGTGTTATTTACCCTTGGGAAGTTTTTTTGTGAAATTTTGAACAAGTTGAATTGTTGGGGATATTCAATATTTATTTAAAAAATAAGTATTTATCCATCAAGTGAAAAAATTTTATAACTCCTAAATGGGGTATCATATCAAGACACCGACACTTTAGTTGTGTCAAAAAGTGGGCGGATCCTTAGGAATTATACAATTTATATGGTGTGTCTTTGAACCTCATGATAGAGTATTTGTGCACTTAAAATTTTATTAAACGTAAATTTATATTTTTATTATGTTTCATGAAATAATGATGTGGTGACATGTCTTGGTGAGATGGAGCCTGAATTTCAAGGTTATGATGACATGGTATGGAGAATTTTAAAACCCAACATTTTTGGTAAGATGATGCTTTTACGAGATGATTTTGTCTTTGTGGGGTGTTTTTAATGGAGGTAATTTATTAAGGTTTTTATAGTGATTTATGGGAGAAGTTTATGGAAAGTAAATATCCATTCCTATTATACCATTTATTTTCATTAGAAAAGAAATATCGCCTCTCTCCCCTCTATTTTTTGGTTAAATAAAATATAGAATCCATCTCTTTCTCCCCTCTCATTGCACAATTGAGGGTTTCTATAAGGACCCGACCTTAAAACATTACATAATCTTGAATTAAACGAATAGTTCACATTGAGGATTCTTTCAGGTTTAGAGTTTTAGAGAGTTTGGCCATAACTATTACATTTCAAAATATTACAAAGTAGACACTTCTACCCAGTATCCATTTTTTTACCAAACATGATCTCTTGAAAAAAAAGTCATGTCTAGTTCCATGTTTAAGACAACATTAATTTTCCTTGATCCCATCCTTGACCCTATTCCACATTATGTCCTGTGAAAAACATTTCAAAAAGTTGGGATGAGCATAAAAAGCTCAGTAAGGGATACAAAAAGAAGTAAAACTATTAGTTTTTCAAAACAACAAGTAAAAAAATGAATACTTTAACATATGTAATACTTTTCACCTTTATGAAGTAGTAAATAATCTTCACTGAATAAAATATCATTAGTTACCCTTTTGTAACCAAAATATTACCATAAAACCCATATAAATAACACATAACTTTTAAAGGTATCTTGGGACATAAACTTAATTAAATGGAATAACCATACGGCCGACTTCCACACATATCACTAAATGGAATAGCCATACGGCCGACTTCCATACCCAATGCATTAGAGGTCATAACGTAACCACCCATCCTGGTATTCACGACACCACCCGTCATATGGTTTATCACGTAACCACCCATAAAATGTCCAAGTACCATCATATCACATAAAATATTTCAAATATAAACATTTCACCAATAAAATTTCATTTGCATTCACAAGAAGTAATTTCAAGATATTGAAATAATCAATCCTTTTTCAAAACCCATTTAAAAAAGGATTTTTGAATCAAAGTGTCCCATACCACTTTGAAGATTTTAATGGAATTATAATTTTAAAACATTAATGTCCATATAAATAAATACTCAAAACCATTTTTAAAACATGGAACTTAAAGATTTATATTTATAATGATAAATATTTAAAAATGATATTTTTTTAAAGAGTTTTTTAACAAAATGAGAGACGCTTGAATACAAATAATTGCGGAATAACATTTAATCAGAACTTAATAATATCGTGAGAATAAACGGATTCATGATATAATATGCGAAAGGAAAGTATATACACCATTTAAGATTGAATTGGTTCATAACAACAATGAAGTCTCAATGGAAATGTAAATTTAGATGAAATCCCTTATAAAGATGGTATCCTTAAATTAAGGATAAATCAATCACATAATTATGTGTGACAAATATAAATAAACCAAATATAAGTGGATATTAAGTGTAAAAAAATCAGAGTTCATTCACACATATTCATTGGATTACATATTCAATGAGTACAAGTTGAATTAAAATATTCAATGAGTACAATTTGAACCCAACAAATTGAAATTGGGTTAAGAGGTTCCCTTGTAAAAATTCGACAGTCTAACGACGTCACTTTAAAATTCAGAAAATGAGTTGATGAGATAAAAAAGGGAATATCATCACTTGGATATAAATTTCCCATCAATATGGATATAGAAGAACATATCCCAACATAATAATATGTAAATTAAAAGACATAATAAAAAGAAGTCTTTTATAAAGAGGAGGGTGAATAGTTCCCTTACCGATTTGGTAACTTACAAAACATACGCCAAATGAAAGAAGGATCATACCATGAAGATGTAAATACTCATAAATGAAATTATATTACATAAAGAGTACAATAATGGGCAGTATATACACCATATAAAATTAAATAGTGGCAAATATATCATGAATCTCATAGGAATAAAAAGTGAGACGAAACCCTTTACAACGTTGTAATCAACTGAGTTGTATGACCAAAAGTTAATAACCCCAAAATGAATCACATAATACCATTAATATAATGAGAATCATGATAATATATATCAAATGGAAGTACAAAATACACCACATGCAATGAATAAGTTGCAAACAATGGGAATCTCACAGAATTAAAAGTGAGATTAGAAAATCCCTTACAAAAATTCGGCAGCCCAACGACGCCTCTTAAAAATTCATATAATGAATTGATGAGGGTAAGAGGGGGTCTTTTATCATATTAAAATACAAATTACAGTATTATTAATATAAAATAACATCCTCCAACATAAGAACATGGAGCATAAAATAAATGACATAAAAGAGAGTACTTGAAAAGAAAGAGAGAGGTTGGATCCCTTACCTCGTGTCTGACTTGACTTGATCATTATTTAATCTCCTGAATAATAAACTAAAGTTAAATTATACTTTATTAATAACCTTTTCAATTTTATTATTCCTTTTATATCACTTATTACCATGTTATAAACATTATGTAATCATTTAAGTTAATAACATCCATTTTTTCGATATTTGGTTCTGGAGTCAAAAATGGACTTCTTATAATAACATGTTGTTCATGTGGTCAATTGTTTATTATATCCATAATGATATTCATGATTTGGATATCATATATATCATATATATCCAGTATATACATGTATTTATAATAGTACATAACATTTAGAGGTAAGAAATGAAATGCACCGTTCATGGAGATGGTAAGCCGTACGTACGCATGAATGCTACTTTCATTTCTATTTATTATTTTAATGGAAATAAAACATAATTATACATAGTTATATTATAATTCCAGTATAATATCATATATAATATCATTAAATCCATCCTTTATACATCCCACATAAGACATTAATGAATCAAATCACTTTAAAGGGGCGGTAGTCCTAACATCCTCAAATGAGATTATCATATTTACCCACTATGGAAACCATAAAGGCGTGCTATAAATTGAAAATATAGAATCATAAAGAAAACATAGACATAATATATATCATATATAAATATTGTGCCATCATAATGGCCACCATGAGGGGCAGTTGGAGATATTTGAACAATCATCGTTTCGTGAGGCGTTAGTTTTCCATCCACAGAAACATTATGTTATTCATCCATTAGATGGAGGTGTGTGTAATTGTAGCTCTAATAATTCTCATAAAAACATCCTAGTATATTTAGGATACTGATTTTGTTACAAAATAAAGTAATAAAAAGAGTTTAGGGTTTGGATAAGTAAAATAAATGAAAACAATTTAAGAGAAACCGTTACCTTTAATTTGGGTAACTTCCTTTGTATTGAACCAAAAGGGCTTCTTAAAGTGCCTTATGCCTAAGGTAAGGATTCTAGGGGGAGTATAGGGATGTAGGGAGATTAATTTGGTAGAGTTTGGATGATACAAATGGCTTGATATGTGTGAGTAATTGGTTAGAAGTGGTCTCCTTTTATAAGGGGGAGGAGGGGATCTTTAGGAAAGTGTGAAACTATTATTTTATTATATAATTATATTCAGTTTCTAATGGTCCAAAAATCATTAAAGATGAAGATAAAATGACTCATTGTCTAAATAAAATCATCCAATCACAATTTTACACGTTTTGGATATTATTTTAATCATTATAATATTATTTATTTAAATGATTTATTAATGAGGTAAATACTGCATCATTATTATGTCATAAATAATTTAATTTATTTGTTGTCTAAAAATTATAGAAAAACTAATATGATGTAGTAAATATTTTTATATTTCCAATGAATATTTATACTAGAAAATATGACTTATATAACACCATATAAAAATTAATTACTAAAAGATTTTTGTTAATGTCAATTTTGACTTTACATTAAATTAATTAATCTAAATTGTCATTATCGCTCCCAAGTGGCTCAATGGGGTCCAAAAATCGACCCAAAGATTTCCATGGTCTTTAATGACTCAAAAAATAATGTTTGTATAAGTTTTAAAGTAATTTTGAATTATTATAATATTCTTTTTACCTTGAATTAACTTATTTACCTTTAACCGCTGTAAATAAAAGTCAAAAGTTACTATTCATCAAACATTATTTTTATCTTAATGAACCATATTTTACTTCTTGATAACAACCATGTATGTAGGATTTTTAAAATTCAATTCAAAAAAGTGGTAAAATTTCATTTAAATGGAAAAGTCAGTTTTTTTAACAACCACTAAGTGGTTTCACTATTCATCAAAAATTGAAATTTTTCAGAAAAATACCAAAAATTCAGGCAAAGATATATTTGATATTGTGAATTCAAAAATGATTTCTTGTTTTCCAAATTCAAAACATATAAGTGAAATTATTTAATTTTAAAATTAATTCCCATTATCAAAACAAATAGCGTGTTTTTAAGAAACAATAACTATCAAAAGATTGCTACTTTTTATGTGCAATTTCAAAGTGAAATTAATTCCAATGAGAAAAATTGGATTAAATGGTAAAAATATATTAAAATTACACTTTAGAACTAATTAAAAATACAATCTAACCATATAAATAAATTAGATTAAAACACAGTTTTGAATTAAAATACAATATTTTTCACTATTCATTAGAAAATGAACTTTATCAGAAAAATCCCAAAAATTTACACAAAGTAAATTTTGATGTCCCCATTCTAAATAAAGATTTTATTTGTTCAAATATAATTTATTGAAGTGAAAAATTATATTTAATGAGGGTTCGCCATTAAAAGGCGGTAAATCGGCCTTTTAATGTAAATTATGCTTAAAATTAGATTCATTCACATTTTAAGCCTCTAACATTTATTGGATAGATGTAAAAACTTTTAACAAACATTTATAATCATATTTTAGTTAGTTTTATTCATTCCTTCCTATACTACAACTAGGAGTCAACTACAATTTAAAATAATAATATTATATTATTAGTGTGCAACGTAAGATTTCAAAGAAACCCGTTGTTGCATATCAGGTACACTATCTAACATAGCAACCCATTTAAAGTAAAATTAATATTTAATTCATAAATATTAATAAATATAAAAATTTAATATTCTTCATTTATCCGGGATGTTACATCCTTCCCCGCTTTTGGTAATTGCGTCCTCACAATTTAAAAATTGGGCTCGAGAACTTCATTGAAAGCCCCATATCGAAAAAACAAGTCAACAAAACTATCACTTTAAATTAACGGAAGATAAGTACAAAGGTTACCCTATAAAAAATATACTATGATTCCATGAAAACATGGATATGGAGGAGAAAAAAAACCTTCATGTTCTGATGGAGAGTGATAGAAAACATGTTTAGGAGAATGTTAACCACCAGAAATTCACAAACTTGTGATGGGTTAAATAGTGTTTGATTCCCCAGTAGTAAAAGTTAACAGACAAGGTTTTTGTTTTAAGTTAATTTTCATTGAGGAATTTATTTATGATATTAACTAAAAACATAAGGAAATATAATTACTTTTCATGTCGACATTCATCTTTTACTATATTTCTAACACAAACTCATATTTTCTCCAAATGATGAGTATTCTGGATGACTTTTTTTACATTAAAAGTGCTATAATCAACCTAGAGAGAATCACATAATCCAAAAAAGATGAACTATATATTTCACTTGTCTTTAGATATTAACTAAAACCAAAATTTTTAGTAAAAGATCAGATAATCCCCCAAAAGGATAAACTTTTACATAATTAAAAACTACTCTTAATCTCCAAAATTTGTCTAACAAAACCAAAAGCTCAACAAAGGCCATTCAAAAAAAAGTTGTCCTTAAAATTAGTCAAAGTAATCCAAACTAATATTTAAACCCAAATCTTCGTAGGATTTAATCATATAGTCTTCCAAAATAAATCTTAACATTTATCTTCAAATAACATCAATTACTCTTAAAATCTCATATTGAAAAGAAATTAACCTAATCAAATATTCTCCATGCTAGGTTATTCATTTCCATAGATAACCCAGAATAAAATTATTATGGATTCATAAAATCATATAACTAAAAATAATTAGTCAAACTAACCAGGGACTTCACATAGTCCAGTGGTAGGTGATAAATACCTGTCGCACTTTGGTTGTGGGTTCGATTCCCATAGCTTTGTTCGACGGGAAGGGTTGCCACACGGTATGCATATTGTCTCTTTTCAAAAATTACATAATTTTATAACATTCCCAAAAGAGATAAATTTATTTAAAATAACCATATCATATTTTAACCACAATGGTTTTCTAATAACTTTTATTTTGCATCCCAAAAAATGTATTAACCTATAATTTCCTCAAATTCAAGGATCATATAAACCGAAATGGTTATTTATAACTATATCTACAAAAGAAAAGATAATTATTCCTTGAATAAAATTTTCATATATCAAACTGTAGGGTTACACATACTATAAAAAGTCTTCTAATGTAATTCACATCATCAAAAGAGCCTTAATACTTATAAGCATTTCACCATCCTAAAGTCTACCATAACTCTTGAATCCCTTATATGTTGAATTCTTACACATTCAACATTATTCATGATCCATTGACCATTCCTTTTCAAATTATTCTAAAATACTTCTTTCCTACAAACAAAATCATGAATCATATCCTAATATTCAATAATATCAAAACATATGTTAAGAAATAATCCATACCTTGCATTAGTCATTTTCAGTTTCTTCATCCTCAATAGGAATGGAATTAGGTATTTGTAAAAAAAATATTTGTACGATCCTAGTGATCCCATTCCTGAAACATCTTCGTAGGACACCTATTTGTATAATTACCATTCACACCACAATTAAAACATTCAATTGATCCCTTAGAAATAACTTCTTTCCCTTTCCTAGAGTAAACTGGATGCTTCCTTTTTCCATGGAAGGTTCTTGCTTTATGACCTTCATTACCACATCTATAGCATATTCCCGTCCCTTTGAAGCATTTTCCTAGGGGTTTATTTCCACATCCTCAACACATTGGTTTTTGAACATACTTACCATTATGATTATTACCTGAAATTCTGTATGGATTTTTTTCTCTAATATACTATGCCTTAAAAAAATCACCAAGTTTCATATTTTCAATCATGACTCCAGATAGTCGGTTGAGAATAACCAAAAGAGTTCTTATTGCATTTCTCATTTCATTCAGTTGCTCATTCAGAAAACCGTCACCGTTTTCTTCACATCCACTGTTACTTTGGTGCCTTCTATATTCAGCCATTTTACTAAAACCAAAAAGGTCAGTATGAGTATATCAGTAAAATCATCATATACTATCTTATGAGGAGGGTAAATACTTATTCATGTTATCTTAAACTCATTAAAAATAACTAAGACTCTTTCTAATATGCTAACCATTATGGTTATGTTACTTATTCTTAGATAACACCCTAACCTCTAAAGTTTTCCAAACCGACCTCTAATGCCAACTATAAGGACCCGGCCATAAAACATTACATATTCTTGAATTAAATGATTAATTCACATTGAGGATCTTTTCAGGTTTAGAGTTTTAGAGAGTTAGTCCATAACTATTATATTTCAAAATATTACAAAGTAGACACTTCTACCCAGTGTCCATTTTTTTACAAAACATGAACTCTTGAAAAAAAAGTCATGTCTAGTTCCATGTTTAAGACAACATGAATTTTCCTTGATCCTATCCTTGACCCTATTCCATATTATGTCTTGTGAAAAACATTTCAAAAAGTTGGGATGAGCATAAAAAGCTCAGTAAGGGATACACAAAGAAGTAAAATTTTTAGTTTTTCAAAACAACAATTAAACCATAAATACTTTAACATAAGTAATACTTTTCACCTTTATGAAGTATTAAATATTCCTCACTGAATAAAAGATCATTACTTACCCTTTTGTAACCAAAATATTACCATAAAACCCATATAAATAACACATAACTTATAAAGGTAACTTGGGACATAAACATAATTAAATGGAATAACCATACGGTCGACTTCTACACATACCACTAAATGGAATAGCCGTACAGCTGACATCCATACCCAATGCATTAGAGGTTATAACGTAACCACCCGTCCTGGTATTCATGGAACCACCCGTCATATGGTTTATCATGTAACCACCTGTCAAATGTCCAAGAACTATAATATCACATAAAATATTTCAAATATAAACATTTCACCAATAACATTTCATTTTAAATCAGAAGATGTAGTTTCAAGATATTTAAATAATCAATCCATTTTCAAAAACCATTTAAAAAAGTATTTTTGAATCAAAGTGTTCCATACCACTTTGAATCTTCTAATGGAATTATAATTTTAAAACATTAATGTACATATAAATAAATACTCAAAACCATTTTTAAAACATGGAAATTAATGATAAATATTTATAAGATAAATCTTTAAAACATTTAAAAATGATATTTTTGTTAAAGAGTTTTTTAACAAAATGAGAGACTCTTGAATACAAATAATTTTGGAATAACATTTAATGAAAACTTTATAATATCATGAGAATAAATAGATTCATGATATAATATGTCAAAGTACAGTATATACACCATATAAGAGTGAATTGGTGCATAACAATAATGAAGTCTCAATGGAAATGTAAATTGAGATGAAATCTCTTACAAAGATGGTATCCTTAAATTAAGGATAAATCAATCACATAATTATGTGTGAAAAATATAAATACACCCAATATAAGTGTATATTAATTGTAAAAAAAATCATAAGTCATTCACAAATATTCATTGTATGACATATTCAATGATTACAAGTTGAATTAAAATATTTAATGAGTACAAGTTGAACCCAAAGAATTGAAATTGGGTTAAAAGGTTCCCTTGTAAAAATTCGACAGCCTAACGACGTCACTTTAAAATTTAGAAAATGAGTTGATGAGATAAAAAAGGGAATCTCATAACTTGGATATAAATTTTACTTCAATAAGGATATAGAATAACATTTCCCAACATAATAATATGTAAATTAAAAGACATAACAAAAAGAAGTCTTTTATAAAGAGGAGGGTGAATAGTTCCCTTACCGATTTGGTAACTTACTTAATATAAACCACATGAAAGAAGGATCATAAAATGAAGATTTAAATACTCTTAAATGAAAGTATATTACATAAAGAGTACAATCATGGGCAGTACATACACCACACAAATGGAAATAGTGGCTAATATAGCGTGGATCTTATGGGAATAAAAAGTGAGACGAAACCCTTTACCACGTTGTAATCAACTGAGTCATATGAAGAAAAGTTAATAACCACAAAATTAATTACAGAATACCATTAATATAATGAGAATAATTATAATATATATCAAATGGCAGTACAAAATACACCACATTCAATGAATAAGTTGCGAACAATGGAAATCTCACGGAATTAAAAGTGAGATAAGAAAATCCCTTATAAAAATTCGGCAGTGTAACGACGCCTCTTAAAAATTCTTAAAATGAATTGATGAGAGTGATATGGGGTCTCTAATAATATTAAAGTAAAAATTATAGTATGGTGAATATAAAATAACATCATACAACATAAGAACATGGAGCATAAAAGAAATGACATAAAAGAGAGTACTTGAAAAGAAAGAGAGAGGTCAGATCCCTTACCTCGTGTCCAACTTGACTCGATCATTCTTTAATCTTCTGAATAATAAACTAAAGTTAATTTATAATTTATTAAGAACCTTTTTAAAGTTTATTATTCCTTTAATATCACTTATTACCATGTTATAAACATTGTGTAATCATTTAAGTTAATATTGTCCATTTTGTCGATATTTAGTACTGGAGTCAAAAATGGACTTCTTATAATAACATGTTGTTCATGTGGTCAATGGTTTATTATATTCAGAATGATATTAATGATTTTGATATCATATATATCATATATATATCCAGTATATACATGTATTTATAATATTACATAACATTTAGAGGTAAGAAATGAAATGCACCGTTCATGGAGACAGTAAGCCGTACGTACACATGAACACTACTTTCATTTCTATTTCTTATTTTAATGTAAATAAAACATAATTATACATAGGTATATTATAATTCCATTATAATATCATATATAATACCATTAAATCTATCCTTTATACATCCCACATAAGGAATTAATGAATCAAATCACTTTAAGGGGACGGTAGTCCGTACTTCCTCAAATGAGATTTTCGTATTTACGCACTATGGAAACCATAAAGGTGTGCTATAAATGAAAAATAGCGAAGCATAAAGAAAAAATAAACATAATAAATATCATATATAAATACAGTTCCGTTATAATGGCCACCATGAGAGGCGGTTGGAGATATTTGAACAATCATCGTTTCATGAGGCATTAGTTTTCCATCCACAGAAACATTATGTTCTTCATCCATTAGATGGAGGCGTGTGTAAGTTTAGCTATAATATTTCTCATAAAAACATCCTAGTATATTTAGGATACTGATTTTCTTACAAAAGAAAGTAATAAAAAGATTTTAGAGGTTGGAGAAGTAAAATAAATGAAAAAAATTTAAGAGAAACTGTTACCTTTAATTTGGGTAACTTCCTTTGGTTTGAACCAAAAGGAATTCTTGAAGTGCCTTCTGCCTAAGGTAAGTGTTGGTCGGAGTGGTTAACTAAAGAGGGGGGTGAATTGAGTACCAATTAAAATTTCTGTATTTAAAAATAGTGTCTTAAATACCCCCAAAATAAAATAATAAATTAAACTGTAGTGAATTTATATTAAAGTTGAGGTTCTGTCAGATTCTCAAGGGATTGATTAATTCCCAGTTAATCAACACAGGAGTTTGTGATTATCTTTTGAAACTAACTTACTAATCTACACTTAACATAAACACTTGCTAATTTAACTATCAAAGTAACTTTAAAAACAGTATTGGTTTTAAAGTGATTAGCAGCGGAATAAAACTTTGAAAGAGATGGCACAACAATGTAACCAAGAGGTTCAGTCTCAAGCCGAGACTTAGTCCTCTCAAAAGTTTATATAAAAATGATCCACACCCTGGATCGGGGTTCAACAGTTTACAACTGTCCAGGTCCAAGACCTCTACCACTGTTCTTCGTGGGAAACAGTACAACAACAACTAGCTGTCCAGGTCACACACGACCTCTACCACTGTTATTCGTGGGAAAGAAAGAATGAAAGAGTTTGGTAAGGATTTTCAAATCCTTCAGTTTGAGTACAGGAGACAGTGTATGTGTTAGATATAGCAGATAACACACACTGCTCGAAATGAATGATAATAAATCACAGATCAAGAGTTGTAGAGTTTAGAAGTGGTTCTGGTGATTTCAGTGTAGCTTTGGACTCCTTTGGATTTGACTAGAAGTGAGTCTGAGTCCTCTTCTCGTTTCTGTTTGAGAAACAGAGTGTCGTATGCTCCAGGTTCACAAACGGTGAGATGTAGTCGATGAAGCTCTTCGATATTCTTTTGTATGCTCTAGGACTCTTCTTGAGTAGGCTTGATTGTATATGAGCTTCTCTGTGTTCTTCTCGTTGTTTTTTTGGTATATTTCATCCACCACACTTTTCTGGTTCGCTTCTTGTTGTTGTTCGTTGATGGTTTTTTTTGGGCAGCGTAGTCTTCTCGTATTTATCTCCCAACAGGGGACAGAAAAGATTTCTTTTCAGCAGGTACGAGGTACGGGTTCCTGACATCCGACAACCTTTATCAGGTAATTGACAAATCATTAAAATGTACATGATATAACCGTTAGATAGATTAAATATAGGAAATAAAGAAATTCAAATAGTGAGTCGAGTGATCGGTAGGTAATTAGCATCGGTAGCTTTAACATCGGTAGCTTGAACATTGGTAGCTTGAACATCGGTAGCTTGAACATCGGTAGCTCGAACATTGGTAGCGTGAACATCGGTAGCTTGAACATCGGTAGCTCAATGTCATTAGTTGCTTTGACTCTATCGGTGGCTCTATGCGTCGGTTGGTACATGCTTGTATCGGTGACTTTGTTTATCGGTAGCTTCATGCGTCGGTAGCTCCATGCATCGGTAGCTCCATGCGTCGGTAGCTCCATGCGTCGGTAGCTCCTTGTGTCGGTAGACCGGTAGCTCTATGTTTGTATCTGTAGCTGTCTGTAAGTCAGTAGCTTACATTTATAAGCACATCAGTAGCTCTGTGTTGAGTATATCGGTAGCTCTGTGTTAAGTCTATCGGTAGCTGTCTATCGGTAGACTAAGTCTATCGGTAGACTGGGTACCGGTAGCTCATTATCAGTAGCTATAGGAAGATTACTTATCTGTTTTATGCAGAACACATCCGATTGGGTTAGAATCAATTTATAACTTGTATGAACATGGATAAATGAGGATTAACATATTTCAAAGACTATTTTAAAGATTATTATTGGTTTGATCATAGATTTGAAAGAATTAAAGTATAGATCAATGATACTTAAAAAATATCATAGAGAATGAAAACATAATTGGGATTTTCAACACATATGAATACATGATTGAGATTATCAAAACAGGTGAGGTCAACAATCTCCCCCTTTTTGATAATCACAATTAATGAGATGGTAATATGGGCATTTAACATAGTGAACATATAATAGTAAAGAGTATAATATTGAATTCCATTTTCTCAGAGAAAACAACATCAGAGATAATAGAAATAGTATGATATAGACATAAGTTATCAGAGGTAACAATCATAAGGTACTATATAGACATAAGGTATCAGAGGTAAAAAATGAAAAAGGGTAATGTGTCTCCCCTTATTCCTTATTTTTCTCCATTGAAAATATTTCTCATTCTCTCATTTTGTTCTCCCCCTTATTCTCTCATAAAATGTTTCTCCCCCTTTGTGATAATCAAAAAGTGGGAAAGCATATATAGGAGACAAATAAAACATGAGAAGTAAAAGGAGATCTGTATTAGAGTAGTCAAAAAGTACAAAAATAGATTACAAATGAATTCCTATCAAAAATCCTGGCCACTGGATCATTCCACCTCTTCCACTTGAGATTTTCCTTTGGGATCAGAAGAAGGTTTGGGTGGTGAGGATGCAGGTGAAGGTTTTGGAATGCCAGAAAAGATCAAAGGAGGCTGGGCCACTGACACAGAGTCAGGCCTGTAGGTTGAAGATCTTTGGGTGATCATTGGTGTGAGGCTCCGAATAGCTTGAGCAGGAGTTAGCTGGACTGTGGAAGCAGCTGAGGCAGAAGCAGGCAAAGCAGGAGGTATGATGACTGGTCTGGCATCAACATGCAAGAAGGGCATCAACAGATTTCCAAAATCCATAATAATTCCTCCTCCTCTTTCCATAGTAGAGATGAAATCATCTTTGTTCTCCATGAATTTCTCCAAGGCAGGAGTCAAATCTCTTAGCTTGCTCACTTGTTCTCTAAAAGCTTGAGTGACTGGAGGGAGCTTCATGTGTTCCAACATCAGCTTGAAGTGGTGTTCGAGTTTATGCTTGGTGAAAATTTTGGTGAAGTAGTAGTCCACTTTGCTTTTTATGGCTTCCTGAGAGGCAGAGGCTTCTCTCATATAATCTTGAACAATCTTCATTATTTGTCTGGCAGAATCTCTTGTAGAAAGCACCACTCGGCTCAACTCTGATGAGTCCACAGAGCCACTAGTTGAAATAGATCCAATCTACTCCTTCAACATTGCTTGAACTTGATTCAGGTCAACTGATAGTTTGGATGTGAGAGGGCCAAGAGAGAAGGAAACAGTTTCTTTAAAACTCTTAGACAAACCACTGATTAGGCTTTGAACTTGAGAGTCTTGTAATTGAACATGATCCTTCACTGAGGTTTTGAAACTTTCAAACACCGAGACAAACTGGCTTACTACACTCTTCACATAAGCTAGGTCCTTGTCAGCTTGAGACTTGGAGCTCATATAAGAATCCAAAGCAGCAACTGATGTCTTGAGAGCTTCAAGATCATCTTCGATTCTTGAAGACTGAGTCTGGCACTCTTTCACTTCTTCCATAAGCTCAGACATAAAAGAAGATAAATTACAAGCCAGAGATAGCTCGAAGGATCTCTCTAACATTTTCATTTCTTCATAAAAGCTTTGCTTCATCTCAGCAACTGATGCACTAAATGATTCTTTCAGCTCATTATTCATGGATTCAAGATCAGATTTAGAGACAAAATCATTAGGGACAACTGCAGCAGATCCCCTTGATGAGGCCAAACTAACTACAGAATCAGTCATTATTGAATTAATTGAGGAAGCAAGAGAGGTTTCCATTAACTTCACTTCTTCAACAAAACTGGTTTTGAGGTCCTCTTTCAGCTTATTCAAATCATGAAATCTGACCACATCATCTGGCAACAACTCAGAGGCAAGATCATAATTGGTCTTCGGTCTATTCATAGACACCTCATTGTCAGAATCCAGATAATCCAATCCACAGACTATAAACCATGGGTCTTCTACCCAGTCTCCAAGCTCAACAACTACTGTAACATTTCCAAGAACAGATTGATGCTCCCCCTCAATGGGTGCATTCTCATGTATCACAACAGCATTCAGTGCTGGATTCTCTTCATCAGAATCTTCTACTACAAGTTCCACAGGTGCAGCATCTAGAAGATATTCTGATACAGGTACAGCTTCTTCTGTAACTCTTTCTACTTCATCAGCAGGCATAGCTGAGTTTCCAATCAAAGGACTCATACTTAACCTACCAGAAGCAGGAGATTTTTCCTCTTCTTCTTGGTGAGGTACAGACTGGTCTTCCTCATAATTAGACAAAATTTCTTCTACCTTTCCTTTCCTAGAATAAACCAATTCTGCAACAGGACTTGGGGGAAAGTCTGGATCTCCTCCAACATCCATAGGAGTTTCTTCTTCTTCTTCTTCTTATGTTTCATCACTATAAACAGGTTCCTCTTCATCAGGTCCCAAACCCGGATCTCTCTCATCCTTTGGTCTTGAGGGATGATCCACAGGATTAAACCTATCATATATCTTTTGATCATCACTGACCCATTCTCCTTTCCATGGGTTCCAGTTAATTTTCATGTACTTACAAACAGTCGAGGTGATGCAAAAATTGTTCTTGACTACAACTGTCTCATCCTGAGACTCAACTATTCCTTTCACTTTTATCATCACTGAAATCAGCTTGGCAAAGAACAAAGCATTAGTCTTTGACTTTGGTCTAATCATGTCTTCCATTTGAAGCATTAACAATCTGCACAGATTGATTTTTACACCAAGTCTTAGAAAATGAAGAAGATAGATATCTTGATATCTCAGATTTTCAAAATCTCCTTGCCTCGGTATCAACACATGCTGAACAAACTTGAAAAGCAGTCGATTCTCTCCATCCATTTCAGCAGCAACCACTTGCCTTTGATTCCCATTAGCAGTCAGTTCTTTTAAGGAGGTTTCATAATCAAATATGTCACTGCTAGGTGGCATTGCTCTTGATACATACCCAGAGACACCTTCATGTGGTAATTTCAAACTCTCATCCCACTCTACTGAAGAAAAAGACATCTCTTTTCCATTTACAAAAGAGCTTACCCGATTCTCATTTTCCGATTTCTCGAAGGTTACAAACTCGTAGAACTGTTTTACCAACTTCGGGTAGTATGGGCCATTGTTATTCAAGAAAAAATCCACCCATTTATGGTCCTCCAGAATCTCGAGTACTAACGATTTGCTAGCCAGTAGCCATTCCACGCACAGTTCCTTCTCGATTACTATGTCTCTATTCTGCAAGTGAGGATTCACTGGTCGCCTTCCCGATCTAGTTCTGACTTCACTAACACTAGCTTTATGCTGTGTCTTCTGCTTCTTAGCGTTTGGTTCTACTCTTTCATCTCTGACGATAGGAAGCTTAGTTTTTTCCATCGCGGGTTTAGGGTTCTTGGCCGATTTGGGAGCTAAGGTTCGAAGGTGAGATATTTTGAGCTCGGTGAGGTAAGAAGTGGCTTAGACTTAGTTTTATCATTTAGGAATTCCAAATAAACGACTAAAATAGAGTAATAAAATAAAATAAAACGATTCGTATTCTTGGCGGCAGACAGTAGTTTTAAAACCTTGCATCGGTGTGAGTTAATCATCGGTGAGAAAAACAAATCGGTGAGAATTTCACATCGGTGAGGCTTTTCACATCGGTGAGAATTTCACATCAGTGAGGCTTTTCACACCGGTTGTGATTAAACATTCCCAATTCGTGTCTTATGTAACTTAGCCTATCCGAACTTAAAGGTTTAGTGAAAATATCAGCCAATTGATGTTCAGTGCCAATAAATTCAAGAGAAATATCACCTTTTTGATAGTGATCTATTAGGAAATGGTGTCTTACATCTATGTGTTTGGTTCTAGAGTGAGATACAGGATTATTAGAGATGTTTATTGCACTGGTGTTATCACAGTTGATTGAAACATGTTTAAAAACAAATCCATAGTCCAAAAGAGTGTGTTTCATCCACAGAATTTGTGCACAGCAACTACCAGCAGCTATATATTCTGCTTCGGTAGTAGATAATGCAACTGAGTTCTATTTCTTACTACACCAAGAAACTAAGGATTTTCCAAGCAAATGACATGTTCCTGATGTGCTTTTTCTATCTAACTTACAACCAGCAAAGTCAGCATCTGAATAACTCATTAACTCAAAGGATTGTCCTTTTGGGTAAAACAAACCTAAGTTAACCGTGTGTTTGAGATATTTAAAAATTCTTTTAACAGCAAGCAAATGAGATTCTTTTGGATTAGCTTGAAATCTAGCACACATACACACACTAAACATAATATCAGGTCGACTAGCAGTAAGATAAAGTAAACTACCAATCATACCTCTGTAATTTGTTTGATCAACTGGCTTCCCAGTTTCATCTGCATCCAATTTACAGGTAGTACTCATAAGAGTTTCACTTTTCTTGATACTATCTAGACCAAAACGTTTTAAAAGATCCTTTGTATATTTACTTTGATTCAAAACAATACCATTTTCATTTTGAAATACTTGAAATCCAAGAAAGTACTTAAGCTCTCCCATTAAGCTCATTTCAAATTCATTTTGCATACTTTTTGAAAAATCAGTACATAAAGAGTGTTTAGAAGATCCAAAAATAATATCATCAACATATATTTGTACAACTAAAACATCTTTAGAAATTCTTTTAATGAAAAGAGTTGGATCAGCAATCCCTTTAGTAAAACCTTTTGAAATAAGGAAATTGCTAAGTCTATCATACCAAGCTCTTAGAGCTTGTTTTAAACCATACAAAGCTTTAGAAAGTTTAAAAACTTGATTTGGAAAATGGGGGTGAGTAAATCCAGGTGGTTTTTCTACAAAAACATCTTCAATTATAAAACCATTTAGAAATGCACTTTTCACATCCATTTGATATAACTTGAAATCCAGATGTGCAGTATATGCCAGTAAGATTCTAATGGCTTCTAGTCTAGCTACAGGTGCAAAAGTTTCCTCATAGTCTATGCCTTCTTCTTGACTATATCCTTGTGCAACTAATATAGCTTTGTTTCTAACTATATTTCCAGATTCATCTACTTTATTTCTAAAAACCCATTTTGTGCCTATTGTCAAAGTGTCCTTAGGTTTGTCAACTAATTCCCAGACTTTGTTTCTTTCAAACTGATTTAATTCTTCCTGCATAGCTATTACCCAGAATTCATCATTGATAGCATCGTTGATATTTTTGGGTTCTAGCTGTGAAAGAAAGGCTTGATGTTCAACCTGGTTTCTTAGAGAAGCTCTAGTTTGTGTTCCTCTATCAAGATTACCAACAACAGCTTCTAAAGGATGATTCTTTAGAATCCTCGTTGATCTGTTAAAGGTTGGACTAGAAATTTCAGGTTCATCTATATGTTCGGGTTCAATAGAAGCAGATTCTGGAGAAAGTCCAGAATTGGATGCTTTTATAACAGGTTCTTTAGATTTATCATTAAGGTCCAGAATAGACAAATCTTCTTCAAGATTCTCAAGAGAGGTTTTAGGCTCATGTGGATCAGTTTCATCAAACTTGATGTGAACAGATTCTTCCACACATTTGGTTTTCTTATTGAATACTCTATAGGATTTACTTGAAATAGAGTAACCCAGAAAAATTCCTTCATCACTTTTGGAAGCAAACTTATCCAGATTATCTTTAGTATTCAAAATAAATACTTTTCAACCAAAAACTTTAAAGTAATTAACCTTAGGCTTTCTATTGTTCCACAATTCATAAGGGGTTTTCTTAAGAACAGGTCTGATTAAGACTCTATTAATGACATAACAAGCTGTATTAACAGCTTCAGCCCAAAAATAAATTGGCAGATCATATTCATTGAGCATGGTTCTAGCAATTTCTTGAAGGGTTCAGTTTCTTCTTTCTACTACACCATTCTGTTGGGGTGTTCTAGGGGCAGAAAAGTTATGAGTATAGCCATTGTGTGAGCAATAAGATTCAAAATCTTGATTTTCAAACTCACGACCATGATCACTTCTCAGGGCCTTAATCTTAAGTCCACTAAGGTTCTCTACAGACTTGGAGTATTTGACAAAGTAAGAACAAGCTTCACTTTTGTGAGCTAGAAAATATACCCAAGTATATCAAGAAAAGTCATCTACAAGAACATAAACATAGTGCTTCCCATTTAAACTAGAAACTCTTGATGGTCCAAACAAATCCATGTGAACCAATTCAAGTGGTTGAGAAGTCGAAACTTCTTTCTTTGATTTAAAAGAAACTTTGTGTTGTTTTCCCTTTTGACAGGGGTTACACACTCTATCATTTGGGAATTCTAATTTAGGTAGGTCTCTAACTAGGTTTTTCCTAGAAAGTTTTCTAAGTGAGTGAATGTTGCAATGTCCTAATATTCTGTGCCATAGCCAAGATTCTTTATGAAAAGCATTCAAACAAGTAATATTCTGCTTAGCTAAAGAATTCAGATTAACAACATAAACATTCTCATTTCTTAAGGCAGAAAATACCAAAACATTCTTAGAATTAAAAACTTTGCAAGAATCATTTTCAAATTTAACATGAAAACCATCATCACATAACTGAGAAATACTTAATAGATTGTATTTAAGGCCATCAACAAATAAAACTTTAGAGATCAAAATTGAATCAGTGTTACCAATCTGGCCTAGGCCGATGATTTTCCCTTTTGAATTATCACCAAAGGTGACAAAGCCTCCATAAACTTTTATTAAACTCTTGAAACAAGAGAAGTATCCTGACATATGTCTTGAACATCCACTGTCCAAATACCAAGTCTCTTTACAGGAGCTCTTTAAGCAAGTTCCCTACAAAACAGATTTAGATGGGAGATGATTTTGGTACCCAGATTTTCTTGGGTCTAGACAGGTTAGCCAATAACACTTTAGGTACCCATATTTGTCTAATGGGTCTCATATAATTTGTAGAATTGACATGCTTTGAAAGATAAACTTTATTAGATCCATAACTATGTATATAACTGGTTGAAGCATATGAAGTTCCAGAATTACCTTCATTCTGTCCAGATTTAGAAATGAATCTAGTTTTGGCAATTTTCCTTTGTCCAGGTTGGTATCCTATACCAGTAGTATATTTAGGTGCTACTTTCTTTCCTAGCATATGTGTTAGTGTATTTTTTCCATTGGTGAACTTCTCTAAGTCTTTCTTGAGTTGCTCATTAGATAGTTTCAGTTCAGTGTTCTCCTTTAACAGTTGAGCATTTTTCTCTTTTTCAATAGTGAGTTCGGTTTTAACTCTAGTGGTGAGAGCATGCTGTTTCTTTAATGACTTGTATTTATCCTTAAGTTCATTACATGTCTCTTCGAGCATATCACAGTATTCAAACAGTTCAGATTTAGACATGTTATCACCTTCAGAATCATCTCCAGAATAATATGAATTTGAAGAAGGAGTTTCAGCAGTTACCTCAGAAGTGTTTGTCATAAAGCACATGTTGGCTCGATTCCTTTCAGAGTCTGAAGATTCAGCTTCACTTGTGCTGTCTTCTGAAGCACTCCAAGTAGCCTTCATGGCTTTCTTTGTAGAGACTCGAAGCTTATCGTACATGGACATTACATTACTTTTGCGGAATACTTAGTACATAACAAACACACACACACAAGGATCGTAATAGTTTAGTGTCTTTGGAAACTCGGAACGTAATCTTCTAAACGTGGTGAAAGATCTTCAACATCTCCCATAAAGATCTTTTTTTTACCTAAAACCTTTCTTTATATACTGGGGAAAAGAAAACATAAAAGGGTGAGCTCAAATGCTCAGTAAGGGTAAACAAAAGAAATATCAATCACATCATATACATAAGAACATAGCTTTTGGAAATCTTAACCTGCAAAAGAGCTCATAATATCATAACGTGGGATAAATCATAGAAGTGAAAATGAAATCATAACTTAAAACATTACTCATTGTGGCATACACACATAATCATAGAGAATCATTTCTTGTTAGTCAAGACTCATTGCCAAGACTATCTTAGTGGACAAAGTCCCTTTCTGAATCGAGTAATCCCCGTTTCAGTCCTGTTTCACTGAACCGGTATAACCTACCATTCCAGCCATGTATATCTCATGAGATATAAAATCTTTACCCAATGCATTGGAGGGAGATATAGGTCCCACCCATCTCTTAATGATACCATTCTTATGTGTGCCAGAAAATCATAAATCATACATCATTTCATAACCCATGTAATAAAAATGGGATTCTTAAACAACATGACATCATAAAACCATTCATATAAGATAAAGGAATTCATAAACATAATTCCATCACAACATAGTCAAATCAATGTAAAAATATGGATAGAAACAGAACCCTTTATTATCTTAGATGGAAAATACTTTTGATAAAACACTTGAAATGAATTGTTGAGGAAAATATCCTTTCTTCTTTAAAATCAATTTCTTTTCACAAAACATCATGCAATTTTAAAAGAAAGATATTTTATTGAAAATAGTCATGGAATCTTTTAGAGGAAGCTTCAGGAAAATAAGGCTTTATAAAACAGTATAAATCCGTTCGTGCCGTATAAGTTAAAAAAACATTCTTTGTACTTTTGTCGGAAAAGTCAAAAAGTACCTCGTACGGAAAAAACGACAAAAGATTCCTTTCATATTCTTTACTAAAAACTCACCTAAGGGTAAAATTGGATTTAAACTATTGCAAGTGGATGGAAACAATATTACATATTGAGGGAACATGGATGTGGATGATAAAATACACCCCAGTAAATACTTACGAATAAACAATCTCGGATAAAAATGAGATTGTGATATTTCCCTTACCTTAGGTCCGACTTACTTTGTAAGTGTCCGAACCTCCTGTATAATGATTTAAATCATGTTATTGACTTATTACAGAATCATATTCATTGTTATGATATCATATATGGTTCACTTATGACATTATATTACCCGTTCTTTTGTAAATTCCATGTTAAAGAAGCGTTTTGGGTAAAATCGTTTCATTTATCGTAGGTGTTTTGACTTGTTGTTCTTGACATCATTATTACTTATATCATGATTTACTTACTTCCAGAATATAAAATATGATTTATATATCATATATTTTCAGTATATATATATATATATAATAGATAGATAAATAAAATGAAAAACACCGTTCATGGAGACGGTAGTCCGTACGTACGCATGAACGCTGTTTTTCTTTCCTTATTGTCTTGAAATGGAAGTAAGTAGATGACATACATATGTATATATATACATAAATCCAGTAGCTTTATAATGTCATATATTTCATTATTATTTCTTATATATACATTATAATCATTCTTAAATGGTTAACATGGAGAATGAATCTCATCGCGTCGTGGAGACGGTAGTCCGTACGTACGCACGAGCGATGATATCATTTCTATAAATATTGAATTGAATTGGAGTGGATTATAAAATATATCAGAATCAATATGATGTTATAATAACTATGTATAGTTATTCTTTACACCATTATACCCATCCATGTAAGGTGGTGGTGGAAAATAGATTACACCACGACGTGGAGACGGTATTCCGTACGTACGCACGCGCGGTGATTTCTTTTTCCGTAGGATGGATAGATGGTGAAATAGGGTTGTTTCATACTTATAATAACATATCAGTATATGAGTGATACTGATGTTATTACTTCATAATGAAACAACCTAAGAAGAATAAGTGGAAGAAGAAATAAAGATGAAAGAATTGGTAACGGTAATTACCTCTTCTTTGAAGTGCCTCTTTGAGACCTCCTCTTAGGGCACTAGAATTGGTCTTTGAGGAAGACCAGAACCTCTAGGATGTTTCTATGGAAGTGCAGAAGGGATTTTGTCAGGGGTTGGCCGAGCTTGAGTGCTCAAATTGGTGTGAGGAGGAGGGGGAGGAGGTGTCCTTTTATAAGGGAGGAGAGGGGCACCTTAGGAATATCTCAAAATATTATTTTATATTAAAGTCAAAATCGGTTTATAATGGTTAACAAGGGTCTTATTTCAAAGATAAGGTGGGGATGGGTCGAAATCCTGTCATCCAATAGGATTTAGACAAGTTTAGGGTATTATTTTAACCTTATCAATTAAATTTAACTCTAAGTTAAATAATTTAACTTTTACCATGTCTTTTTGTTTTCTTTCACTATATGGTTAATAAACTTACTATAACATGCCAAACGAACCCCAAATTGTTTATTATTAATATATATATCCTTATCTAAGTCATTTGGCCGAACCTTAGATTTTTAGGAATACAATAACAATTAATAATATAATATTTGATTTAAAAACTATTTTGTGTCAATTTTGACACGATTTGATATATGATTTTTGTGAAAGTCATAACAGAATTAAATGTTCGAACCAAGTTGATTAAATCAACATTAATATATCATAGTAACCTATAAAATTAGTGGAATTCATAAAAAATCTCAAATTACATTTATTTTGGTGTTTATAACATCAATTATGTCAATATTTCATTAATAAGATAATTACTGCATCATCGTTGTGTCATAAATAAATTAAATTATTTTATGTCTAAAAATTACAAATAAAATACCATCATGTAGGAAATCTTTTTATCTTTCTAATGAATATTTACAATCGAATTTATATTATGTATAAACCCATATTAAAAATGAATTACTTATTAAACATTGATTTTAACTATTTTAACCTTTCTTTAAATAAATTAATAATAAATGTCCTAATCTAATCCAAGTGGGCCTAAATGGTCATATTTTATTCCTAAGTTTTCATTTGGTCGAATTAAATTTGTCCAATAGAATTAGGACATGTGTTAGGGTAATAGTAATATCATATTTACCCTTAGTTACCCTATTTACTATTAACCGCGGTAAAAAAGTAAAAAGTTACTATTCACCAAAAAATTATTTTCATCTCATTGAACCACATTTTAGTCCTTGATATTAACCGTGTCTCTCGGATTTTCGAAATTCCATTCACAGAAGCGGCAAAATTAAGTTTTATGAAAAATTCAGTTTTTTTTAACTACCACTTAGTAGTTTCACTATTCATCAAAAATTGATGTTTTTCAGAACAATGCCAAAATTTCATCCTAAGCTATATTTCATATTCCAAATTCAAAAATGAAATCTATTTTACCAAATTCATAACATAGAAGTTGCATTAATTAATTTTATAATTAAATCCCGCTGTTAAAATAAATAGCGTGTTTTTAGTAAACAATATATATCAAAAGATTGACACTTGATTATGTCTGGTTTAAATGTGAAATTACAACCAATGACCAACATTGTATTGAATTGTAAAAATATATTCTAAATATACTTTAAAACCACTCAAATTAATAATTTATCACTATTAATTATTTCGATTAAAAAAGTTGTTTTTAATTAAAATTTAGTAATTTTCATTATTCATCAGAATATGAAAGTTATCCGAAAAGTACCAAAATTTCACCCTAAGCTAATTTCGATATTACGAATCCAAAAATGAATTCCATTTTGAAAAATAAAATTTACTAAATTTCAAAAAGTGGTTATTACTATTCATAACGGCTAGTTTTAATAATATCTTAATAGCATATCGTTGTTTAGCGAAACTCAGTGTTGCGTACAACACACGCTATCGAGGAAGGTTGCGATTGCGTGTAATTCAAGCCAGGTCAGAGAAGTGTATTGTGAAAGATCCTTTTGGTGTAGAGTATAACACAAGACATTAAAAAGAACATTTTTCATAAAATCTCGGGCTGTTACATTCTACCCCCCTTAAAATGAATTTCGCCCTCGAAATTCGTCGGGGTTATAAATGGTTTACTATTCGAAAGTTTCTTTAATAGAAGCCCACATCGTAAAAAGGAATACCAAAACTTGTCTTTAAAAACTAAAGTATGAAATGTAACGATTACCCAAATAAATTAATCACTGGGTTTCCACATAGGTGAAAATATGGATATGGAAGAGAAATCTAACCATCATGTTCTGATGGAGAGTGGTTGAGAACATGGCTATGGAAAAGCCAGTAATCACAAATCCATAGATTTGTGATGATATAAGGTACCATCTGATTCATCAGGTATAAGATCACTAGGACAACATTTTTGGTTTTCAAGATCATTTCCCTAAAGTTGAAAATTTGAATTAGAATAAATACTTAATTTATTTTGGTACAATCTCACTGTTGTTCGTGTCTTGAACAATTTCCACTTCATCTCTTAAATAAATGAAGTTGAATTTGTTATTCGTGAAGTGTTAGCAGATTATGTGATAGAACGACAGGTCATTCCATCTGTCTCAAACAAAAGGTTAGCAAAAATTATATGCATAAGTCGATCTATAGTGAGATTAATCATATATGGTTCCTAAAATGGACTTATACTTCATATATCATATTGCTTAATATAATAAAACTAGTTTCTACTAAACAGGTAATTCCTGTAGGCCAGTGGCAGGCGATAAAGGCCAGTCGTACTTCGGTTGTGGGTTCGATTCCTACAGCCTTGTCCGAAGCGATGGACTGTCGCCCGTCCTGCAGGTTGTCCCTTTTTCTAAAACTACGTTACTATAACATCCCATCAATAATATCGAAAATCTTCTATCCTTAAACAATACTAACTTATGTCCAACATAATCCAGTCTAATCTTTAGGCTTATACATAATACTGCAGTCCACTCTCATAATATAGTGACATCGATTACCAGAGATTTAATACTGTCGTTGATCCCCACATATCATAAGATATGTCTTGTTGGTCACATTCCAAACATTCAAAGTCCTTAATCGTGTATTCTCTTGAATACCTTAGTGAAAACATGAGTGCAGTTAAAAGTTAACACTTTCCACATACCAAAATCCTCAAAATTCTATATACTCAAACCATGATATCACTTAGTCCTTATATCAATCATGAGCTCATGAATACAATCAAACATCTCATTATCTTCTTATCCTTTCATTATGCACTTATCATCTACTTTCCAAAATATTTGAATCACTTTTCATAGTTATTGGTACCTTAAAATTATTGAAAACCACAATAGACCAATACTTAAATATTTCAATACACCATAAAAGTACCTCAACAACATTATTCTTGAATACCAAAACACTTCAGTCCATCCACATCATTGATTATCCTGGAATAAGTCCTTCCTTGATTTAGAAGTAACTTTTTAGGTCAGGGCATTGAGTTGGGTAATGCCCATGTTCTCCACAAATAAGACATTGAACTCCATAACAGTCTGTCACTCTATGACCCTTTTCTCCACACAGATAACATCGGTCCCTCCATTAGAGGTATTCCTCAAGGTTCTTCTTCCCTTCTTTAGAAATCTCAATCTTCCTTTCTTTATGCTCCTCAACATGTGAACATGCATAATAGTCTATCTTCCTCTTCTTTGAAGAATTAGGCATACCACTAAATTTCACCTTGTTAATCATATATCGCGATGATTGATTCGGCATAATCACAACATCTTTCTCTCTAGGCATTACACAATTTTGTTGCTCATAGTCACCAATTTGTCCATTGGATTCAATGTTAACTGAATTCCTTTTGGTTCCCTCCATTAACTAAAACACAAAAATAAATTTGTGAGAATCAAAAATCATGCTAGAGAAAACAACATAGTAAAGGGAAAGTATCCTCAATACATAACTTCTTAGGTTTAATCTAATATCATTACCATAGTTCTAGGAATATATCCTATACGTATACTTATCCTTAGGGACATCCCTAGACATACCTTAGAAATATCTCTAGGAATCTCACTAACGTTTTCGCATCCTAGTTTCCAAAGGTTGACTAAACCTTTCCTCTGATACCAACTATAGAGACCCGAAGCTTATCGTACATGGACATTACATTACTTTTGCGGAATACATAGTACATAACAAAAACACACACACAAGGATCGTAATAGTTTAGTGTCTTTGGAAACTCGGAATGTAATCTTCTAAACGTGGTGAAAGATCTTCAACATCTCCCATAAAGATCTTTTTTTTACCTAAAACCTTTCTTTATATCATGGGGAAAAGAAAACATAAAAGGGTGAGCTCAAATGCTCAGTAAGGGTAAACAAAAGAAATATCAATCACATCATATACATAAGAACATAGCTTTTGGAAATCTTAACCTGCAAAAGAGCTCATAATATCATAACGTGGGATAAATCATAGAAGTGAAAATGAAATCATAACTTAAAACATTACTCATTGTGGCATACACACATAATCATAGAGAATCATTTCTTGTTAGTCAAGACTCATTTCCAAGACTATCTTAGTGGACAAAGTCCCTTTCTGAATCGAGTAATCCTCGTTTCAGTCCTGTTTCACTGAACCGGTATAACCTACCATTCCAGCCATGTCTATCTCATGAGATATAAAATCTTTACCCAATTCATTGGAGGGAGATATAGGTCCCACCCATCTCTTAATGATACCATTCTTATGTGTGCCACAAAATCATAAATCATACATCATTTCATAACCCATGTAATAAAAATGGGATTCTTAAACAACATGACATCATAAAACCATTCATATAAGATTAAGGAATTCATAAACATAATTCCATCACAACATAGTCAAATCAATGTAAAAATATGGATATAAACAGAACCCTTTATTATCTTAGATGGAAAATACTTTTGATAAAACACTTGAAATGAATTCTTGAGGAAAATATCCTTTCTTCTTTAAAATCAATTTCTTTTCACAAAACATCATGCAATTTTAAAAGAAAGATATTTTATTGAAAATAGTCACGAAATCTTTTAGAGGAAGCTTCATGAAAATAAGGCTTTATAAAACAGTATAAATCCGTTCGTGCCGTATAAGTTAAAAAAAACATTCTTCGTACTTTTGTCGGAAAAGTCAAAAAGTACCTCGTACGGAAAAAACGACAAAAGATTCCTTTCATATTCTTTACTAAAAACTCACCTAAGGGTAAAATTGGATTTAAAATATTGCAAGTGGATGGAAACAATATTACATATTGAGGGAACATGGATGTGGATGATAAAATACACCCCAGTAAATACTTACGAATAAACAATCTCAGATAAAAATGAGATTGTGATATTTCCCTTACCTTAGGTCCGACTTGCTTTGTAAGTGTCCGAACCTCCTGTATAATGATTTAAATCATGTTATTGACTTATTACAGAATCATATTCATTTTTATGATATCATATATGGTTCACTTATGACATTATATTACCCGTTCTTTTGTAAATTCCATGTTAAAGAAGCGTTTTGGGTAAAATCGTTTCATTTATCGTAGGTGTTTTGACTTGTTGTTCTTGACATCATTATTACTTATATCATGATTTACTTACTTCCAGAATATAAAATATGATTTATATATCATATATATTCAGTATATATATATATATATAATAGATAGATAAATAAAATGAAAAACACCGTTCATGGAGACGGTAGTCCGTACGTACGCATGAACGCTGTTTTTCTTTCCTTATTGTCTTGAAATGGAAGTAAGTAGATGACATACATATGTATATATATACATAAATCCAGTAGCTTTATAATGTCATATATTTCATTATTATTTCTTATATATACATTATAATCATTCTTAAATGGTTAACATGGAGAATGAATCTCATCGCGTCGTGGAGACGGTAGTCCGTACGTACGCACGAGCGATGATATCATTTCTATAAATATTGAATTGAATTGGAGTGGATTATAAAATATATCAGAATCAATATGATGTTGTAATAACTATGTATAGTTATTCTTTACACCATTATACCCATCCATGTAAGGTGGTGGTGGAAAATAGATTACACCACGGCGTGGAGACGGTATTCCGTACGTACGCACGCGCGGTGATTTCTTTTTCCGTAGGATGGATAGATGGTGAAATAGGGTTGTTTCATACTTATAATAACATATCAGTATATGAGTGATACTGATGTTATTACTTCATAATGAAACAACCTAAGAAGAATAAGTGGAAGAAGAAATAAAGATGAAAGAATTGGTAACGGTAATTACCTCTTCTTTGAAGTGCCTCTTTGAGACCTCCTCTTAGGGCACTAGAATTGGTCTTTGAGGAAGACCAGAACCTCTAGGATGTTTCTAGGGAAGTGGAGAAGGGATTTTGGAAGGGGTTGTCCGAGCTTGAGTGCTCAAATTGGTGTGAGGAGGAGGGGGAGGAGGTGCCCTTTTATAAGGGAGGAGAGGGGCACCTTAGGAATATCTCAAAATATTATTTTATATTAAAGTCAAAATCGGTTTATAATGGTTCCAAAGGGTCTTATTTCAAAGATAAGGTGGGGATGGGTCGAAATCCTGTCATCCAATAGGATTTAGACAAGTTTAGGGTATTATTTTAACCTTATCAATTAAATTTAACTCTAAGTTAAATAATTTAACTTTTACCATGTCTTTTTTTTTTCTTTCACTATATGGTTAATAAACTTACTATAACATGACAAACGAACCCCAAATTGTTTATTATTAATATATATATCCTTATCTAAGTCATTTGGCCGAACCTTAGATTTTTAGGAATACAATAACAATTAATAATATAATATTTGATTTAAAAACTATTTTGTGTCAATTTTGAAACGATTTGATATATGATTTTTGTGAAAGTCATAACAGAATTAAATGTTCGAACCAAGTTGATTAAATCAACATTAATATATCATAGTAACCTATAAAATTAGTGGAATTCATAAAAAATCTCAAATTACATTTATTTTGGTGTTTATAACATCAATTATGTCAATATTTCATTAATAAGATAATTACTGCATCATCGTTGTATCATAAATAAATTAAATTATTTTATGTCTAAAAATTACAAATAAAATACCATCATGTAGGAAATCCTTTTAGCTTTCTAATTAATATTTACAATCGAATTTATCTTATGTATAAACCCATATTAAAAATGATTTACTTATTAAACATTGATTTTAACTATTTTAACCTTTCTTTAAATAAATTAATAATAAATGTCCTAATCTAATCCAAGTGGGCCTAAATGGTCATATTTTATTCCTAAGTTTGTTTTTGGTCGAATTACATTTGTCCAATAGAATTAGGACATGTGTTAGGGTAATAGTAATATCATATTTACCCTTAGTTACCCTATTTACTATTAACCGCGGTAAAAAAGTAAAAAGTTACTATTCACCAAAAAATTATTTTCATCTCATTGAACCACATTTTAGTCCTTGATATTAACCGTGTCTCTCGGATTTTCGAAATTCCATTCACAGAAGCGGAAAAATTAAGTTTTATGAAAAATTCAGTTTTTTTTAACTACCACTTAGTAGTTTCACTATTCATCAAAAATTGATGTTTTTCAGAACAATGCCAAAATTTCATCCTAAGATATATTTCATATTCCGAATTCAAAAATGAAATCTATTTTACCAAATTCATAACATAGAAGTTGCATTAATTAATTTTATAATTAAATCCCGCTGTTAAAATAAATAGCGTGTTTTTAGGAAACAATATATATCAAAAGATTGACACTTGATTATGTCTGGTTTAAATGTGAAATTACAACCAATGACCAAAATTGTATTAAATTGTAAAAATATATTCTAAATATACTTTAAAACCACTCAAATTAATAATTTATCACTATTAATTATTTCGATTAAAAAAGTTGTTTTTAATTAAAATTTAGTAATTTTCATTATTCATCAGAATATGAAAGTTATCCGAAAAGTACCAAAATTTCACCCTAAGCTAATTTCGATATTACGAATCCAAAAATGAATTCTATTTTGAAAAATAAAATTTACTAAATTTCAAAAAGTGGTTATTACTATTCATAACAGCTAGTTTTAATAATATCTTAATAGCATATCGTTGTTTAGCGAAACTCGGTGTTGCGTACAACACACGCTATCGAGGAAGGTTGCGATTGCGTGTAATTCAAGCCATGTCAGAGAAGTGTATTGTGAAAGATCCTTTTGGTGTAGAGTATAACACAAGACATTAAAAAGAATATTTTTCATAAAATCTCGGGCTGTTACATTCTTAAACTTATTGTCCTTATATTCATATTTCTTTTTATACTTCAGCTTTGGACAGTCGGCTTTAATGTGTCCTTTTCTCTTGCACTCATAGCAGACAACATCATCTGATTTGTCATTCTTCTTCCAATCCTTTTTCCATTTACCTTGGTGATCATACTTACCCTTATAATTTGTTTTTCTGAAGAACTTCTTTTCCCTATAAAATTTCTTAAATCTTCTAGCAATGTGAGCCATCTCAGCATCACTGTCAGAATTACTTCCACTGTCTTCACAGCTTGAACTTTCAACTACAGCTTGAAGCTTTTCTTTGTCCTTATTCTTTGAAGTTGAGGATTTGAAAGCGACATACTTTCTTGCAGGTTCATTTTCTTCCTCTTTGTTCACTTTAAGCTCTTCTTCATACATCATCAGCTTGCCAATTAGTTCCTTGACAGGTAGAGCAGCTATGTCAGATGATTCTCTGATTGAGACAGATGTGCCTCTCCATCTATCAGGTAGACATCTCAAAATTCTCATAATTTGTTCCTTCGATGAGACATCCTTTCCCAGCGAGATCATTGTATTGAAAATTTCATTGAACCTGAGATACATGTCAGAAATGGGTTCGTCAGGCTTCATTTTAAAATTATCATACTTGATAGTATAAGTGTTCAATCTCATTTCATTAACATTCGTTGTTCCTTCATGAGAAACATCTAAGGTATCCCAAATTTCATATGCAGTTTTACATGCAGAAATTATATTAAACTCTTCATCTCCTAGAGCACAGTACAAGGCATTCATAGCTTTACAGTTGTTATTGTAAGCAGTCTTTGTAGGTTCATCCCAAGTAGATCTAGCAGTAGTAGGCATTTTGTATTCTGATTCAATAGCAGTCCAAATATCAAAACCTATGCTTTCTAGATGAATTTTCATTTTCAGTTTCCACTGAGCATAATTAGTTCCATTGAAGAAAGGTGGCCGGTTAGTAGCAGCACCCTCAAGTCTATTGTCCATGATGAGAAAATTTTAAAGAGATAAAAATTTAGATATAACAGAAATTTTAAGAACTTTAAAATACAACTAAAATCACAGTTCAAAAGCAGAGTACTTTTAGAAAGTATTTTCAATCCTCTGATACCAAGTGTTGGTCGGAGTGGTTAACTCAAGAGGGGGGTGAATTGAGTACCAATTAAAATTTCTATATTTAAAAACAGTGTATTAAATACCCCCAAAATAAAATAATAAATTAAACTGTAGTGAATTTATATTAAAGTAGAGGTTCTGTCAGATTCTAAAGGGATTGATTAATTCCCAGTTAATCAACACAGGAGTGTGTGATTATCTTTTGAAACTAACTTACTAATCTACACTTAACATAAACACTTGCTAATTTAATTATCAAAGTAACTTTAAAAATAGTATTGGTTTTAAAGTGATTAGCAGCGGAATAAAACTTTGAAAGAGATGGAACAACAATGTAACCAAGAGGTTCAGTCTCAAGCCGAGACTTAGTCCTCTCAAAAGTTTATATAAAAATGATCCACACCCTGGATCGGGGTTCAAAAGTTTACAACTGTCCAGGTCCAAGACCTCTACCACTGTTCTTCGTGGGAAACAGTACAACAACAACCAGCTATCCAGGTCACACACGACCTCTACCACTGTTATTCGTGGGAAAGAAAGAATGAAAGAGTTTGGTAAGGATTTTCAAATCCTTCAGTTTGAGTACAGGAGACAGTGTATGTGTTAGATACACCAGATAACACACACTGCTCAAAATGAATGATAATAAATCACAGATCAAGAGTTGTAGAGTATAGAAGTGGTTCTGGTGATTTCAGTGTAGCTCTGGACTCCTTTGGATTCGACTAGAAGTGAGTCTGAGTCCTCTTCTCGTTTCTGTTTGAGAAACAGAGTGTCGTATGCTCCAGGTTCATAGACGGTGAGATGTAGTCGATGAAGCTCTTCGATATTCTTTTGTATGCTCTAGGACTCTTCTTGAGTAGGCTTGATTGTATATGAGCTTCTCTGTGTTCTTCTCGTTGTGTTTTTGGTATATTTCATCCACCACACTTTTCTGGTTCGCTTCTTGTTGTTGTTCGTTGATGGTTTTTTTTTGGGAAGCGTAGTCTTCTCGTATTTATCTCCCAACAGGGGACAGAAAATATTTCTTTTCAGTAGGTACGAGGTACGGGTTCCTGACATCCGACAACCTTTATCAGGTATTTGACAAATCATTAAAATGTACATGATATGACCGTTAGATAGATTAAATATAGGAAATAAAGAAATTCAAACAGTGAGTCGAGTGATCGGTAGGTAATTAGCATCGGTAGCTTGAACATCGGTAGCTTGAACATTGGTAGCTTGAACATCGGTAGCTTGAACATCGGTAGCTCGAACATTGGTAGCTTGAACATCGGTAGCTTGAACATCGGTAGCTCAATGTCATTAGTTGCTTTGACTCTATCGGTGGCTCTATGCGTCGGTTGGTACATGCTTGTATCGGTGACTTTGTTTATCAGTAGCTTCATGCGTCGGTAGCTCCATGCATCGGTAGCTCCATGCGTCGGTAGCTCCATGCGTCGGTAGCTCCTTGCGTCGGTAGACCAGTAGCTCTATGTTTGTATCGGTAGCTGTCTGTAAGTCAGTAGCTTACATTTATAAGCACATCGGTAGCTCTGTGTTGAGTATATCGGTAGCTCTGTGTTAATTCTATCGGTAGCTGTCTGTCGGTAGACTAAGTCTATCGGTAGACTGGGTACCGGTAGCTCATTATCAGTAGCTATAGGTAGATTACTTATCTGTTTTATGCAGAACACATCCGATTGGGTTAGAATCAATTTATAACTTGTATGAACATGGATAAATGAGGATTAACATATTTCAAAGACTATTTTAAAGATTATTATTGGTTTGATCATAGATTTGAAAGAATTAAAGTATAGATCAATGATACTTAAAAAATATCATAGAGAATGAAAACATAATTGGGATTTTCAACACATATGAATACATGATTGAGATTATCAAAACAGGTGAGGTCAACAGTAAGTATTATAGGGAGAGGAGAGGGATGTAGGGAGATTAATTGGGCAGAGGTTGGATGAGCCAAATGGCTTGAGATGTGTGAGTAATTGGTTAGAAGTGGTCTCCATTTATAAGGGGGAGGAGGGGCTCTTTAGGAAATTGCGAAACTATTATTTAATTATATAATTATATTAGGTTTCTAATGGTCCAAAAATCATTAAAGATAAATATAAGATGACTAATGGTCTAAATAAAACCATCCAATCAGAATTTGACATGTTTTGGATATTATTTTATTCATTATAATATTATTTATTTAAATGATTTATTATTGGGGTAAATACTGCATCATTATTATGTCCTAAATAATTTAATTTATTTGTTGTATAAAAATTATAAAAAAACTAATATGATGTAGGAAATAATTTTAGCTTTCCAATTAATATTTATAGTTTAAAACATGACTTATATAACACCATATAAAAATTAATTACTAGAAGATATTTGTTAATGTCAATTTTGCCTTTACATTAAATTAATTAATCTAAATTGTCATCATCACACCCATGTGGCTCAACGGGGTTCCAAAATCTACCTAAAGATTCCCATGGTCGTTAATGACTCAACAAATAAGTTTTGGACAAGTATTAAGATAATTTTGAATTATTATAATATTCTTTTTACCTTGAATTAACCTATTTACCTTTTACCGCGGTGAATAAAAGTCAAAAGTTACTATTCAACACAAATTATTTTAATCTTAATGAAGAAAATTTTACTTCTTGATAACAACCATGTATGTCAGATTTTTGAAATTCAATTCACAGAAGTGGTAAAATTTCATTTAAATGAAAAAGTCAGTTTTTTTAACTACCACTAAGTGGTTTCACTATTCATCAAAAATTAATGTTTTTCAGAAAAATACAAACAATTCAGCCAAAGATATATTTGATATTCTGAATTCAAAAATGATGTCTATTTTTACAAATTCAAAACATAGAAGTGACATTAATTGATTTTAAAATTAATTCCCGTTATCAAAACAAATAGTGTGTTTTTAAGAAACAATAACTGTCAAAAAATTGATACTTGTTTATGTAAAATTTCAAAGTGAAATTAATTACAATGAAAAAAATTGGATTAAATGGTAAAAATATATTCAAATTACACTTTAAAACCAATTAAAAATAAAATATAACCATATAAATAAATTAGATTAAAACACAGTTTTGAATTAAAATACAATATTTTTCACTATTCAATAGAAAATGAACTTTATCAGAAAAATCCTATAAATTTAAACAAAGTAAATTTTGATGTCCCCATTATAAATAAAGATTTTATTTGGTCAAATAGAATTTATTAAAGTGACCAAATTAGACTTAATGAGGGTTCTCCAATAAAAGGCAGTAAATCGGCCTTTTAATGTAAATTATGATTAAAATTAGATTCATTAACATTTTAAGCCTCTAACTTTTATTGGATAAAGGTAAATACTTTTAACAAACATGTATAATCATATTTTAGTTTGTTTTATTCATTTCCACTAATACAACATCTAGGATTCAACTATGATTTAAAATAATAATATTATATTATTAGTGTTCCACGTAAGATTTCAAAGAAACCCGTTGTTACGTATCAAGTACACTATCAAACATAACATCCCATTTAAAGTAAAATTAATATTTAATTCCCAAATATTAATAAATATGAAAATTTCATAATCTTCATTTATCCGGGATGTTATAGTTTACTCCAAGGAAAGGCTTCTTCTTATTTTATTTTTCTCATTTATGTTGTGTGATTCCATATTCTTCCTCTCATGATGAAATAAATTAAAACTTCTATAGTGACATTAACTAAATTTTTTGAAGGGTATTTCAATTTTATTAATTAAAAAATATTTGGTGGTAATTTAATCAAGTATTTATTTTCAGGTAAAAAAATTATAAATATTTTAAATGGGTTAAAACTTAATTTATTAGTTTTCTTTTAGTAGTGGTTTTTAGTGGTGATCTAATGAAAAATTATTTATTTTAAAATACATTATTTTTTTAAATAAATTTTCCCATTAAAAATATGATTATATGAGATGAAAAATTATAATTTGAAATTGTAAAATAGAATATTAATTAAAAAAATTAGTCTTTTTCTCTCAAGTCACAATAAATGAATACTCTCATGTTGTCCAAAATATATTTTTTACATGAAACCAATTATCTAGATATTTTTTTATAATAAGAATGGAATGAGACTTTAAAATAAATTTGATTAAATAACCGAGTTAGATTATTTTCTCAATGCTTTAAGAAAATATTTTTTATTCTTTCATTATAATTTTTATTCTTTGGTAATTCTATTTAAATAATTTAATAATTTAATTCCTATCATAATATGGATGTAGGGATGAAACCTCTATGTTATTCAAGAATTTTGTTTGGGTATTATTTTTGGTTAATACCCTAATGATGTTTTTTATAGTGTTGAATTTAAATATTTATATTTATCATTGATTAAATAAATTCTTTAATAAATTACTTCTCTATGAAAAATATTGATCAACTATTCATTTCCCATTGAGAGATTCCTCATCATGAATAATATTTTTATCCTTGTCCCGTACTTGTATTATTTGATGAGATTGAATGTGAGCGCATCCTTGAGTGGTCAGGTATTCATCAAAACACATCCATATTGACATTTATTATCCTTTTATCCACAATTGAGTTCGATTATGGTTCAATGATGTTATAACATAATAAAAAATGAAATTCAAGGGTTCAAGAATATGAAATTTATGATGAAATAATTTATAAGATTAGTTTGACGAATTGTTGGATGATGATAGACCAACTGATAAAAGTTGTCCAGAAATAAACTCTTAGAGTTTTATTTGAGGTTTTGAGGGTCGAAATTCATCCAGAAGTTGAGTCACAACTGGTGATGGTGGAGATGGTGAAATTTGTGACACCAAGATTTTTTTAGGTTTCTGGGTATACCATGACTACACTACATGTAGTCTCATGTCACATGAAATATACTTTTCACCCATATTTTTCTTATGGTCTTCAATTAAACAAAAAATGTATCTCTGAAACATGGGATGTGAGACTCTCCATTTGACTCAAACTTGGAATAAATGAAAGTTTAAATGTTACACATTGTGTGAAAATGATTCACATGTCTTTTATATTGAGATAACATACTTTAGAGTGTAACCACATACATAAAAAACAACGAGATATGCCCCAAATGATATGTACTACCATAATACATTCCATGTATAATGGTTTAGGTAGATTGATGTTTATAGGATGTATATGCTAAAATATCACATGGAATTACACACCGATTATTACACAGAGACCATGTATGATTAACTACATGTTGTGTAAATTATCACACATTGTATAGTCACTGTAACGATAAACTAAAATTCCTTCAATGCACATCAAATTAATTCATGCACTTCATAGATATACATGTCATATACCCTTCTAGACATGCTGAGTATAAGGTCTTAACATGAGTTGAGCTATGATAGTACATTACCATTCTTTCCTAAGATACCTACATGAAATTTACCTTAATGGACACACCATGTACTAGGTTTTTTATATTATTCTTCACGATATGTCAATTGGATAATATTTTTGGTTATACGAGTAGTCCATTATATGTTTCTTCTCACATATATCACATTTTCATAATTCCATTGGTCATCAGACGTTGTTCACATTATTAATTGGACTATTTTATGATCCTAGTTCCGTGGAAGAGATAACAGTTAGTGAGTGATATTTTTGGAGTAGAGATGAGGTTATGTACTCTCCCGTGTGTTGGGGAATGATCCTACATGTATGGGGTTCTAGGTCATGACCTAACCCACTGGGGCCTAAATGAATAGTGAAAATCCATGTGTGACACCCCAAGCCTACCCCCAATAGGAAAGGGGATGGAGATAAGTGTCGAGTAGGAATATCCACACATGGGAGGCCTTAGCCTTGGGTACCTTATATCCCTCACACACACATGTCTCCAAATCCCCATAAATTGATGAGAATTAAAACACAACTAATACCATAATTGATGCATACCATCTCTCCCACATTAGACTATGAAAAAGGTATTGGAAAGAATAAAGGAAAAAATATAAGCCCACCAAAACTAAGAAAAGAGTTTAAAAAGTTAAGAAGGAGGGGAATAAAATCAAATGAAACACTTGGAAGGAAATACGACATGTCAAGCTCACTATGACTTTCCTACCCCTCATCCTCCTAGGACTCTACCAGAAGTATTATCATCTATATAAGACATGACATGTATAGGCAGAGCCCATACACGAGTGAGTATAACAATACCCAATATGAAACCCTAAAATCACCCAAAAAAGCCTCATGAAACTAGTTAGATCCTTATCACAAAGGTATGTGAAATAGGATATGATACATAATAATAAGAACAATAACCCATATATACTCATAACAAACACTAAGTATCAAATATGTATCAACCATATTGCCAACCACATGATTCTTCTTGACGCTTCAAGGTAACAATCATTTGAGAGAACTCACTCCATGATCCATGCTATCATTGATGGAACTAATCTGATAGGTCATTCTCATTGGGCCTCCCCATGAATAAGTACTCATCAAAACTATGAAGATATCGATATAGAGAAAGGGGATCTCACCCATGGAATTTGGGGAATAGTGAACCCTATATGGAATAACCCGCTAAGTAGAGGATCGTATGCTAGTATAATTTCGTCATGAAGATTCCTCAAACCCCAGCTAAGTAAGTAGAAGAAATGATAGAGGACCACACCATGGGTTACATAGAGGGATTCCAAACTCTATCCAAGACTAATACCATAGAGGGGATCAAATTCATCACTATACCCTCATGGGGATGACAAAAGGGAACACACCCAATTAAAATTGGTCCATACTAAAGAGTTAAAGATCCTAAAACTACCATGAAAAAGTACAAAATGTGTCTTCCCTACCTTGAGTTTTATAATGTATCATCGTCCCACACAACGTGTTATTATCAATATATACAACAAGTCCTTTTAAGATAAATGAAAAATAAAGGCCAGGCTAACACTTAGTGTGTTCCCCTTTCCCAAGTTTGTGTACTCCATCCCATGCCCATGTACTTTAGGCCATTCCCATGTACTCTGGTCACACCTATGTATGTAGTTGTGCCTAAGTACCAAGGTGAACCTATATAATCTGGCTGTGCCCATGTTCCTCGCCATGTCTATGGTTGTGTACCCGTAGGATAAATTCTAAGCAGCTAGACATGGGGTATATGGAATGTGAAACGTACCACATGGTGTGTGATATTTTTATGTATGTGTAAACAATAACGCCATATGAAGGGACTACATGAAAAGTGTTATTATAGAGTACACATTTTATAGTTAATTTTTTCAAAGAAAGTCCAAAATTTTATAGTCATGTCACCTAAGCCACTATCTTCATTAATTCGATAACTGTACCTGGTAGTAAACATGGATTTAGGATCATCTATTCTTTTTTGTCATGGGTGATAGGATCCTGACCACTTAAATCCCATTGTGAAGTGTCTCCCATCAAACTACCATGACAAGGCACCAAAACCATGAAATTTAAACTCCAGATCTATTCCTAATCCATCATTGTCATCACACAAAATGATCCAGACATTGATCTTGAACCGACAACCATATAAACAATCTGCTGCATCAAATTTTGAATGCACAGTGATCAAATTTCTGAGTATCCATCAAATTTCCAGCAAAATGGAATATTGATGATGGTCACATGATGAAATGTGGGAGAAAAGAACAAAACACACAAGTGTAATGAACCTCATCCATTTTTTTAGTTGGCCTAAATTAATTTCCATTAGAATTATGAAAAAATAACAAAGTTAAAATATAATAAAATCAATTAACAAACCCTAGGATTATAAAAAAATCTATTGGAATTAACCATCTATTTGCGAAACAAATTTTTCTGGTGAATTGGTTCAAATTTTTCATGGGATAAAAAAAGGAAAATTAAAAATAAATTAAATTCCCTACCATGGGTTTGGGTCAATCACTTATAAAGGGAGTTCACACATCACACTTATTGGATAGATACACAATATTTAATTGGATCACCGATTTCCAATCTAGGATCCATCATTGATCAGTTGAGAATCATCCTCTGATATCTCTCACTCAATCTTTAGGGTTATGTAGCTAACTGTTTGAATTTTTTATAGCTGTGTTTTTATAGAGGATTATTCAGTTATAGGTTTAAATATAAAAATTAAATAAATATATTAATTTATTTATATATTTTTATTCTGTTCAAAATGATGCTCAAGACAAACACCAATTGTGTACAAATATCATGTCATGCCTAGGGTAAAAACCATGTTTTAAATTCAATTAAATTATGAGATTTAAAATTTGAGAATCCATTTGGGAGTTATTCCATAATTTCTGAAAAAAATTAATGCATGATATAATATATTTAATGGTTTTTATTATATCAATACTGAGACTCCTTGGGGATCAAAACCATATTCTAACTTAGATCTTAGCTCTAAAAATATTATTTAAAATATTCTAATTCTTTAAATAGAAAAATATAGTTTGTATATTCTCTCATCCTCATAGATTTTCATCCTAAAAAGGAAAAAAGAATACTGAAAAATGAGGTGTTCTGAGCTCGCATATGGTTCTCCCTCTCCCAATTGATCTCCTAAAGATTCTCGTGATACTACTAGACACACACCAAGGGAATCACTCACCCATGGAGGATACTATCATATAGATCACTGATTTCTATTGGATACTCAAAAAAGTTAGACCCATCGTCAATGTCTATCTCACCGCAGTCTATAATATGTGATGAGTCGTTCACATACCTCCTCAGATATGACACGTGGAAGACGTCAACTATCCAATCTAACTTTGGTGGTAGGGTTAATTGGTATACCACCTCTCCAACCCTACATAGTATCTAGAAAGGTCCATTTAACCTAAAATATAACTTAATACCCTATCCAAATCTACACAATCGACACTGAGGTGAGATCTTTTAGAACACATGGTATCCATCACAAACTCTGAATGCCTTCTTCATTGGTCTGCATAAGGCTTATTATAGATCTGGATAGTCCTCATCTACTCATGGATGATCTGCAACTTCTCTGTCATCCCCCACACCAACTTTGGACCCATGACTGCTGACTCACCTAGATTAGTCCAACATACTGGTGACCTACTGGGTATCCCATACAAGGCTTAAAATGGTTCTATAATGATGATGGAATGGTAACTATTGTTTTAAGAAAAATCTACCCAGGGTAGGTGATCCTCACAACTATGGACAAAGTCCAACATGTAATCCCACAACATGTCCTCTAAAACTTGAATGGTTCGCTCTGTTTAGCGGTAATTGTAGTGGTGAAATGACTTGATCAAATTCAATTAAGTCCTAAAAGAGTCCTATAATACTCTACATAATTAAGATGTGAAGAAAGTATCATATTATAAAATAATCATCAAGGGTAATTAAAAAAGTAAGACAATATCCTACATATAAATAAGTCCCATTATCTCAACTTAACTCTACTATGATTTACCTAGAAAGTGGGATGAATTGGTGAGTTGGTCAATGATCACGCAGATGAAATTCTATCCTCTAGTAGTTTTTGGGGTTCCAATACTTAAGTACATAAATATACCATCCCAATTCCACTTTGGAACTTCAATAGGTTGAGATAAATCCACTGGAACTTGGTGCTCAACCTTCACCCGCAGACAAGTGAGGCATAGAGAGATAAACTCTTCTACACACTTCTACTTTCATGGACACCATAACTGATGCCAAAGGTCCTGGTAAATCTTATACACACCTGGATACAATGATAAGGGGGATGTATGAATCTACCTTAGAACCTCCTCATGAAACAAGTTTGGCACCATCTTCCATCCTCTAAATATAATTAAATGATCCCCACCTATATAGAATCCGTCAAGAGCACATATAGTGGATATCTAAATATAAAAGGTCTCACAGTCAGAATATCTAAGATGAGACTCTATAAAACACGGTATATGTATTGGGGTAACATCAACTAGAGGTAAAATACAACATATATTTACACTAAAGAAAACTACAATGTGGATAACTACTTTATTGCCTCAGTCAAAAACTTTGAATAAGATCTCATACTAATATCATACGCCATCACATTTCCCTTTCCAGAAGTATAAACTATCCAAAAGTCATAATCATGATGTAACTCTAGCCATCTCCACAATCTTAAGTTAAGATCTATCTATGAGAAGATAATCTTGAGACTCTTATGCTCAGAATAGAAGATAAACCACTCACCTAAGGTAGTTTTTATACATATTCTAGGTGAAGATCACTACTTACAGCTATAGATCATGGGTTTCATAGTTCTGCTCATGATGTTTCAGCTATTAGGAACCGTAATCTATCATCACCTACATATTCATTAGAATACATCCAAGCCTAGTCCTAATGGAATCACCAAACATGATTTACCAAAAATCCTCCTATGGTAGTCTCAAAATAGTGGTTCTCATCAACCTCTACTAAAAATCCTAAAAATCCTACTGCCACCTCTCCATACATACGAAAGGTTATCCCATCAAAGTCTAATTAGTAAAGGGTTCCATTATCCTGGAGAAATCCTGATCAAATCTCTAATGGTAACCTACCAACCTAATGACACTTTCCACCTCTTTCATGCTCTTCTAAGGATCCCAAGATACCACTGTCTCAATATTCATCATGTCCATTACCACACCCTCTATAGAGATGACATGTCCCATAAAGTGGACCTCCTGAATCTTGAACTGACACATCAATAACTTCTCATAATAATGGTCCTCTCAGAGTATGTCTAGGATAATCCTAAATGCCTTTCATGCTCCGCCTTAGTTGCTGAGTACACTAGAATTTAATTAATGAAGACGACCAAAATCTAGTCTAAGAAAGGATGAAAGATCCAGTTCATGAGTCCCATGAACACTGATGGATAATTTTTAATTTCAAAAGGTATAACAACATACTCCTAATGAACATAGAAACATAAAAATACTCTCTTAGGTATATCCACATCTTTTACTCAGAGATGGTGATAAACCAAACTAAGGGAAATCTTCAAGAACCATATTGCCTCTCTCAATATGTTAAAGAGGTCTCCGATCCCCAGGAGTAGATAATTATTATTTATGTAATTTTTTTTCTGGTGATTATAATTCAAAAATAAACTTAAGATCCCTTCTGGATTCTTGGGGAACAAAAATAGGGCTTCCTAGGGGGAAACATTGGGTCTAACAAATCCCTTCATATGTAAATACTATAAGTTCCCAGTCAGAATAATTGTATCATTAAGAAGGGGAGGGGGTGAATCATTGATATTTTTTCTATTTTATGTTTTCTTGAAACAACCACCGCCTCATGTTAGAGATTTCAATCCCTCTAGAAATTAAATCAAATACACATCCATAAGAACACAAATATTTAAATAGATCACTATATAATAAGAATAGCTACATCCTTGATATGGTTTGGAAATGATCAAATACCACACAATCCACTAGAAAACCATCCTTGGATTATAATGAGTAGGTTATACCCTTTCCCTCATGTAACACTACATAAAAAATTCCAATATTGCGTGCGCACCCTCTTAGAAAAAATAAGGTAAAAAAATATTTGTGTAATAATCTGTGTTACCAGTGATTTTTTTCAAGTTAAAAAATGAATTCCTTATGAATCAATTCATCAATTTCTTACCCATAAGATGGAAATAACTTCACGGAATTTAATAAAGAAAACTCAGTATGATTTTCCATGTACATTTTCTCAGTTTGATTCTTCCCAGAATGATTCTCCCAATATGATTATTCCAATAAGTTTCTTCTCAATACGATTCTTCTTGGTATGATTATTCTCAATATGATTCTTCCCAGTATGATTATCAATACAAAAAATATATCACTGTCTGAGTGCAATTGAGACAATTCATAAATCCTTCTTCCTCAGTTAGAAAATCCCAATATGAAAATCTCGATCTGTTTGTCCAACCCGATGCAATGATCAACTGAAAATGATTGACTAGATAAATACGATAGACAACTAAATATGATGATAACTGAATACATTGATCATCAAAATTATATTTCAATATAGTATATTCCCTTTTCACTTCTTCCCATCGAAAATTATTCAATAAAATATCAATACAGAAAACTTAACCACTCCCTATAAAGTGAAAGCTTCTCTCTCTTCTCTTATGAATAGTACACCCTTATTAGTCTTCTAAAAAGTACGGTGTTATTCTCTCCTTTTATAGGTGACCTATGAGTGGTTTGGGTGGGGATCTCAAAATATTTCCCGCTCAAAAAAATTCTCCCAAACCCCAAATTCCCTTAAATATCTAGTGCATTTATGACTTCATAAAATCTTCTCAAATATTCTCAAATCTTCATCAACCATCATCTATTATTCATACTTTCTTTTAAAAATCCAATCTGAATTTAATTTATGAATCCGATTATTTTAATGTCATTTCTTAAAAAAAATTCTCTAATCCAATTGAATAAATGAATAAAGAAATTGACTTTTACACATTCAATCCACTTCAACTTCTTCACTTCTTCTCTTGACTTAATTGAAATACAAAACAATTTAACTCTAAAATGATGAATCTTGACCCACTCAAAGAAACAAAACATGTTCTTTAATTTAGAACTCACTCTTTGTCAACACATCTAATCAATTCATTCAATTCTACTCTCAATCCACTTCATAATTTTTTTGAACAAATTAGAGTTCATATATCTATTCCTTTGTTAAATTCATTCAACCATCTCAAATGGTTTACTATATTGTTATTTAGTCTCTATCATTATGATTTTAATCTTCTTCATATCAATTTCTTTTCTATTACTATTTTATTTAAAATAATTCTTCCTGAATACAATGGAATCCTGAATATGATGGATTGGTTTCAACAGCTTCAACTTTTGTAACTTCCATCATTCAAAAAATCATGCATGTATCATGAATTCCTTCATGAATTTTAATAAATTTAAGAATAGATTCATCATATTCAAACATACATTGGAAGGTTCCATAACTTTATATTCTTTCTTTCCTTCTCGACATGAGTATGTTTTTCCAAAAAAAATTTGGCCAAAATATAATCAACCTGAATACGATTGTCTTAATTATAATCTTTCTCATTATCATTGTCTTGGATACGATTTTTATAAGTACGATCAACCTGATTATGACCTTTCTAAGTACTATTTTCCCAAATATGATCATTCTCAGAATAATCGTCTTGATTAGGATATTTAACACCCTTTTTTCATTCCATCCAGATCTGATTAATATAATTATGATCATCTTGGATCTCTTCCACTCCCATTTTATTTCATCAATCTTGCCACATAAGTTCTCCAACTTACTAATGATTTATGTGAAATAAAAATAATAAAAGTATCATCACATTTGTTTATTTGTAGTCATGAAGACTCTGATTATTCATAAATACGATCACTTATTGTATACCATATCTAGAGTGAATTTGATGAGAAACATATGGATTCTTCTCAATACAATGGACTTTCTAAAATAAAGTGAGTCTGATTTTCTCTAAAAATAATGGTCAACATGATTTTCACCAAACACAAAGTGATTTGATTTTTTCCTTTCTTCTTAAACTTCCTTAACTACAAAAGACAACACATGAAAAAAATATCTTTCATTATCATCTTGATCCTAACAATGTCCCCATTTGGATTTTCTTTTTCAACCAAGTTTCATAAACAACTGAACATTGTATCCTTAATAAATGGATTACATAAAAATAATTCTAAGCATACATGATTTAACTCATTATAGGAAATAAGAATCATTGAAATTTTAACCACGATATCCAAAAGTAGTGATTATGAAAACCTTCTTCATATTCCTTAGATTTTCTTCCTCTGTTCTTCAACTTTCTTGAAAAAAAATATTTCCTATAAAAACTTCAATAAATTGTTAGAATCGTTTACACATTTATAATGTTGAATTCACAACTTACCCACAAATTCCCATTTTTATATGCATATAAAAGGATATATTTATGAAACAATAAAATTATACCCCTTGAAAACACTATCCAAAGGTAATATGAGATAGGGGATAGAAACACATACCTCAACCTTGATGAAAAAGAGTTTGGATGCCCATGGTCAACCTAAATTTAGAAAAAGATTCTTTTGGTAATGGTTTTGCTAACATGTCAGAAACTGATTTCCATGTTGGAACATAATCCATATTCAATTCATTACTCTACCCATTCTATTTGATTAAATTATATTTGATATAAATATTTTTTAAAGAGAATTTTGAACTGGATTCTAGGTGAGATTGATTTTACTTTGATTATCAAAACCTAAGAGAAAGGGTAAGATCACTTCATCGGGTAAGTCTTCTAATAGTGTTTTCATCCACATAAGTTGAGTAGTGAATTGAGTGGTATAACCATACTCAGATTCAACCATATTGAGGGTTACTGAATTTACTTTCTTGGAATGAAAACTAACACAATTCTTTCCCAAAAAGAATACTCTTCCGGATGTGGATCTATTATCATAAATATTTTCTTCAAAATCAGTATCTAAATACCCAAAAAAATAAAAATTTTATGAGATATCATATCAATTTCCTAAATTTGATGTTCCTTTGATGTATCTAAGAATGTTTTTTCTATCAAGTAAATGTGATTATTTTGGAACACTTTGGAATCTTGCACATAAGGTAATAACCTAAAAAATATAGGGTCTTATGGTAGACAAATACAATAAACTTCCAATCAGCTTCTGAATTTTTTTGATCAACTTATTTTCCTTATCCATCTTTACGTAAATATGTTCCCACTAAAATCAATGTTGAAACAAGTTTTTATTTTTCTATGATGAACCACTTTAGATGTTCCTTAGAATACTTTTTTACAGAAAGAAAAATGAATTTCCCCTTTTTCATGATTTTTAACCTATGAAAGTGTTTCATTTCTCCTATCAGGGACATCTAAAATATCTTCTCCATTTTTTAGAAAACTTTTAACAAGTTCTTTCATCATTCCCAGCAAAGATAATATCATCAAAATAAATAATAAAAATGAGGGAATACTCTTGACTTTATCAGATATAAATATCTCTATCCACTCTTCCATTTTTAAAATTTATCTTCCTTAAGCATGTATCTGGTTTAGAAAGCCATTCCTTCAAAGCTTGGTTTATCCCATACAAATACATTATCAAAATTCACACATAACATTCATCTTCCCCAACAAAACATCCACAATGTTGTTTAATGAAAACTTCCTAATCTTGATCACCATTTTAGAAAGCAGATTTCACACCCATTTGAAATATCTTGTACCCTCATTGTGAAAAAATAGCAAGAAAGATTTTGATTGTTTCTAATATTTCCACTAGAGAAAAGGTTTCATCAAAATCAATACATTTAATTTGTGAATTCACTTTTCAAACCAATATTTCTTTATCTCTTATCACATCACCTTCTTCATTTAACTTATTCCAGAAAACCTATTTTGTACATTAAATTTTTTTTGTTTAATGGATTGGTTATGAGTTCCCATGTATCATTATTTTCAATCTAATACAACTCTTAATTAATATATTGAACCCATTCTATATATTCAAAATCTTTTTTCACATCATTTAGCTCAACTTTTGAATACAAATAAATATGTTTAATAGAATTCGATTTTCTTTTTGTTTGAACCTTATGATGCTGATCTCTAATTATATTATAAGATTACACTTGCTTCCTCAGCATAAGATGAGTTTTTTTAGTGTCTTCCTCATCCCTAGAAATAACGGACTCTGATTCTTCTTCTTGAGTAGGATTACAATTATCTGTATCTTTATCAGAATTGTTTTCAAAACATTCCTTATTATTCTAAACTTCCTTGTCTGCCCGAATACATTTTTCTTCCTTAGATTTTCAATTAGTTTTACATAAAATAAATAAATAATTATTTCTATTTTTTTGAAGCATCTATATCTTCTTCCTTACAGAGAAGATCCATAAAATATTCCATCTTCACCTTTTTGCTGAAACATTACATAGGTTCCACCTTTTTCTTTATAATACATGGACTCCTAAAAACTCTAAAGTGTTTCAAACTTGTATTTTTTTCCATAGAAAAGTTCATATGGATTTATATCTGAATGATCCCTATAGAAAATACAGTTTTGAATATAAAAAATAGTACTCACGGACTACCTCCAAAATTCATGGGCAAGACCATGTTCTAGTAATACAGTTTTTCCTATTTCCAAAAAAATTATAATCTTTCTTTTAACAAAACCATTTTTTGAGGAATCTATAGAGAACTATACTCATGATGAATTATATGTTTCTATAGATAACTTTAAAATTACTCATTTCTATGTTGACCATTATTTTCAGTTCTCATCTTCTTCATAGAATACTCACATTCCTTTTTATTGTTCCTTTTTAAGCTTTTAATCATTTCCAAAGCATTGAATTTATGTTTCATATACATAACAGAAGTAATGTGAGTAAAATAATCCATTAAGGTGATGAAGTACTTATGTACATTTTTTGGTTATTTTCTCATTCGCCCACTAACATCATAATTAATCAACTCTGGGGGTTGTTTTGAACAAATATCAACTTTCTTATGCATTGAATTTGTAATCTTTCTTTTCTAGAAAATAGTACACCACCAATATCTTCTTCTTGGAAAATAAAGAATGTATCAGACACTATCTCTCTTTGATAACTTTATCATGTTTCTTTTATATATTTTTCTTATCCTTTTATTCCAAAATTGATTCTCTTCCATAATACTCATGTAATAAGAGTTTTTTATTTCACTAACCTAAAACAAGTTTACTTTTGTGCAATGAACTATTCTAACTATCTTTCCATATTATTTAATTTTAAAACAATTCATATTTTCTAAAGATAACTTTGTTACCCTCATCACACAACTATTAAACACTTAGAAAATTTGGTTTCAACTCACCAACATACAGATATTTCTTGGATTTCATCTTTTCTTTACCAATGATGGATGATCTAACACATTTGATTTTCAAGGATTCACCATTTCCAAATGCCACTCTTCCTTCTTTAAAATATTTTGCATTATTTAAAATTTTAAATATCCTATCATATTATAATAACAACACTATCAAGAATCCATGGTCATTCTCCTTTTTATGCTTACAATGCATTTTCAACAATAAAAGAGTTTTATTCTTCCTTTACTTTCTTCACTTTTGAACTATAATAATTTGTAGGAACATTTTATGTACTAGTAAAAAAACAATACATGCTTTTAAAGTTTTATAATTTGTTCACAACTGTCAAAAATATTTTGTAATTGTTGGAACCAATTTTCAACCTTTACTCTAGCCTTTTTAAGTTTGTTCAGAACAAATTTCTTATAATTCTTTCTTTGAGGATATTGACTCCCCCTCAACCATTTCCTTTCATAACTTGTAGGATAATAGTAATGTTTTGGGTTGAACCAACACATTTTTTCTGTATATCTAAATCCACCACAATATCAACAATATCCATAGAAAAAGTATTTGCCTCTGAAACATTCATACTGAAAAGAATTGTGAATATGTTTCTCAGCAACTCTCTTGTCATTCTTTTATGAACCCAACCTTTCTATTATCAATTATGGAATTATTTTTATTTTCAAATTTATCAAATTCATAAGTATTGGAAATATTTTTGGATTAATTTTTTTTAAAAAATTTGAATTCAATTTTTTGGTCTTGGCCACATACATAACTTTTCTAGATTTCTTATTTTTAGAAACAATCACATCCTTTTTCTCACCATTTGAAGGTTAATTTTGTTATAAATTATCAAGTTTCTTATTTTGAGAACTTTTAACAACTTTAGTGACAGAGTTTTTCAAACTTATACCGTTCCTTTCAGCTTTAGAGAGTTTTTTGGACAAATTACAACTTTTAGTATTTTTCTTTCAGTATAACCTCACGATGTTCATTAAAATTATTTTCTTCCACAAGATATTTCTTCAAGTCATCAATATATTTCAACATCCTTACATTCTCATCACCAAAAAATTCTTGATTTCTTGTTTAGAAACAATAATCTTACAACTTTTTGTTTTTCTTTTCAAGCCTTCGAATATTTCCTAGACATTCTTTCAACTCTTCTTTAAAACGATGTTCACATTGAGTTTCTTCTTCCTTGGAACTAATGTTTATTAATTCTTCATCATTAACTATTACAATGAAATTATTCTCAATAACATATTCAATATATTTTTTGGATTCATCATAACTTCCTTTTTCTTCTTTATCTTTAGATAAGAAACTTCTTATTTTGGAATTGAATAATGTTCTTTTTTCCCTATAGAATATTATTTTCTTTTATCTATCTATTTCATCCATGTTATTATTCAATTTAATTACTCTTCATTACTATCCTATTATTTTTTTCTCTGAGAACAATTATCCACAAAGTGAGCAATACCTCTATAGTCAAAAAATTTTAGGGGAATTTTACCTTTGCATTTACTTGTACATATTTTCACATTTTTTAGAAAATAAGGATAAAATATCATCATGATTTTTACATACCATTTTTTTAGAATTGGATTCACTAGCTTCTTCTTCAATAAGAATATTCTTTCACTTCTCTTTCTTAACAAACATGAAAGACACTTCTCTATCAACTTTTGTTTTTATTCTCATAGTTTTCTCCCTTATCATTTCTTAAGTGATGAGTGTGATATAAAAATCATCAAGTGATAATGCTTGAGGATCTCTGTCATCTAATGAAGAAAATTTTACATCAAACTTTTTATGAAGGATTCTCAAGATCTTTTCAACAACTGTGGAATTTTATAACTTTTAACCAAGACATCAGATAGTTCTGACAATGTCATTTACCCTAGTAAATAGGTCACCAATATATTTGTACTCATCCATCTTCAAGTCTGTAAACTTTAATCTCCAGATTTAAAGTTTTTCCTTCTTCAATTTCGTATTACCTTCATATTTGTTTTTTTTTTCAATTTATCCCATATACCTTTAGCTATGGAAAAACCGTTGGCCCTTAAGAATTCACTTTTATAAATTAATGATTATAAATAATATTTTCCCTTCCATCATTCTCCAGATTCTTCTTTTCACTAGTTTTACAAAGATATTTAAAATCAACAGGTTTACAGCCATCTGTTTTAGCTTCAAGAACATAATATCCAATATACATATGATAAGGCAACATTCTATCTCTCTAGATATGATAATTATTTCCTTCAAAAACTCGAATACCTTTACTATTCACACAATTCAAATTCTCCATCAACGAAGTACAATCGAAGGGAAATATTTTCTCTATTACCAGTTTTAAGTGAACAATCAAGATAATTGTATCACTTATAGGGGGAGGGGTGAAACCATGACAGATTTTCTCTTTTATGTTTCCTTGAAACAAGCCTTCACCTCCTATTAAATATTTCAATCCCTAATAAAAATAAATAAAAAAAACATCTAAATGAACACAATTATTTACAAGGTTCACTATTCAATTAGAAGAGCTACGTTCTTGGTACAGTTTAAAAATTATCCAATACCACACAATCCACTAGAAAAAAAATCCTTGGATTACAATTATTAGGATATACCCTTTCACTAGTGTACTGGTACGTAAAAAATTAAAATTGTGTGTGTGCAACCTCTTAACAAAAATAGGGAAAAAAAATATTTGTGTAACAATTCATGTTACCTACACATTTTTTCAACTTAAAATATGTCTTCCTTTTTAAAAAATTCTTATATTTATTACCAAGATGATGGTATGAACTTCAAGGAATTTGATATGGAAAACTCAGTCTGGTTTTCCAAGTATATTTTTCTTAGTCTGATACTTCCTAGTACAATTCTCCGAATACAATTATCTTAATACGATTCTTCTCAATTTTATTATTATTGGTTTTATTCTTCCCAAAATGATTCATTCCAGTACAATTCTTAATATGAAAAATATAGCAATGTATGAGTATGATTGATATAATTTAGAACTCCTTATTCCTTATTATGATAATCCCAATACGGAAATCTTGATCCGATTATCCATCCCAATATGATGATCAAACAAATATTATTGAAAACATTAATACGATATAATGATGAATACGATGATGCCTGAATATGATGATCAACTAAATAATTTTGCAATCATGTCTCTTCAACTTTCACTTGTTCTCATAAAAACTCCTTCAATAAAAAATCAATAAGGAAAAATTATTCCCTCCCTAGGAAGTTTGAGTTTCTATCTGTTATCTCATGAACAGTACACCCTTATCAGCCCTCTCAAAAGTATGATGTTATTCTTTCCTTTTATAGGTGACCTATGAGAGTTTTGGACAGGAATCCCAAAATATTTCCTGCTCAAACAAATTCACCAAAATCGTGATTTCACTCAAATCTCAGGTGCATTTCTAACTTTTTCAAATCTTCACAAATATTTTAAAATATTATTTATCCTTCATCTCTTCTTCATAATTTCTTTTCAAAAGACAATCTATATTCAATTTTTGAATCTGATTCTTTTAATCCGGTTTATTCAAAACAATGATCTGTACCAATTGACTATATAAATGAATAAATTGACTTCTACTCATTCAATCCACTTCAACATCTTAACTTATTCTCTTGAATTAATTTAAATAAAAAAAATTCAACTATGATAAGATGGATCTTGAACCACATGAAAAAACAAAAAATATTATTTAATTTTGAACTCTTCCTTTTTCAACATATCTACTCAATTAATTCAATTCCACTCTCAATCCACTTGATAAAAACATTTATAAGGAAAACAGAGTTCATATATCACTTCCTTCATGGAATTCATTTAAGCATCTAAAATGGTTTACTATGTTTTTGTTTGTTCTATGTCATTATTATTTTCATCAACTTCATCTCAATTCCTTTTCCATTCGTCTTTTGTTGAAACCAATTCTACCTGAATATGATGGAATGCCAAATATGATGGATCGATGTCAACAGCTTTAGCTTCAATAACTTCCTTCATTCAAAAACTTGTTCCTGTATCTTGACTTCCTTCATGACTTTGAATACATTTAAGAACATATTCAAACTTACATTGGTACGTATTGTAACATTTCATTCTTTCCATCTTCTTTATTTCCTTCTCAGCTCGAGTATGTTTGTCCAAAAAACAAAATTGTCCCAAATACAATCAGGATGAATATGATTATCCTGATTATGATCATTATGAGTACCATTGGTCTGAATAAAATCATTCTAAGTACAATCATCATGATTAAGATATTTTTGAGTACCATTGGCCATGATACATTCATTCTAAGTACAATCATCCGGATTACAATCTTTAATACTATTTTTCATTCCATCATGATCTGATTAATCTAAATATGATACGCTTGGATCTCTTTCACTCCCCATTTCATTCATCAAGATTTCACTATAAGTTTTCAAGCTTACTTATGATTTATGTGAAATGAAAATAATAAAATATTCATCACATTTGTTTAATCGTTGTCATGAAGAATCAAATTCCTCATGAATATGAACACTTCGTTCATAGAAGATCCAGACTGAATTCAATGAGAACCATAAAAATTCTTCTCAATATGATGAACCTCAACCTTGTGTGTGAACCTAGAACTGATAGATTCCCATAATCATTTTATAGGGTTTCTTGGGATGTGATTAAGGTAGATATCATTGCAACTATCCAGGACTTCTTTCAGGGAGGTAGGCTTCAGCGGGTTGCATGTGCCAACACATTGGTGCTCATCCATAAGATCAAGTATCCCTCCCCCTCTCAGATTATTGACTAGTGATCATGTGAATCATTCCCTATTATATCTTGGAGAGTATAATTAATTCTAGGTTGTACACACATATCCCCTGGTGGATCTCGATTAAAAAACATGGATTCGTGTGGGGTCGCTCCATTCAAGGAGCTATAACCCTGTCACAATAAATCATGAGGGACAACAACATTAAGACTCACATGTCTAATTTGGAAATCAAATTGGATATGAATAAGGATTATGATTGGATTAAATGGGGTTTCATCAATAGAGTTTTTTTAGCTATGGGGATCTCTCCTAGATCCATGTACCTCATCTTTAGGTGATTCAACTCCTCATGAATGGTAGTTTCTATCATGGGGAAGACTCATGGTTTCTTCAAGAAAACTCATGGATATCATTCAGGAGACCAAATATATCCAAGAATTTTCATCCTTATGAAGGATACACTCAGTCAACTCATCAATAGAGGCTTATCAAATGGAGAAATTTTACCATACCCCTGAAAAATGAATCTCCCTCTTATCTCCCATCCAATTCTTGCAGATGACACCATTTTCTTTATTAATGGAGGAAGAAGATATGTTCGTGGTATCAATAATATCCTTGAGGTGTATTGTTACAAGAGTAGACATGTGATCAATAATTCCAAAAGAAAACTGTATATCCCCAACTGGTGTGATTGTAATCGGGCCTCTTATCTGTGGAGTAAGCTGGAAAAGCAGTGAGGATCCTTCACCATGGAGTACCTCAACATTCCAATATCCTTAGGAACACTTTGTGTCTGAGAATTTTGTCATATCATTATCAATATTATGGGATGTGTTCGAAACTAGCAGAACTAGTACTTATCATTTGAGGGTCGGATTTGATTGGTTAAAAACATCCTGTTAGCCATTCTCATCCATGCTTTGGCTTCCATCAATGTTCTGAAAGGATTCATCAACAACATTTATAGGATCCAAGCTAGTTTCATTTGGGAAGTTATCTTTGAAGGTAAGAGGAACCAGGTCTCATGGGGTAGGATGGAAAAACCAATTCATGATAGGGGAATTAATGTGAGGAGTCTCAACAACATGCTCCATTGCATGAATTCTAAGCTCACATGGGAAATTATTGAAGAACACACGCTCTAGTGAAGGATCATGTCCCACAAATATGAGAAAGTGGAAGCTTGTAGTGATTATGGCACTCCCTTATGGTTCAAGATCTAATTTCTTAACCCTACCCTCCAACATAACTTCCAACAGATTATAGTAAACATGGATATCCTCTTTTGGAATCACAATTGGGCAGGCGCTATTATTGGTTTCCCGAGATTCCCTTCTCCAGCAATCACTTTCAAGGAAGTGAGCCTTTATCCTATGTTTATCAAGGAAGTCTTGGATGAGAAATAGAAGAACATATTCAAGTTGATTGTAATCAATTTTTATCTAGATAAGTGCATGTTCTCTTCTTCTACATTGGGGACCTTCACTATCAGGGACTTCTATTGGTTTTCGTCCCTGCAAGATCATCTTGAACAATCTTCTCTTCATTGAAGGAGAATGGGATCTCACTGTGTGGACTTTATTCGATGACCTTACTTATTTATCCTAATGACAACAGTGATGTTTTTTTTTGGAGAGATAGTTACATGGGATGAATGAATCAGGTTTGGAAAGAATGGTGAGTTCCATTATTCTCATTGATGGTTGTTGGTTTATGTGGCAGGCTAAAAACCAAGCTAGGGATGAAGGATCCCTCCCCATAGCGAGGTCTATCATTATGAGAACTAGGAATCTACTAGTGGAAATGGTCACTAAAATTAATAATTGGTGTGAAGATACTTCGATGAGATTTCTGTAGGTTAGTAGTTCTTCGGTTCAACTTTTCAACAATAGACCATAGGGTAAATGGGTTTGTTAGAACCAACATAACATAGGTTTTAATCCCAACACAGATGGATCTAACAAGTCATATGACATGCACGGAGGAGAAGTGGTTCATGACACTAGAGGGAGTGTTCTTCTAGACTTAACTACATTCTATGATAATGGAACCTCCCTACAGGCCAAGGCATAACCTATGCTCTCTAGGTTAACTTTCTGAAACTAAGAGAATCTTAATATCACACATGTTGAGCCCGAATCTTTGGTCTTACATTAATCCTTTCATGGAAAAGGCTCTACCCCCTGATCGATATCCTATATGCCATCCCGAACAAAAATATTCAAGTGACCCACACATGGAGAGAGGGTAACAAGGTTTCAACCACCTTGCTTACTTGGCGGATCTGGGCTCAAGTATCACACACCTACCTAATATCACTTACTTGAAGCTTGAGGGGGTTAATTTGATTAGAGGGGATTCCATTGTCTTGAAATACTTCATACCCCTTAGGCCCATGTGTGGCCTTGTTTCCTAGTTTCTTTATGTCTTTGTAACTCTTTTCATTGAATAAAAATATAATGTTGGATGGATGGATGAGTAATCAGTTGTATCCTACTATTTATGATCCCATCACGCTCTACCTGATTTCCCTTCTCACCAATGAAGAAAAACCACCTTCCATCATCATATAAACAATGAATTCTCCACTTAAAGTAGTTAATCTGGGCCTAAAATGTGGATAAAAATTTAATTCTTAAGATGAATTTATAAGTACTCATCACTATTAAAAAAGAGATCTCATAAAAATCTATACCCTCCAAGAGTCATGTCACCCTTTTAGTAAAAGTGTGTGATCTCTAAATCCCCTATGGTAAGAGTCTCTAAGTATAAGGGTCAAGCCTGGGGATCAATCAAAATATCTATGTATCAAGAAAGATAAGTGGAAAGAAAACAGTGTCTCACACCAACGCATATCAGTATTACTTATAAAGTAGATAAGAAACATATCATGCCTCTAATATTCCCAAGAACCTCTAGGTTGATGGCCTTTACTTCTTACAGCTGTCCTCATCCTCGACCACCATCTCCTTAAGCCTATAATGAACCACTTGGGGGTAGTGGTGGAAATAGGTCATACCATATGCCACCTCCTACTTCTCTCCCTCCTCCTCCACTATGTCTACATCCCTATAAACCTCCTTGATCTTATCGATGCATCTTACTAGGTGGTCCATCAATAGTCTCTCTATCAGTTGTATGACAAGATCAAAAATCCAATGTGGGATGCCCTCAACCATCATAAGAGAAATACCATCTCTCTATCGGCTGACTAGAGTTGCCTTAAGATCCTTGAACTGTATACCCTGTATCCTAAGATCATCTCCTAAAGAATATTTTATTCTCTAATATCAATTTCCACTATTGGATACCGAATTCTAAGGTATTATATCCTATTAGCCCACTACCAGCACCAAATTTTGGAATCTATGCCCTCATAAGTCTCTTTAAAACAAAAGATCACTCAAGACATATAACATAGGTAGTAATGAAAAGAGATATCACCCCATCCATGACATATCTAAATTGGCCCCACTCAAAGGTCCATGCTTAAAAGAATAGATCTCAAACCATATATAGAGAGTATCACGAGAGGTTTGTGAACCTAGATGAATAATGTACCATGGTCATGTTACCCTATTGAAGTTGAAAAATATCATGGATGCGCATTTCACATAATGTGACTAGATAGAAATCCTCCCTAAAAAGATGATCAAGATCCATGAAAAAGAGAGCCATCTCATCATGCATCTAAGTCATCAGAATCTACCATCTTCTTGTAAAGATCTTAATAAAAATCACCTATAGGAATACCGCTTGATATGGAGGTGTCCTGAAAAGGTGAAAAATCATGTAACAATATATATCAATTACTCATATAATTGGGGGTCTAATAAACCTGAAACTTGGTAGTAATCTACCTCTAAAACTCATAAATCACTATCATCCTACACACATCCTTAGCTAGTATTGCAGGCACAAAATACTACTCAATGGGTAATAGTGAAAAAAATGACCTAGAGAGACAATTTCATATACAGGTCCCATCATCAAAGCCTCATCAATAAGAGGATTATCATCCCAATCCTACTAAGGAATTATGGATGGCTATCTTCATGGTCTAATCTTGAAATAATCAAGACATACTATAATCAAAGAGTATATACAGTGATTTGACTCAATAAGGACACGAAAACCACAACCCACTCCTATATGATGCATGTACCAATGTTTTACCTATAACAAATGTCTATATGTACTAATTTAAAAAGCAGGATTTCATAGTACCAGTTAATGGATAGATTGGATACCACACTAATACTAGAGTCTCTAGCCTGAGAGAAAAACTTGAAACACATAACACAATTTTCCTAATTCCTAAACCAATCTAAAAGATATAAAAATATACAAATTCCAATCCTAATATGAACAATATTCTGAGACTAATCTATCATAACTTGAGCCACTGAGGCCCACCTGGACTGTGAAAAGTCAAGTGTAATGCCCAATCCCGGTTCCAATAGTTTAGGGGCTGGAAAGAAGCACCTATTAGGCAGATCAAACACATGGGTGGCCTTAGCCTAAGGTACCCATACACATGTACAAATATCCAAATACCTATTCAATGTTTAAAGGTAAAATACTACTAATACCATAATGAACACATAATATATACCACACATTAGAGTATAAAAAATGCACTATAAAGCATAAAGGGTCAAATAAATTTTCAAAAAAACTAATAAAGGTCTCCAGTCTACTAAGAAGGAAGGGATTGTTGTGGAATGGAACACCTAACATGAACCACATTATTTCAATCTCACAATGATCTACCTACTCCTAGTCCTCCTTGGACTTCATCAAATGGCCTCCCATCTATATAATACATGAAATATGGAGGAATATCCCTTGAATAGGTGAGTATAATTATAGAGAAAATATTTTAAAATATTTTATTTTTAATTTAATTGTTATTAATCCAAAAAAAGTGTTATTTCAAGGGAAATTGTTATGTTTTCTGGTTTAGAATCATTTTTTAGCTTAATTGCCAAAATGGCCCATTTTAGATTTTAACTGTTTCAATTAATTTATGTATTTATGCCATTAATTTTTTTTCATTGATACAAATTAAAAAATGATTCATTTTTTATATTTATATACATGTTGGTATTCATTTTATTATTCAGGTTGAAAATCTCAATCAATCATTTGAGGGCCCAAAACTAGCTTATAAGTCGGACCTCAAAAACTATGCACAAATATGGAAATGTTTTATGTTGGGACTATAACTCATAATCTACCAAAAAAATGGAGGATAAATTCAACATGGATCTATATAAGGTATAAATTAACAAATTTAATTCATATATCCACATATTATTCTTTCATAATCAATGTAATTAATGCATGGGAAAGTGGAGTATTTGAATAAGAAGAGTAACTAATCCAGAATTAAATTTCTAGAGTAAATATGATAACTTATATATAAGGTAGATACTCAGGCTAAAATTTATACATTTAACACTTATAAATTATTGTAACAAATTTTAATATGGAAACTTTTTCAAATTAATCCATTGAATTTTCCTAACATGCGCATACTTTCTGTGGAATATTTTAATGTGAAAATTTATCTCCACTCTCCCTATAAAAATGTATCTTTATTTCATTTCAAATTTTTGGAATTATAGGTGGAAATTTTATATAATTTTTTAATTTAATTTATATTTTAATATTATAATTCAGTTTATATATATTTTATTATTCTTATTCCTCTCATTCTCATATTTTTATCTTTTATGTTTCCACTTCTCCCACTTCTTCACCATGAACTCTTATGCTCATAATCATGAGTATCTATCCAAAGGAAGTTCCAGAGTAAGTAATAAAATGTTAATACCAAGACATAAAACATTCATTCTTAATGTTTCATATTTTATTCGAGTTATTCCAAGTGTAATCTTAGTGGGAAAGGTGCCTTTGTGTCCCAACTTTCCACCCGAGGTTCAACTTTCGTTTGTGCAATATTGTCCCTCGATTGAGGAGTTAGATGTGTGGTCTCTCGATGATCATTAACAACACTGCATATTAAAAAACATGTGTAGAAGATGATATTAACACATATAACGGAGTTTGTTCCTTAATTAAATTTGATATAAAAATTATACAACGAATGTTTAATTTGTGTGATTCTCTCAGGAACATCTCCGTTCTTTCTAATATAATTCTATTTTCATTCATTGTTTTTGAATTGATATGAATTTTTAATATTAGTATTGAATTATCATTTATCAAATATCCATTTTTATTCATTTTATTTCATAATAATAATTCCAAAAAGTGCATTATAAGTAGTGAGTTTTTGATCACAACAGGTCCTCAAAAGAACAAACTAGGTCAGTCATCATGTTGCACTTAGTTTAAAATATTTTGAGAGGACACACGAAAATGATCCATCAAATTGGGACCATTTCTAAGTATGTTAAACACATGAACACATCAGTTTTCATAAAAAAAGACAAAAAATCATAAATTTCAAAAGAATTAAAATAAAAAAAAATCCCTTTGTTCATGAAGACTTTCAATTCAAATTATTATGCATGGACTGGAAATTCTCAAGTTCCACCAGAAGAAGAAATTAAAAATGATCAGATGAAAGAACATAAATATGATATACAAGAATTGAATAGAAAATATGAAATTGTTGAAGAATATATTCTTTCACTGGTGTGGAACCCAAACCCAAACTAGAACATAAACCAGAATGAGTGGTGGAAGAGATTTCACCGATCAATTTTTATGTTAAAGAATATGAGGTGGGTGTGAATAAGCTTCTAATTGAATTAATCACATCATCCCACACTCTACCATTAGTCAATTAGGTATATAAAGAAAACATTCTAGCTGATATAATTATGGGATATCAAATTTTTTTAGAAGAATCCAGTAATATCTCTGTTGAAGATAACTTAAAACTTTATCTTTCTATCCATGGAAATGAAAATTAAGTACCTATATACCTCCCTCTTGATTTTGAAGATGGTAATAAATATTCAACTTTTTAGATTGATCTATCTATGGTCCTTCTTAAAGAGATAAATTTCCATGATGACTTACTTGAATGGGAATATTTCTTCATTGATTATTCATGTTTTAATATTATTCAAGCTAAATTGTTTTTAAATATCATTTTTTCTGAAATGTCTAACATAGCACAAATGTAACATTCCATAGATGTTATGGAATAGACCACCCAAGTGGTGGTGATCTATGAAGAAGTATCAAACAAGTGTTTGGTAAAACTTCCTATTCTACATCAACTTTCTTACTATATGGAGGAGGACACTACAAAAGTTAATATAGAGAAACCTATTTTATTTTCCCTCCCTCCATGGATCTCAAATTATTTATTATTTCATGGGGGTTGAAAATTTTATTATCTTATTTATGGTTATAAAATCATGGTTTTTTCTCATGTATATTGGTAAAAGTAAAATGTGGAGTTTTATCTCAAAGAAAGCACACCCACATTATGATTGGGGATAATCCACTGCAACTTGTTGAACAGGGGAAGTAAAAACTTTTCACCCAATTGGAGGTATAAACCAAGAATTATCAATTTTATATCCCAATTATTTTTATTTTTCTTTATTTTTATTTCCTCATTTCATTTATTTATTTTATATTTAAAGTGGTAGTATGTAGGATCTTAACTCAAGACTTCCACTAAAAAATAAATCAAATAGTGTCTTTCCTTTTATTTATTTTTTTCTTTCCAATTTAAATTATGTGTGAAAAAATTTATTCATATTATTTGAGCTAAAAATAGGGAATTAAATTGAATAAGTGTGGAAGAGGTATTTAAGTTTTTAAGGAATGTTGTGTGTGATTTCATATTATTTTTCATGTTTGTTTCTGAATTTTTCATGTTTTATTTTTCATTTTTTGGTGTGTTTTGTGGATCATTGAGATGAATTAAATAATTTGAATAATTCAAACCGTCTTAGTGTTTTTCCAAATTTATTTATTTGAGTGTTTGATGATATAAATGATTTAGAAGTTGATTTTTTTCTTTTTTTCCAATATTTTAATTTAATGAAATTTTGTTGATTGTGAAGAACATGAGCACAAGTACTATACAAATTGAAAATCATCCCCAACCAGAGAGGTTTCTAAACCTATTTGATATATTATTTACATTTATATATTTTTTTAGAGTCTTGAGAAATGTTTTTTGATCCAAAACTTTATGTTTTAATCTTTTTTAAAACTTGTTATAGTTCATGGAATGTGTTGAGTATTATTGAGGCACCAGTTTGAAAGCACTTTTTATATTCAACTCTAATTTTGGCCTACCTTTTCATCTGACCTTAATTATACCCCTAGTATCCATGAAATATCTTTTTAGGAAGACAAATTAGAATCCATTTATCTCTTTTCAGCCTTATCTAGAAGTTAAATGCATTATTATTGTTGAAATCAAGTGTGGGGGAGGAATAAGATGAGGTGCATTATGCTTTCCTCAAGAATCTATTTGTGTTGAAATGAATTTACATATTTATTACTAATTTGGTGGAAGAAATTTCATGCGGTAAAGATGGATGGGTGGACCAAAATATCATTACAAATATTATTTAGGTGTTCACCAATATTTTAAGATCTAAAGATTCATCTCTTTTCATCAAAAATATGATTTTGAAGAGAAATCCATATATGAATTCAAAATGAAATAATGCTAAAGATTAGGGAAAATAAAGAAGAAATTTATCATTGATGCAGAAATTTCATGTTTGAACTTCCCGAAGAAAGTGGTTTTTCCAGTGATTCATTTTCAAGTTGATTTAGGAGTTCAACATCTTGAGAAAAATTGTTCTCGTGCATTTACTTCACATTAGAGCATAACACTCTTCATTCTTCCTCAAAAGTTTTTACATTTAAAACCCACAAACCCTATGCCTAAGAACAACCAATAAAAAAACCTCATGATTTAAACATCTATTATTATTTTATGTTGAGATACTAGGAGTATAGAAAGCCTATGGAGATCATACATTTTCATGATAATGAGAAAACGTCCACATCAAAAATCCTTTTGTGAAGAGAGATATTTTTATGAGGAGGTAGGTTTGACATGAATGTGAGGATTAACATGAGATTGAATGGATTTTTGTGAAATTTTTGTATTTTGTAAATTTTCATCCCTGTAGGAGGAATTATATCTTCCTTTTATATGATAATTGATTTATGTTTCCATTTATGATTTGAGAAGTTTGTTTTGACTTTGGTATATGATGATTACCCATGTGTGCACTGTTTAAGTGTGTGGAAAATAAAAAAATATATTTTAAAATATTTTATTCTTAATTTCTATTTTTTTAATCTCAAAAAGTTATATTTCAAGGGAAATAGTCACATTGTATGGTTTAGAAGCATTTTAGTGCATAATTGATAAAATAGACTATTTTGGAATTTAACTATTTTAATTTATTTCTATATTCCACCCACAACATTTTATTCATTGATATGAATTTAAATATTATTTTTTTAATATTTATATACATGTTGGGATTCATTTTATTATTTATGTCCAAAAGCACAATCCATCATTTAAGGGACCAAAACCATCTCACAAGTTGGGCATCAAAAACTGTGCATAGATTTGGTGATTTTTTATGTTTGGACCATAAATAATAATTTGAAAAACCAATGGATAAAAAATTTAACCTAGACTTGGATAATATATAAATTAACAAATTTATTTAATATTTACACATTTTATTCTTTCATTATCAAGGTTATTAATTGATGTGAAAGTGAAGTATTGGAATATAAAGATTCACCTATCTAGAATTAAATTTCTAGAGTAAATTAGATATAACTCCTACACAAGTTTCCATTCCAGAATAAATCGGGGGGGGGGGGGGTTGAATGAATATAAAGTATGTGACCAAATTTTAGGAGGGGAAATTTTACCAGTTATTCCATTTTATGGTACTAACATGTGGATTATTTCAGTTTAATGTTTTAGAGTGATAATTTCTCTTCCCTCTCTTTATAAAAATGAATATCTCTTTAATTTCAAAGTGTTGGTAGCCTAGTTGGAACTTTTCTATAATTTTGTATTTTAATTTATTTTTTAATAATATTATTAATTTTTTCTATATTTTAGTCTTCTTCTTCATCTCATTCTTATATTTTTACCTTTTGTGTTTCCCGCTTCATTCACTTCTCCACTATGATCTCTTATGCTCATGATCATGAGTAGAAAACTCGAGGAAGTTCCTAGGGGAGTAATCCAATTTTGATACTAAGAATTTTAACATTAATTATTAATTTTTATTATTTTATTAGAGTTTGTTTTGGGGGATCTTAATGGGAAATCTGAATTTTTGTATCAACTTTCCACCCAAAGTTTAGCTTTAACTTATGAAATATTTTCCCTTTATCAAAGAGTTAGATGTCTGGTCTCTCGATGATAGCTTAGATAACCATATATTAAAAACCATATATAGAAAAGGATTTTCATACATATGATGAATTGTGTTCATTAAGTAAATTTGAAACTATAAATAAGGCAATGAAGATTTAATCTGGGATATTTTCTCAAGAACATCACCTTTATTTCTAACACCATTATATTTTCATTTATTGTGTTTTCATTTGATATGCATGTTTAATTTTATAATTTCATTATAATTTATGAAATATCCATTTCTATTAATTTTATTTTGTTAATAAAAATATATATAAAAAATATAATTTTAAGTAGTGAGTGTTTGATTGTAATTATTCATCAAGAGAAAGACCTCGATCTGCCCCTGTGATACACTTAGTTCAAACTATTTTGAGAGTGTGCATGAAAATATTCATCATATGACAATATTTAGTAGGACACCTCGAAATGGTCAAACAAAAATAATGAAGATACTAGTTATCTAATCATCACAATGGTATTTCAATCAGTATATGAGACATCGAAATAATAATAATAACCCAAACATACTCATAAAAAACACAAAGTCCCAAAGAGGTATCAACCACAATTCCAACCACAATATTCTAATAAATGCATCAAGGAAAAATTAATCTAGGAAAACTCACTCTATTATCCATGCTATCAATGATTGCGCTTATCTAAGAAGTTGTTCTCATTATGTCTCAATATAAAGAAGTACTCAATAAAACTCTAAATATCTCAATACATAGATAGAGGATCTCACCCAGGGCCACTGGGGTATACCAGAACCTACATAAAATAACTCTATAAGTAGAGAATTATAGGCTCTCATACGTTGTCCATGAATATTCATAAAAAACACCTAGGTAAGTAGGATAAATGATATAGGATCACATCTTAGGTCACACGAAGGGATTATTTAACTCTATCTGAGATGAGACCATAGATGGGATGACATCATATTATCAGGATGCAATTCATCATTATACCCTCATGGGGATGGAAAAAGGGAACACACCCAAATGAAACAGGTCCACAATAAAAATTTGGAGGGCCTAAACCTACCATGGAGAGTTTACACAACATGTACTAGGAGTACATGACATGTATTTTTTGTCCCGGTTCTACCTATATCTTTTAGTATAACATGAGATGTATTTATCTATATACATGTCATGTCTTTTTGGGATTAAAAACATTTATAGGTTGTTCTAGAACTAAATTTGTGCTACCTTCCTAAGTTTTCTACTTTATCCCATTCTAATATACTTCAAGACATGCCCTTACAATATATCCATGCTAGTATGCATGGATATGACCAAGTACTAGTCAATTCCCATGTACTTTGGTCATGCCCATGTTCCTGCCCACATCCATTCCCGTGTACCCATAGGGTATATGTAAATCCAAAAGCCATGGGGAACACGATATGTGGCATGTTTCACACAACGTGTGATATTTTTCTCTTCATGTAAACCCTTGTGTTATAGGATGGGACTACACAATGTGTGTTTTTCTAGAGTACATGTAGTGTAGTTAGGATTTTCATAGAAAGTACATATTGTTCTGCACATGTATCCCATCCCACCACTTCCATTGATTCCATCACCCTAATCATCATTAAACTTGGATACGGGATCATCCATTCTTTACCATTTCTAGTGATTAGATTCCGACCACCTAAATAACATCACGTAAAATCTCCCATTGCACCATCATATTGAGATACCCAGACCATAAAACATAAACTCCCAATCATATCTCAATCCATCATCATCATTATACACAATGATCTTGACATCGATCGCGAATATCACCTACAAAAAATGACCAGTTACACTAAATATTGAATATGATGATCAATTTCTAGGTAATCATCAAACTATCGACCAAACCTAATATCGATGAATATCACATGATAAAATATGGGATAAAATCACAAAAAACACAATCGGAACAAACCTCAACCATTGTTCATGTTATCCTCGATATATTTTCATTAGAATGATGAATGAAGAACCCCGAAATAATCCAATAATATAAATTCTTAAACTATAGGAAGATAAAATCATTAACTAGAATCATCAATAGATCTTAGAACTGAATTTTATTAATTAAATTAGCCTTTGTTTGGAATAGAATAAAAAATTAGATAAATAAAAATTAAAAAATTCCCTACCATGGGTTGGGATCGATCCCTAATGAAGAATGACCAAGAATCATAACAGTTGGTGAGATCCCTATCCTATGATTGACACCCCGATTTCAATTCCATGATCCATAATTAAGCATATAAGGATCCTCCCCCAATATCTATCACTCAATACCTAGGGTTATATAGAAATAAATAGGTATTTTCCATAGTTGTGTTTATATATAAGATGATTTTGGTTTAGGATTAATTATGACAACTAACAAAATAAATAAATTTATTTAATTATTTTTATTCTACCCACAATGGTGTAGAAGCTGAACAGCTAATGCATATAAAGATTATATTAATCCTAGGGTAAACGACGTGTTATGAATTCAATGGTGGTCTCAATTTGATTGGAGACTCAATTCATGATTTATTTAATTATTTAAAAAAAACTATTTATAAGAGATATCATATATTTAATATTTTTATTGTCTCAATACCAACCCTCCATGGGCCTCATAATACTACATAAATTATTATTTAGCTCAAAAAATATTATCTAAAATATTCCAAATCTTTATAAGGAAAAAACCGAGTCATTAGATTTTGGAATAGATGACTCACACATGACAGGGCATGATCACCCAATATGGGAGATAGATTTCAACTACTCCCCCATATATAGAGCCATAGTCCTCCATCAATAGAGTTATTACTCCCTCAATTACCAGGGAATGATCCTCAAAACATAGAGTTGGTACTTCCTAAAATGTGAATATGTGGTCCCCTATAGGGGTCATATACTCCCTTATTTTATATACACATATTTCAACAAGGCATGATTCCACAATAAAGTTCTGAATTAGTAGCCTAGTAGTTTTATTATACTAGTATATTACGAGTCTTGTGATTTATGTTATATTAACATGTATATTCCTTTGAGATACTAATATCATTTTGAGCCAATGTGGCTACCTTTCAGTAACATATTGTATCCAAATTGCTTATTTTGAGTGTTTTGGTACTTACACTACCTTAGGTATCACCAATTTGTTGTGTGATATGATTCCTAGTGAAGTTGAATAGTAAATATTTGGTTCATTTACTATAATATTGTTTTTTGAAATTAAAACATATCTAGTTCCTTTGGGATACTTTTTATTATTCCATAATATTGGGTTTGATATGAATTATTAGTTTATATTTTCATTTTGTTTTTAGAGTGACCTATTGGTTATATTCATACTCACCCTTAGATAGTATTCACACCCACATGCATTGTGTCTATGAAGATTTAGAAAAATTTTGATATTCCATTAGCAGACATGGAACTAGTGGAGTTATAGGAGTTGTTACATAGTATATGACGGTCTTTCTATAATGTCTTGGATTTTTCCATGTTTTATTCTATTATTATGTGGGAATTATTTTGAGACTAGGCTCTGAGACATTTTACAGTTCCGAGGCCCGGTGAACCCAGAACAAATGTTTGAATTTAATTAAATAATTAAATTATGCGCACGTTTGGTTTTCATGAAAATTTGGAATAACTCCTGAATGATTACTCGGATCAAAAATCTGAGGGCATCGCTGTGTTCAGAACAACGATTTTACCTTAGTTGGGGCATAAAATCAGCCGACAGAAGTCGGTGGTGAAATCTAGTTTTTGGACGTAACTATAATAAAATATTTAATAAAAATATTTTATTAAATCCTTGCTGCAGCGAAATATTTATCTCTTATCTTTTTAAATAAAGATTTGCGTAGGGGTCTAGGGTTACGGACCTCATAACCCTAAAACCTATAGAGGCTCTGGAGAAAACCTCCCAACGCGGCGACGATGTTCTTGATGAGCTTCGTCGGTGACGACGACGCAGTGACCAGATCATTGCCAACGAACACCACAAATCCAAGTAGGGATTTTGATCTATTTGTGATTTCTTTTCACTGTTCTTGATTCCTATAATGAACGCGGACTAATTCACGAACAGATTAGGCTGCGGATCGATCGTATTTGTGGGATGGGCTTTTGTGGGGATTTTGGTAAATTGATCCATGTTGATTTATTTTTGTTGATTTTTGCTCTGTTTAAACCTATTAACAGGAGCATATAAATGCCATGACAAACAAAGATAAAGGTTCATTCCTCAAATTTGTTTCATTGGATTTTTCTTCCCTTTTTCTTTCACGCGTTCTTTGGGTTCTTCGCATGGCGATGAACAACGTATCATTGCACATCCATTCTGCGATGCAACAATCCCAAATAGAAGAATCGACACTTTAGTGATCTTGCGGAGGCGTGATGACGGTTTCTGTGGACGGATCAAAGTGGATCAGAAGATATTGTTCTTAGAATGATTTCTGCACGGGCAGCCGAAATTGGATTTTGGAGTCGATCGAAGGCCTGATACCCATGGATTCAGCATCATGATGACGAGGCAACCCGGTGTCTTGAGTTTCATGGCAAACAGACAGCAGAATCGGAAACCGGAAGATCGGTCGAGGCACCGAGGAAGAAGACGGCGTTTTGGAAAATCCTGACTACATGGTGTGTAGTATGGGCTACACGACATGTGTTCATCAGTGGTTAACTGGCATGTACTCTGGGAGTAAATGAACACGGGTTGGGTACATGACCATGGACTCAGTGAGTATACCCTTCCCCGACAGGACACGGCTAGATACGCAGGACACCTCGTGTACTAGTATACGGGCAGGAAACATGGACGAACACCATGTATGGGCATATGGCCAGGGTACACGGGTGTTACCCAGTTGACAGGACATGGTGCGTGCTTTGACTTACATGCCATGTTTATGCTTTCTTACATGACTTCGATTCTAGAGACAAGCTGTTTACACGGCTAGTACCCGGAGTCAATGAACACGATGTGTGATCCTTCTACATGCCGTGTAGTTGAGCCCTACACAGCTTGGATAGGTGACATAGGCAGTTTACACCGGTAGTACCCGGGGTCAAGGAACATGGATTGTAACCATACTACATGCCATGTAGCCAGTTTTTTATGGCCTGATCTAGTTTTCTTCTGTGATTTGGACTAGTTTCCTTAGGGTTCTTCCCCTTGGTCTTTCTCCTAAAGGTTTCCGGTATCATTTCCTCCATGCAAGAGTATGATCCCTTCAATAGGACTTCCTAAACAGAGTTGTTGGAATCCCCTCTGTGAGACTTGGAGTAGGATCCTCTATTCATTCCTAGTACACTAGGTAGAGTTCTTGGTATCGACGTGACCAACTTTACCCGGGTGCCGATCCTCTGCTTAGCGGATTAGTTCGGAATGAGTTTTTGGAATCACCCCATGGCTATTGGTTGTGATCCTCAACTGAGAATCATGTTCTCAAGTGCTTGTGGAGTGTGTTCTCCCAAAATGAGTACTTCCTATCTCTCTCTCTTCAGGCCTAGGAGTTTGTTATCCTTGTTACGGGCTTAGTGAAATCTTCGAGCTGGATCCTAGTGGGGGTATCGTGATAGTCGGTTGTGTATGAGTATATCTAGATATCCTTGTTATATGTTCTGTAAACATATACTATGTAGAGATTACTGTATCTTTCCTTTGTGGTATTTTCCCTTGTTGTATTCCATTGTGGTTTTGGGGTGTCCTACTGGGTAATTTTATACTCACCCTTGCACAGGCTTTGCCCGCACGTGTCGTGTCTTGTGCAGACGAGCGAGCCTTTGACAGGATTCTAGGTGGACCTGGACCGGATGGTGCTCAGTGAGATCAGACATGCCGAGGTGTGTGCCTACAGATACAGATTATAGTCCCAATACCTTTCTTTACAGGTTGGACTTTGTTACAGACTCTCTTTTGGTGGGCCTATACTTTTGGCCTGGGGTTTTACATTACTGTGCTTTACTTTCCTATCGTACTCTGTTGGTTGGGATTTATAGTGTATGCATGCATTTCCTTTTTTAGTAGTTTTTACTATTCAGCTTTGTGGGCTTAGAGATGTGTGTGTGTGCGTGTGTACAGGTTTATAGGCAATGCCTCCCATGTTAGTAACATGCCTACTCGGTGCTAGTCACCAGCCCCTGGCCTATTTGAGGTGGGCTTGGGGAGTTGTAGCTCGGGCCCCACTAGGACGGGTCGTGACAAGTTCATTTTGGAGATAATTAAAAATAGAGTTTTATATTAGAGTCTCTATAGAGAGTAGGTGTCATCCCAAACCTAGAGTTAGTTATTCCTAGTGGTTATCATAATATATAAATATATTTCTATTTCTAGATTTTTTTTGTGGAATTATACTTGGAATTGATTTTCATTTTGGAATTATACCTAGTGGTTATCAGGTGGTGTGCCAGTTATCCCGCCACCTGTGGAGCAGTGTTTAGTGCCTGCTGTACCAGTGGAGGAGGAGCGTAGGATGAGTGCACTCCATGAGTTTCAGAGACAAAGATGCCTCATGTTTTGAGGTGATCCTGACCCTCAGGCAGTAGAGGACTAGCTTGAGGCAATGACCAGAGTCTTTCGTTTGGTCAGGACACCAGCTGAGCAGATGGTGATCCTGGCAGCGAGCCTTCTGCAGGACTCAGCAGGGCGATGGAGGAGTTTGGTTATCTAGACTCACGACAAGGCGACTCTTGCATTGTCAGAGTTTGAGTGTCTATTCCCAAAGGAGTTTTCACCGGTTACCCTGAGATCAGTACATATAAAAGAGCTTCTTCAGCTTCAGCAGGGAACCATGATGGTGGCTGACTATTCATTGAGGTTTACCATCCTCTCCCGGTACTCGATAGGTATGGTCAGGGATCAGTACTTAAGAGCTCGGACTTTTGAGTGGGGCTTGCGCAGAGACATCCGAGCTAGCATCATCCCTATGGGAATTACTACTTAGGCCTGGGTGCTCGAGCGAGCTTTGGTGGTTGAGAGCTTATTGGAAGAGCAGAGACAACCAACAATTTTCAGTAGTGAGCGAGCTAGGGAAGAGACCTCGGCAGTAGGGGGCCGACGTCAGGGACCCAGGAATGGGAGAAATTTTCAGAGGAGATCCCAGGATAGGGGATCTACCCTACAGGGTTCACAGGGCACATCCATCCAGCCTCGAGAGAGGTGATGCTACTCTTGCGATGGCAAGGGACATCTCGCTCGAGATTGTCTGACCCGTCGTACTACCGACACGGGAGAAGTGGATGGACCACTGAGGTAGAGGCAACGTGTGTAATAGATAGATTTTTGGGGCAGAAGACGTGGTAGAGGATCTGGGAGAGCAGCTGGAGGTGGTCTATGTTTTGACCTTTTACCACCACCACCCCCAAGAGGTCCACCCCAGGATTAGGGAGCTGGTGGACAGAGGTAGGGACAGCTTCAGGTGGTAGAGGCTTATAACCCAAGTGCTCCTGGAATGATTAGAGGTACAATATGTGTCTTTTCTACCTTGGATGCTGTATTGACAGACACATGTGCTAGTCATTCTTTTCTGGCTTCTTATATTGTTCGATACCTTGAGATTCCTGTTGAGCCATTGACTCTACCCTTATGCTTAGAAACACGGGCTGAAGAAGATTCAGAGATCACAAACCTTTGAAGACAGTGTGACCTAACCCTTGGAGGTGAGAGTTTCAGTTGCAACCTCTTGGTGGTAGTGTCGAGGCCTTACGATGTAATTCTTGGTATGGATTTACTATCCACAGTTCATGCCTAGATTGACTATTTTTGGCGAAGGGTGTGGTGTGTCCGCAGTGATGGAATGAAGTTCTCTTTCATCAGTTAAAAGGAGACCCAGGCAGCGTAGGATGGACTTGTACATAGGATGGAACAACCGATTTCACATCAGTTGGCTAGCCTAGCCCTTGACGCAACAGATTTTATGAGTTTCCATTTTCCAGTAGTAGTGGATGAGTATGAGGACGTCTTTCCGGAGGATGTCCCCGGACTACCTCCCCATCGAGAGATAGATTTATGCATTGAATTATAATCTAGGATGACACTGATAAATTCATCAGGATATCGGATAGCTCCTGCAGAGCATCTCGAGCTAAGGGTGCAACTGGAAGACTTGTAGAGGAAGGGATTTGTGAGACCCAGTGTTTCACCCTGGGCGGCCCCAGTTTTGTTTTCCAAGAAGGTAGACGGGAGCTTGAGGCTATGTGTGGATTACCGGCCCTTAAATCAGGTGACCGTGAAGAACTAGTTTCCACTAACGAGGGTGGATGACATCTTAGACTAGTTAATAGGGGCACGATGGTTCTCGAAGGTTGATCTATGATCAGGCTATCACTAGTTACGAGTACGAGATGAGGATATACCGAAGACGGATTTCAGATGTCGCTACGGCCACTATGAGTACATGGTGATGCCCTTCGGTGTGACAAACACCCCGATAGTGTTTATGTGACTTATGAACTGAATATTTCATCCCTATCTAGACCGGTTCGTAGTGGTCTTCATCGATGATATCCTAGTGTACTCTGCGTCTGAGGATGAGCATGCGGGGTACCTGAGGATGGTTCTGGATACACTCTGAGAGCAACAGTTGTACGGGAAACTCTCGAAGTGTCAATTCTGGATACATGAGGTCCACTTTCTAGGAATAGTTATCTCAGTAGATGGTGTAGCAGTGGACGCATCCATGGTAGAGGCAGTGTTAGCATGGGAGCCACCCCAGAGCGTGACTGAGGTGTGGAGTTTCCTTGGGTTGGCAGGCTACTATCGCAGATTCATTCTTGATTTCTCTAGAATTTCGGCACCCATGATAGCGTTGACTCGAAATGGGAAGCCTTTCGTGTGGACCAAGAGATGTTAGCAGGCTTTTCAAAAGTTGATATAGAGTCTGACGAGCGCCCCTATCTTGAGATTACTGGAGGAGGGTGTCGAGTATGTAGTATTCTATGATGCATTAGGAACCGGGCATGGTTGTGTCCTGATGTAGAGGCAACCGGTGATTGCCTATGGCTCACGTCAGTTGAGGCCACACAAGCAGAACTACACAACCCATGATCTTGAGTTGGCAGTGGTGGTCTTCGCATTGAAGATGTGGTGCCACTACCTGATGGGAGAGAGAATGATCGAAATTTGAGACAGAGACGATGGCTTGAGTTTCTCTAGAATTATGTCTTTGAGATCATTTATACTCATGGGACGGGGAACGTTTTGGCAGAAGCTCTCAGCAGGAGATCCAGTTCGTAGTTGCTGTATGAGGCGACAAGGAAGCTGACCTCTTTATAGTTATCCTTCATGGATAGCGATGAAGGATCTTACCTTCAGTTGATGGTTATTATCCCTCCACTCTTACAGCGAGTCAGTGAAGCGTAGATTGAGGATTCTACTTGTGAGGCATTATGTGCTCAGATATCCTTAGGCGATGCTGCTGATGGATATTTAAAAGGTGGGGAGCACATTGTTCTTTTTAGAGGGATCACAGTAGTACTAGTGACGTTGCGGGAGGAGATTCTGAGGGAGTTCCATACATCTCCTTTGGTGGTGCATCCAAGCGTGGAAAAGATATAATAAGACCTCCGACGTCAGTTCTGGTGGCCAGGAATGAATAAGAGTGTGGTAGAGTTTGTCTCTCGGTGCCTTACTTGTCAGCAAGTTAAGGCGGAGCACCAGGTTCCAACAGGTTTGACTCAACCCCTCAAGGTGCCAGATTGGAATTGGTATGGGATATCCATGGACTTCGTGACGGGTTTACCATGTACATCCAGGGGACATTATATCATCTGAGTGATCATTGACCGACTCCCCAAGTCAGCCCACTTCCTAGCCATACGGGAGCAGAGTTCAGTAGAGAGCTTGGGATGCCTCTACGTGTATAAGATAGTTAAACTTTATGGAGTTCCATCCATAATAATCTCATATCATGATGCTCATTTCACATCCCGGTTGTGGAAGGGATTACATGAAGCTTTTGGGACTTAGTTATGCTTGATCACAGCGTTTCATCCTCATACTGATGGTCAGACAGAGCAGACCATCCAGGTTCTGGAGGATATGCTATGAGCTTGCATACTTGACTTCGGTCATAGATGGAAAGATCACCTACCACTGGTAGAATTTTCTTATAACAACAGTTTTCATTCCACTATTTGTCTGGCACCATTTTAGGCTTTGTACGGGCAACCTTGTAGGTCACCACTTTGCTGGAATGAACCAGCAGAGTCAACACTCATGGGCCCAGAGATGGTGTGAGCTACTAAGGGGAAGGTGCAGGTCATCCAAGAATGGATGAAGACTGCACAAAGTCAGTAGAATTTGTATGCCGACAGGAGAAGGAGGCCCTTAGAGTTCAAATAGGGAGAGCATGTGTTCATTTGGGTCTCACCTCGACCGAGATTGTAGATATTTGGTCGAGGCGGCAAGCTATCTTCGAGGTTCATTGGCCCTTTTCAGATTCTAAGTAGATTTGGTGAGGTGGCATACTGCATGGCTCTACCTCCTCAGATGGATTGGGTACACAACGTCTTCCATGTGTCGCAACTGCGAAAGTACGTGCATGATCCATCACAAGTTATCGACTGGGGCGAGCTGGACATCGATGATGGAGCGACCTTTGCTGAGTACCCAGTGGAGATCGAGGATCGGTAGGAGAAGATCCTTCATGGGTGATCTATTCCCTTGGTGCATGTCCGGTGGAAGCATGGCAATCCCCAGGAGACAACGTGGGAGCGGGAGGCTCAGATTCGTGTGCAGTACCCACATATTTTTTAGTAGCCTTCGTTTTGGATTTCTGGGGACGTAAAACCCCTAAGGTGGGTGTGATATAATGTATCAGATTTTACATGTTTTATTCCAATATTATGTGGGAATTATTTCAACACCAGGCTCTGAGATGGCGTGTAGTTCCGAGGCCCGGTGATCTCGGAACAAATGTTCGAATTTAATTAAATAATTAAATTACGCGCATGGGTGGTTTACCTGAAAAAGTGGAATAACTCCTAAATGGGTGCTCGGATCAAAAATATGAGGGCATCATTGCACTCAGAACATCGATTTTACCTTAGGTGAGGCCTAACATTGGCTGGCGTAGGTTAGTGGTGAAATCTAGTTTTTTGATGTAACTGTAATAAAATATTTAATAAAAATATTTTATTAAATCCTTGCTATAGATAAATCATTATCTCTTATCATTTTAAATATATATTTGTGCAGGGGTTTAGGGTTACAGACTTTATAACCTTGAAACCTCTGGAGGCTCTGGAGAAAACCTCCCAACATGGCGACGGTGTTCTTGACAAGCCTTGACGGTGACAACGACGTGGCGACCAGATCTTTGCCAATGAACACCACAAATCCAGGTAGGGTGGTTGATCTCTTTGTTATTTCTTTTCCCCATTCTTGATTCCTATGACGAACGCGGACTAATCCACGAACAGATTAGCCTGCGGATTAATCGTATTTTCGGGATGGGCTTTTGTGGGGATTTTGAGAAATTGATCCATGTTGATTTATTTTTGTTGATTTATGCTCCGTTTAATCTGATTAACGGGAGCAGATCAATGCCATGAGAAACGACGGTGGAGGTTCGTTCCTCAAATTTGTTTCATTATATTTTTCTTTCTTTTTCTTTAGCACGTTCTTCACGTTCTTCATTGGGCGATGAACAACGGATCATTGCACATCTGTTCTGCGACGCAATGATCCCAAATTGAAGAATCGACACCGCAGTGATCTTGCGGAGGTGCGACGATGGTTTTGGCGGATAGATCGAAGTGGATAGAATGATATTGTTCTTCGAACAATTTCCGCCCGGGTGGATGGAATCCGATTTCAGAGTCGATCGAAGGCCCAAAACCTACAGAGTCGTCATCATGATGACGAGGCAACCCAATGTCTAGAGTTTCGCAGCAAACGGATAGCAGAATCGGAAACCGGAAGATCGGCCGAGGCGTAGAGGAAGAAGATGGTGTTCTGGAAAATCCCAACTACACTACGTGTAATATGGGCTATACAGTGTGTGTTCGTCGAGGATTATTGGGTGTGTACTCCGGGAGTACACCAACACGGGTTGGGTACCCGACCAAGGACAAAAAGTGTATACCCTTCCCCGACAGAACACAACTAGATACGCGGGACACCCCGTGTACTGGTACACGGGAAGGAAACACAGGCGTACACCATGTACGAGCATACGACCAGGGTACATGGGTGTTACCCAGCTGACAAGACACGTCATGTGCTTTGATTGACATGCCATGTATATGCTTTCCTACATGACTTCGATTCCAAACACGGGTCGTTTACACGGGCAGTACCTGGAGTCAAAGAACACGACGTGTGATCCTTCTACACGCCGTGTAGTCGAGTCCTACATAGCTTGGATAGGTGACACGGGACATTTACATGGGTAGTACACGGGGTCAAGGAACACAGCGTGTAACCATACTACATGCTGTTTAGCCAGTTTTATATGGCTTGAGCCAATTTCCTTCTGTGACTTGGACTAGTTTCCTTAGGGTTCGTCCCCTTGGTCTTTCTCCTGAAGCTTTCCGGTGTCATTTCCTACATGCAGGAGTATGATCCCTTAAGCAATACATGTTGAATAGAGTTGTTGGAATCCTCTCTATGAAACTTGTAGTAGGATCCTCTATTCATTCTGGGTATCCTAGGTAGAGTTCTTGGTATCGACGTGACCAACTTTACCCGGGCGCCGATACTCTGCTTAGCAGATTAGTTCATACTGAGTTGTTGGAATCACCCCATGGCTATTGGTTGTGATCCTCATCTGATCATCATGTTCTCAATTTCTTGTGGAGTGTGTTCTCTTGGAATGAGTACTTCATATCTCTCTCTATTCAGGCCCAGGAGTTTGTTCTCCTTGTTACGTCCTTAGTGGAATATTCGAGCTGGATCCTAGTGGGGGTATCACGATAGTCGATTGTAACACCCATATATTTTCTGAGAAATAGTTTTTTATGTCTTATGTTATACAAAACATCAAAGCAATCTTTCACTATACACAACACTCTCTTAGCTTGCGTTATACACAAGAGAAACCTTCCTTGATAGCGTGTGTTGTACGCAATATCGAGTTTCACTAAACAAAGATATATTGTTATAATATTATTATGGACTAGCCATTATGAATATTATTTCCTATATTTTAAATTTTAAAACATTATTATTCATCTTACACATTTTGTAAAACATGGTATGTGAACAAAATCAATTTTTCAGGTAAAATAAGTATTTTTCAAAAAATGCAGTTTTGCCGCCATTTGGTGGCGCACCCACATTAAACATAGTTTTTGATAGTTTTATAAGTTAAATTTGATATAATAAAATTCTTTTTTATAATCAGGATATAAAAATTTACTTTGGATAATTTTTTTATATTTTTCTGATAACTTTTATATTTTAATGAATAGTAAAAACATGATATATTTTAATTAAAACAACTTTTTTCATTGCAATAATTTATATTGTTAAATTATAATATTTAATGGTTTTAAATTATAAATAGAATATATTTTTACCATTTAATATAATGTATGTCATTACCATTAATTTTACATTGAATTCATAGGTAAATATATTTCAATCTTTTGCAATGTTTTAACTTTTAAAACCAGTTTTCTTAACAATGAGACTAATTTTAAATTAATTACTGAAACTTCTGTGTTTTGAATTTAAAAAAATGGATTCCATATTTGAATTCAGTGGGTCCAAATTATGTTAATAGGTTAGTTTTATTTTTTGGATATTATGAATAGTAACTATTGTAATTTTTATTTACTGCAGTTAAAAGTAAATCAGGTAATTAAGGGTAAAAATAAGATTATAAAATTACCCTATCACCTACCAAAATTCTATTGGATGACTAAAAGTCGACCCTTATCACCTAAGGGTCAGAATAAATTCATTTTATGGACTTTTGACTCTTAAAATAATTTAATTATTATTAAAACCAAAGAAAGTGACAACATGTCACTCTCTTAAATCTTATAAATATAATAATTTTGTTTAGTGAAAAACTTAATGAATCTTAGAACATGAATAGTATACAGAAATATAATAAAATTATCTACATCATGTGAATTTATTTATAATTTTTAGGTATTAAATAATTATCATTAACTATGACACAATAGTGAAGCTGAAATTATTTTATTGATTGAATTATCAAATAAATGATTTTAAAAGTATTAAAATAAATATTATATGAACTATTTAATGTGTTACACTAATTTTATAAGTAAATATGACATGTTATGAATATATTAAATCTTTTAGTTTGAACATATATTATGTGTATATTTTATTTAAATTTAAATAAATGAATAGTGTCAAAATTGACACTATTGTTATTTGATAAAAATTACATATTATAAAATTGTTTGAAAATCACAAAAATATTTAAAAATTATAGATTAAAATTTATATGGTCTAAAATGTAATAAATTATACAATTATGGGCAATTAACAACATATAAGTAATTATTTATAATGATTTAAAATTTAGAATATTATTACCACAAATTAAATTAAATAGATTATATAAGGAAAAATCAAGTTGATAATGTATAAAATAAATTCCCAACTTGTCTAAATTTTATTTGTTGATGAGAGTACAACCATATCTCATCTAAGATTCGGATTTGATTCATTTTTAAAGGTTTTTAAGTGGGTTTGGAATTTATTATAAATTAATATTTCTGATAATTCCAAAGGTGCCCCTCTCCTCCCTTATAAAAGGGCACCTCCTCACTCTCATCATCACACCACTTTGAGACTTAATGCTCGGCCAAAACTAGACAATTTTCCTTATCATATTCCCTAGAAACATACTAGAGGTCCTGGTCTTCTTCAAAGACCAATCTTAGTGCCCTAAGAGGAGGTTTTAAAGAGGCTTGTCGAAGAAGAGGTAATATCCATTACCGATTCTTTAAAATTTATTTCTTCTTCTAATTCTTCTTCTTTAGTTGTTTTCTTATGAAATAATAACATTAGTATAACTCATATACCGATATTTTATTATACATATGAAACAAACCTATTTCACCTTCTATCCATCCTACGTAAAATGAAATCACCGCACGTGCATACGTACAGAATACCATCTCCTCGCCGTGGCGTAATCTGTTTTCCACCACCACCTTACTTGGATGGGTATAATGGTGTAAATAATAACTATATATGGTTATTGTAAAGTTATATTGATTCTGAAATAGTATACAGACACTTCAATACAATTCTACGATCATGGGAATGATATTATCGCTCGTGTGTACGTATGGCCTACCGTCTCCACGATATGATGGGACTCATTCTACATGATCTTCATTAAATAATGATTATATAAAGGAAATTAATGATTAAATATGATATATATTACACTAATACCATTCTGTAAATGCGGTATCTATAACCTAAAAACAAGAACAAATAATTTATTTGACAAAAGACACATAAGAACATAAAGCAATGAACACCCGAATAACAAGTAGAAATGAAATATTACTAATAAGAAGATAAGAATATGATTATATATGATATCATAAAAATGAATATTATTCTGTAATAAGTCAATTAAATTATTTAAATCATTATACAGGAGGTTTGGATACGTACAAAGCATATCATACCTAAGGTAAGGGAAAACCTCACAATCACATTTTTATCCGAGATTGTTTATACTTCCGAATTTACTGGGGAATATTTATCATCCACATAAATGTTTCCTCAACATGTATTATTATTTCTATCCTCATACAATTTTTTAAACCCAATTTTACCTATTGGTGAATTTTTAGTAAAAGACATGAAAGGAATCTTTTGTCATTTTCAACACGAGAAACTTTTTGACTTTTTCGTGCAAAGATGAGAAGAATGTTTTTTAACTTATACTGCATGAATGAATTTTTTAGGATTTTATAGAACATTATTTCCATGAATCTTCCTTTACATGTTTTTAGGTTTATTTTTAATCAACTTCTTTTAGTTTAAAATTTTATGACATGTTAAGAAAGGAAACATGTTTTTGAAGTAGAAAGGATATTTACCTCACGAATAGAGTTCAAGTGTTTTATCTAAATATTTTCCATCTAAGATAATATAGGGTTATGTTTCTATCCCTATTTTTACATTTATTTTATTATTTTATGATGGAATTAATTTTATAATTTCATTTTATCTTATATGGATTATGTTATGATGGCATGATGATTAAGAATCTCATTTTTATTACATGGGTTATGATATGATATATGATTTATGATTTTGTGGCACACATAAGAATGGTTTCATTATGAGATGGGTGGGACCTATATCTCCCTCCAATTAATTGGGTAAAGATTTATATATCATGATATAGACATGGTTGGAATGAAAAGTTAATCCGGTTCAGTGATACAGGACTGGAATGAGGAGTGAACTCAGTTCAGTAATGGAATTTTTCCTATTTGTTAGTCTTGGAAATGAGCCATGACTAATAGGAAATGATTTTCTATTATTATGTGTGTATGCCAAAAAGTTTCATGTTTTAAGTTATGATTATCGGGATTACATTTCACTACTATGATTTATCCCATGTTATGATATTATGATCTCTTTTGCAGGTTAAGATATTCAAAATGTTATGTTATTATGAATATGATATGATTGGTATTTCTTTTGTTTACCCTTACTGAGAATTTGAGCTCACCATTTTTGTATGTTTTCTTTTCCCCAGGTCAGGAATAATGGTATTAATTAGTATATTCCAAAAAGGGACTCTAGATATGATGAAATAAACGGGAGACAATGTATATGATTTATGAACAAGTTGTTTATGTTTCCCAGTTTCTAAAGACACTATACCTATACATTCCTATCTTGGTTTTGTTATATGTTGTAATACGTATGCTTCAATTTTGAAGTAATAACCATGTATGTAAAGTATGGGTCATTATAGTTGGTATAAGAGGAAAGGTATAGTCAACATTTGGAAACTAGGATGTGAAAGCCTTAGTAAGAACTCTAAGGATATGTCTAAGCATAGAACAAAATATTAATGTTTAAGAAATGGCCATGAATAACCTATGATAAGACCTTAAGTGTAAAATTTTATTCTTGATTTTGTGGGTTTCCTATTATTATTAGTGTTTCTCACACTATGCTTATTGGTTTTAGTCAATGGCTAGAACCCGAAGGAACCGTGTTAATGCTGAATGTGAAGAGTAATGCAATGATTGTCCCCATGAGCAACCAAACGTTATGGGAGCTGGAATGAAAAATCTTGTAGCCATGCTCACCCAACTTTCTCAATCTATGAACCTTGAAGGACTTACAAACGAGCAAAGGAAGGAGTAACATTCTCTTGAATCCTTCATGAGGCAGCGTCCACCTTCATTCATCGGGTCTTCTGATCCATTATTGGCTGAACAATGGATTAGTACCACTGAAAAGATATTTTCAGTTCTATAATTTTCTAAACATGAAAATTTCATCTTAGTAGTGTATCGTTTGGAAGGTGATGTTGATCAATGGTGGGATCTTATCAAGAATACAAGGCAAAGAGATGAAATTGAGTCCATGGAATGGGATGAGTTCAAGAACTTATTTTTCAAGAAGTACTTACCTCATATTCTTCGAACAAAGATGGAGAAGGGGTTTCTTGAACTGAAACAAAAGGATGATGAATCTGTTGGTACCTACGAAGCAAATTTTATAAGACTTTCAAGGTACGCTTCCAGAATTATTATCCAAACTGAGAGTAAAATCGATCGATTCTTTAGTGTCTTAAAACCAAGTCTTCGAAGGGCGTTAACCATAAGGGACTTCAATAGCTATGAGGAAATTGTTCGATGTTCTATCAGGTTTGAGATGGATATTGGAGTAACCCATCAGTCATATGGGTTTGATAAGAAGAGGAAAATGGAATTCAAAGGAAAATCTAAAACCACACTGAAAAGAAGATGATTTTTCCTTTATCCTCAAATTATGGAAAGAAACATGGAGGGAATTTTATTAAAGGGACAAGAAAATGTTTTAAGTGTGGAAAAGAAGGTCATCAAGAAATTTAATGTCGAAATAATGGGAAGAAGATGTCTAATGATGTGAACAAATAAAGGGATACATAGAATGTACCACCAACACATCATTGTTTCAAGTGCAAGGAGATGGGGCATTATGCCAATCAATGCCCAAATCCAAGGGTTGTTGATGATTATCGACATCAATAAACTCTTAAGGCCAAAGACAATGTAAAGTCACATGGAATTACTATCGGTGATGTGGAGTACGATAATGAAGTGTTGAAATGTACACTTACCATCCACTCTAAAGTAGAAAATGTTTTATTTTATTCTGGATCCACCCACTCTATTATTTATGAAGAATTTTCTAGGGGTATCTCCATATTATCTCAACAATTAGATGTTGAGATACTTGTGAAAACTCAAAATGGAACAAAGGTTGCATCAAATGTTTACAATTCTTCTCCAATTGAGGTTTGTGGTAAAGTGCTTCCTGTAAATCTTGTGATCCTTCCTATAGTGGAATTTGATGTGGTTCTTGTCATGGATTGGATTTCTTTATACAGAGCTCATATTAATTTGAAAAGAAGGGAAATAAAATTTAATATTGACAATCAATCTACTATCATCTATCAATGCAAGGATGAATATAAACTCTAGTGGAAATTTCTTCCATCTAATGGGTCTTGATTCCAATAAATGAAGGTTAGTTATCTCAAATGGTTGGGGAGAAACTCATGATTAAGAATATTCCCATTGTACGAGAGTTTGATGATGTCTTTCCGGAGGAATTTCCAGGTCTTCCACCAAATCATGAAGTTGAGTTTTCAATAGAACTCATACCAGGTGCTATGGCTATTTCAAAGACACCTTATAGAATGACCCCAATTGAGTGGCAGGAATTGAAGAAGAAAATCTAAGAGAATCTTGATAAAGGATTCCTACACCCTAGTGCATCACCTTGGGGAGCACCTATTCTCTTTGCTAAGAAGAAATTGGATCAATGAGACTCTACATTTATTATTGAGAACTTAACAAGATCACTATCAAGAACAAATATCATCTCCCGCGCATTGATGACTTATTTGACCAACTACGTAGAGCTCAATACTTTTCCAAGATTGATCTTCATTCAGGGTATCATCAATTAAGGGTCAAAAAATAGGATATACCAAAGATAGATTTATGTACAAGGTATGGACACTATGAATTTATAGTGATTCCATTTGGTCTTATTAATGCCCCTGCTATCTTCATGGATCTAATGAATAGAGTCTTTAGAGACTATCTTGATCAGTTTGTGGTAGTCTTTATAGATGATATTCTTGTCTATTCAAAGAGTAAGGAAGAACATGAATATCACTTAAGAATTGTATTAAATACCCTAATAAAAGAGAATCTTTATGCAAAATTTACCAAGTGTGAATTTTGGATTCAAAAAGTTTCATTTTTGGGTCACATAATCTCAAAAGAGGGGAAATCTGTGGATCCAGAAAAGATAGAGGTTATTGAAAGATGGTCGAGACCAACAACAGTAACTAAGATCCGAAGTTTTCTTGTTTTGGAAAGATATTATCGACGTTTTGTGACAGATTTTTCACGATTCTCTAATCCACTCACCAGGTTGACTCGAAAAGGAGTTAAGTTCGTTTGGATGGAGGAGTGTGATGAAAATTTCAAGGAGTTAAAACGAAGGTTGTCCAGTGAACCTGTGCTCACACAACCTTGTAGTGGAGAAAGGTTTGTGATCTACAGTGATTCATCCAAGAAGGGATGGGGGTGCATTCTCATGCAAAATGATATGGTGATAGCTTATTCCTCACGACAGTTGAAATTCTATGAGCAAAATTAACCAACTCATGATTTGGAGTTAGCTGTAGTAATCTTTGCATTAAAGATTTCGAGGCATTACCTTTATGGTAAAAGGTGTGATATTTATACTGATCATAAAAGTTTAAAGTATATTTTCACAAAAAAGGAGCTGAATATGCGCCAAAGATGATGGTTGGAGATGATTAAGGATTACGACTTCTCAATTAATTATCACCCTGGGAAAGAAAACAAGGTGACAGATGCATTAATTTGACAAGACCTTGCTAGCTTATCCATAATGAGGATCACAAAAGATCCAATATTTATGTATTTACAAATGATAGATCTTGTAATTATAATGTAAGGGGAAAAATATTATCTTTCTCAAATTAATTTTCAACTATCTACTCACGCGAGGATTAAAGAGGCACAAAAAAAAGATGTAGAGTTACAATAGAAGGTGAGAAATGTTCATGAATTCAACCTTGATTCTGATGGGATAATAAGGTTCAGGAATTGGGTTTGTGTTCCTCCCATCCCAGAATTAAAGAAGGAGCTACTGGATGAGGCTCTTAGTTCTTCATTCTCTATTCATCCTGGAAGCACGAAGATGTATAGGGACCTAAAAGTGCACTTCTGGTGGGATGGAATGAAAAGAGATGTTGCTGAATATGTCTCTCGATGCTTGATTTGTCAGCAAGTTAAAGCTGAGAGATAGAAGTCTAAGGGGATGTTACAACCATTACCCATACTAGAATGGAAATGGTAAAACATCACTATGGACTTTGTCACTGGAATTCCTAAAACATCCAAAGGGAATAATGGTATCTGGGTTATAGTTGACCGTCTTACGACGTTGGCACACTTAATTGATATTAGAGAAGATTTCTCTCTGGATCAGCTTGCCATGATATATGTGAAGGAAGTGGTAAGATTGCATGGAGTACCACTTTACATTATATCTGATCGGGATCCGAGGTTTACCTCAAAGTTCTGGCGATGTTTTCAGCATACTTTAGATATAGAGTTGAGTTTCAGCACTTCTTATCATCCTCAGACAGACGGTCAGTCTAAGAGAACAATTCAAACTCTAGAAAAAATATGTTAAGAGCTTTCTCTATGAATTTCGAAGCTGGTTCGGATCAACATCCACCTTTGGTGGTATTTTTTTTATAATAATAGCTTTCACTCCAGTATTCAGATGGCTCCTTATGAAGCTCTCTATGGAAAGAAATGCAGGACTCCAACTTGCTGGGATGATGTTGGGGAAAGAAAGCTATTAGGACCTGATATTGTTGAGGAGATGGTAGAAAAAGTCATATGTATTCAACAACACATAAGAGAATCTCAGAGTCGACAAAAAAGTTATGCCGATAAGCGAAGAAAATACCTAGAGTTTGAAGTGGGTGATAAAGTGTTCTTACGAATATCTCCTTAGAAGAGAGTAATGATATTTGGAAAGAAGGGAAAGCTAAGCCCTAGGTATATTGGTCCTTTTGAAATACTGGATCGTGTTGGGAATGTAGATTACCGATTGGCGCTTCCACTGAATCTCTCTCAAGTTCATGATGTGTTCCATGTATCTCTCTTGAGAATGTACATAACCGATCCTTCACATGTACTAATCTCAGAAGTCGTACCATTGGAGCAAGATCTTTCTTATGAAGATCAACCGATAGAGATTCTGGATCATAGTGAAAAAGTTCTACGGAACCATACCACTCGCTTGTTGAAAGTTTTATGGATGAACCACCAATTAGAAGAAGCTACATGGGATCTTGAGGATATGATGAGGGAGAGGTATCATCATCTGTTTGCTATGAAGTGACGAATTTCGAGGGCGAAATTCATTTTAAGGGAGGTCAAATGTAACACCATGATATTTTAGGAGAAATATTTTTTATGTGTTATGTTATATTCAACATAAAAGGAATCTTTTACTACACACAACACTATCTTGGCTTGCATTATACGCAAGAGGAACCTTACTTGATAGCGTGTGTTGTACGCAATATCGAGTTTCACTAAACAACGATATATTGTTATAATATTATTATGGAATATACGTTATGAATAGTATTACCTACATTTTTAATTTTGTAACATTATTATTCATCTTACAAATTTTCTAAAACATGGTATGTGATCAAAATAAAATTTTCAGGTAAAATAAGTATTTTTCAAAAAATGCAGTTTTGCCGCCTTTTGATGGCGCACCCACATTAAATATAGTTTTGATAGGTTTATAAGTTCAATTTGATAAAATAAAATTCTTCTTTGGAATCAGGATATAAAAATTTACTTTGGAATTTTTTTTCATATTATTCTGATAACTTTCATATTTTAATGATTAGTAAAAACACACTATATTTTAATTAAAACAACTTTTTTCATTGCAATAATTTATATGGTTAAATTATAATATTGAATGGTTTTAAAGTATAAATAGAATATATTTTTACCATTTAATATAATTTATGTCATTACCATTAATTTTAGATTGAATTCATAGGTAAAAAGATTTCAATCTTTGGCAATGTTTTATCTTTTAAAACCTGTTTTCTTAACAACGAGATTAATTTTAAATTAATTACTGCAACTTCTGTGTTTTGAATTTTGAAAAATGGATTACATATTTGAATTCAGTGGGTCCAAATTATGTTAATAGGTTACTTTTTTTTTGATATTATGAATAGTAACTATGATAATTTTTATTTACTACAGTTAAAAGTAAATATGGTAATTAGGGGTAAAAATAAAATTATAAAATTACCCAAACACCTGCCAAAATTCTATTGGATGACTAAAGGTCGACCCTTATCACCTAAGGGTTGGAATAAATTTATTTTATGGACTTTTGACCATTGAAATAATTTAATTATTATTAAAACCAAAGAAAGTGACAACATGTCACTCTCTTAAATCTTATAAGTATAATAATTTTAATTTAGCGAAAAACTTCATGAAACTTAGAACATGGATACTCTAAAGAAATATAATAAAATTATTTACATCATGTGAATTTATTTATAATTTTTAGTGATTAAATAATTATCATTAATTATGACACAATAGTGATGCTGAAATTATGTTATTGATTGAATTGTCAAATAAATGATTTTAAAAGTATTAAAATAAATATTATATGAACTATTTAATGTGCTCCACTAATTTTATAGATAAATATGACATGTTATGAATCTATTAAATCTTTTAGTTCTAACATATCTTCTGTTTATATTTTATTTAAATTCAAATAAATTAATAGTGTCAAAATTGACACTATTGTTATTTTATAAAAATTACATATTATAAAATTGTTTAAAAATCACAAAAATACTTAAAAATTATAAATTAAAATTTATATGGTCTAAAATGTAATAAATTATAAAATTATGGACAATTCACAACATATAATTAATTATTTAAAATGATTTAAAATTTATATTATTATTACCACAAATAAAATTAAATAGATTATATAAAGATAAATCAAGTTGATAATGTTTAAAATAAATTTCCAACATGTCTAAATTTTATTGTTTGATGAGATTTAAACCCTATATAATCTAAGCTTCTGATTGGAGTCATTTTTGGAGGTTTTAACATGGGGTTGGAATTTATTATAAATTAAAATTTCTTATAATTCCAAAGGTTCCCCTCTCCTCCCTTATAAAAGGGAACCTCCTCCCTCTCCTCATCACACCCCTTTGAGCCTTCATGATTGGCCAAAACTAGACAATTTCCCTTCTCAATTTCCCTAGAAACATACTAGAGGTCATCGTCTTCTTTAAAGACCAATCTTAGTGCCCTAAGAGGAGGTTTCAAAGAGGCGTGTCGAAGAAGAGGTAATATATGTTACTGATTCTTTAAAATTTATTTCTTATTCTACTTATTCTTATTTAGTTGTTTCATTATGAAGTAATAACATCAGTATAATTCATATACTGATATGTTATTATAAATATGAAACAACCATATTTCACCTTCTATCAATCCCACAGAAAATGAAATCACTGCACGTGTGTATGTACGGAATACCATCTCCACGCCGTGGTGTAATCTGTTTTCCACCACCACCTTACTTGGATGGGTATAATGGTATAAAGAATAACTATATATGATTATATTAAAGTTATAATGATTCTGAAATAGTATACATATACATCAATATAATTCCACGATCATGGGAACGATATCATCGCTCGTGCGTACGTACGACCTACCGTGTCCACGATGTGACGTGACTCGTTCTACATGATATTCATTAAATAATGATTATATAAAAGAATTGAATGAGTAAATATGATATATATTACACTAATACTATTCTGTAAATGAGATATATATAACATAAAAAGAAGAATAAGAATTTATTCGACAAAACAGGCATAAGAACAAAAAGCAATGAACACCCAAATAACAAGTAGCAATGAAATATTACTAATAAGAAGATAAGAATATGATAATATATGATATAATAACAATGAATATTATTTTTTAATAAGTCAATTACCTTATTTAAATCATTATATATGAGGTTAGGATACGTACAAAGCATATCAGACCTAAGGTAAGGGAAAATATCGCAATCTCATTTTTATCCGAGATTGTTTATACTTCAGAATTTACTGGGGAATATTTATCATCCACATACATGTTTCCTTAATATGTATTATTATTTCTATCCTAATAAAATTTTTTAAATACAATTTTACCTATTGGTGAATTTTTAGTAAAAGATATGAAAGAAATCTTTTGTCATTTTCAACACGAGAAACTTTTTGACTTTTTCAGCCAAACACAAGAAGAATGTTTTTTTAAATTATACGGCATGAATGGATTTTTTTTATGATTTCATAGAACATTATTTCCATTAAGATTACTTTACAAGTTTTCAAGTTTATTTTTAATCAACTTCTTTTAGTTTAAAATTGTATGACATGTTAAGAAAGGAAAAATGTTTTTGAAGTAGAAATGATATTTTCCTCAAGAATGGAGTTCAAGTGTTTTATCAAAATTATTTTCCATATAAGTTAATATAGGGTTATATCTCTATCCCTATTTTTAAATTGATTTGATTTTGTTATTATGGAATTAATTTTATTATGTCCTTTTATCTTATATGGATTATTCTATGAAGGCATGATGTTTAAGAATCCCATTTTTATTACATGGGTTATGCTATGATATATGATTTATGATTTTGTGGCACACATAAGAATGGTTTCATTATGAGATGGGTGGGACCTATATCTCCCTCCAATTCATTGGGTAAAGATTTATATCTCATGATATAGACATGGCTAGAACGAAAAGTTAATCCGGTTCAGGGATACAGTACTAGAACGAGGAGTGAACTCGGTTCAGTAATAGACTTTGTCCGCTATAATGGTCTTGGAAATGAGCCACGACTAATATGAAATGATTTTCTATGATTATGTGTGTATGCCACAAAGTTTCATGTTTTATGTTATGATTATTGGGATTAAATTTAACCACTATGATTTATCCCATGTTATGATATTATGATCTCTTTTGCAGGTTAAGATATTCAAAATGTTATGTTCTTATGAATATGATATGATTGATATTTCTTTTGTTTACCCTTACTAAGCATTTGAGCTCACCCGTTTGTATGTTTTCTTTTCCCCAGGTCAGGAAGAAGGGTATTAATTAGGATATTCCAAAAAGGGACTCTAGATATGATGAAATAAACGGGAGATAATGTAGATAATTTATGAACAAGTTGTTTATGTTTCCCAGTTTCTAAAGACATTATACCTATAAGTTCCTATCATGCTTTTGTTATATGTTGTAATAAGTATGATTCAATTTTGAAGTAATAACCATGCATGTAAAGTATGGGTCATTATATCGGTTGTGTATGAGTATATCTAGATATCCTTGTTATATGTTCTCTAATCATATACTGTGTAGAGATGACTATATCGTTCCTTTGTGGTATTTTCCCTTGTTGTATTCCTTTGTGGTTTTGGGGTGTCCTACTGGGTATTGTTATACTCACCCCTACACAGGCTTTGCCTGCACGTGTCATGTCTTGTGCAGACGAGCGAGCCTTTGACAGGATTCTAGGTGGACCTGGACCAGACAGTGCTAAGTGAGATCAGACATGCCGTGGTGTGTTCCTATGGCTATAGATTATAGTCCCAGTACCTTTTGTTATAGGTTGGACTTTGTTACAGACTCTATTTTGGTGGGCTTGTACTTTTAGCCCAAGGTTTTACATTACTGTGCTTTACATTCCTGTCGTACTCTGTTGGTTGGTATTTTTAGTGTATGCATGCATTTACATTTTTAGTAGTTTTTACTATTCAGCTTTGTGGGCTTAGAGATGTTTGTGTGTGTGTGTGTACAGGTTTATGGGCAATGCCTCCCATGTTAGTAACATGCCTACTCAGTGATAGTCACCAACCCCTGACCTATTGGTGGCAGGCTTGGGGAGTTGCAGCTCGGGCCCCACTGGGACGGGTCGTGACAGGTTCATTTTGGAGATACTTAAAAATAGAGTTTTATATTAGAGTTTCTATAGAGAGTAGGTGTCATCCCAAACCTAGAGTTAGTTATACCTAGTGGTTATCATAATATATAAATATATTTCTATTTATGGATTTTTTTGTGGAATTATACTTGGAATTGATGTTCTATGCACACATTGTATACAATTATGTTATTAAATATCTATCTACTATTTTTTTCATTTCATTTTATATTGGTCAAGCATTCATATTTTCATTTTTTATTGGGTAAGACCTCCTATGTATGGTTATTCCTTCTTGGTGCTACTATCTAACCATTAACCTATTGAATGTGGGATTAAGGTGGCACACTCAGCTTACCTCCAATTGAGTTGGGGTCCTAATGGATCAATTCATGTCATGGGTGATCATAAAGAATACGATAAAAGAGTGAGAACATAAAAAATATATAGGAACGAAAACACAAAAAAGATGCTAAAGGTTTTTTGAGGGAAAACACTTTTCCAAACACTATGGAAATAATCAACGAAAATTAATTTATTCCAAAGGATCATTCCGTTCATTTTGGATTAAATACAATAAATATAGACTAAATAAGATTTCTCTATTTAATATAGTCTATCCAATTTCTTTGACATAGTATTGAAAGGGATTACTAAGAAAAATTAAATAGTCACCTTCCTCTGAGGGAATCCATGGGTGATATGAATCTCCCAATGCTTTGGAAGGATCCGCTTCAAGTCATGGTCTGCTAAAAACATTGGTTAATTTATTTTAGATAATGGTATATTTAATAATATTTGGTTTGAAGTGTTTTATAATACTTCATCATTGTATTCAGATGAAAATATCACATCCCTTTCCCAAGGATTGAACCCGTTTACATAGTTATCCAAGTAAGTTCCCTAGAACTTAAATTTTTTCCATCATTATAAAATATTTCATAAATGTTCCAAAAATTAAAATACTTACAACTAATAGTTTAATCCTCATAATTATTATTTAAAATTTAAAAAATGAATAAGGATATTCAATCTCTTCAAATCATCATCACGTGATGATCAAACTAAATATTATAGCTTGGAGTAGGAGAAGGAGTTTGAGTCACAGGCTATTACATAATGAATGAACTACCATACATAAATCCATAACATATTAAAAATCACTATGTAATGGTTTACACAAGTAAAAAACACTACATGATTTAAAAAATCATTTAAAAATTTAATTTTTAGTAAATATTTTTTATAATTTCCACTTGCACTAAATTTCTATAGAATTTGTGAACTTCCATCTCATGTCATTTCACATGAAAAAACTTGTAAACCCATATCCAAAACTCCTTATATATATATAATAAAATATAAATTATTAAAAATATTTTATATATTTTCATCACATAATACATCATATGTAATAAATTTTGAAAATATATCAAAATATTATTTTTGATATCCTTCCAAAAACTTTTGGGGTATCTCTCAAAATTTTATATGAACACTTTATAATAAAACAAAATATTCATTCACAAAACCACTATGTGTTATCCTATAATTCTTATTAGAATTTATAATAAATATGAATTCCATGATCAATAATTTTAACGAAAGATAGGACTATTGAAAACATTCAATTCGATTAAAGATATAATAGGATATAAAGTGATCTCTATCAAACACATATATCTATTAAAGCATTATCCCTATACCAATTGAAATGTCTTGGACTAGATCACCATGTGACCTCAAGCATGCTTCTTTATATTCAAGAGGCGATTGGCTAGCATTGAGTTCTTAATCTACACAGTGGGAAGACTATGCCCCCAAATTCGGTTCATACAAACATTAAATAAAACAAAGCATCATACACTTCTATAAATATCATAGTATGAAAAATAAATAATAATCATATTTAGTATGATAAAAGACATTTTTATATAAATCATATAACTAATATCTCAATAGGGAGATCCCAAATAAAAATACAAAAAGTTACACCTCACACACCCTAGACTTACTTCCATACCCCAGCCTCATCCCAATTTCCCAATACCATCAATATTTATCAACCCAATCCTATGCACATCTAATGTTTTACATGAAATTTTGAATTAAGTTTTTCACTTTCACCAAGATGCTAGTGAAATTTGTGATTATAAAACATAATAGGGTATCAATATTCACCCTAATATACACCATAATATGCATGTGTATTCATTAGGAAAATGAATACATTAAACATGGTCACCATTTTTTTGTGTGCTAACTAGGATTCCACAACACCCAACGAGGTTTACATGCTCGTACAGTCATTGGGTGTTGACCAGGACACCCTAAACTTAACCATACCTACTTTTGTACCATGTTAGGATCCACTCATGGCCTCGTTCCCATAAAATCAATAACCATCCTTTACCCAAATACTATGGGTATGGTAAAACCCGAATCCTTAACCCAATACCTCAAACAATGGGAATACTCACATATCCATAAGCCTTGACCCATCCTTTCTCAGTCAAGGGAGTTCCATCATTCACACCTCATGTTATCCCATAACTCAACCCCCATGGAAGTCAAATTCCACCATCCATCCACTTTTGTAAAGTTTTAATTCATGCACACTGACCTAAGCCTCACCTAAATAATCATTAAACATGAAAAGATAATGAGAAACATGATAAATGAGGTTAATTATACTCCCAATTCACCCTCAAAACTAGGCTATAAGAAATCCCCAATTGTTACGCTTGGTTCAATGACTAATTAGTTAAAATTTCCCAAAAAACATTTAGAATAATCTCCCGGTGATTAACATAGGAAAAGAATTCATCCAATATAATGTAGATGAGATATTGAGATGTATTTTATAGAAGTCATCTAAAAGACTATAGAACCCCCAGTTTCTAGTATGAAACCATTTATTTATGATTTTTAGGGACATAAAGTATAATGGTGATGTGTGGGAGAGTTTGGGGAACCATTAAAGTGTTTTTGGACTTTTATTCAGGTTCAAGGGTGGTGAACAGTTTGTGGAAATCATGAAAAACTTGTTGGAAAACATGTATAGTGAGACATAGGCAAAAGGTGATGTGCATGAGCTATACATGATTTATCTAGACCATGCAGAAGATTAGGAGAAACCATGAAGTGTTGTGGAAATGTTGGAAAAAAATATTTGGCATGTTCAACGCATGGTTTGGAAGCCATGAGATCCAACCATGTGAGGTAATTCTTAATATAGAAGAAGTAACATGGTTAGCACACACTTTTCCTAACCATGTGATTAAACCATGCACATGGTCAAAGTTAGACCCTTAAAAAGTGTATCTCACCCATTTTACCCATTAACCCACACATTTTTCCTCTTATGAGGCCCCAACTCATGATTTTGGTCTCTCAGTGGTTGGAGAACTTCTCCCAATTGAATTGGTAGGGATCTAGAGGTATCCCTTAGTGTGTTGAAGTCTGATTCATACAATAAGGATTCCTTCTTCATCATTATTAATGCGTCTTCTTATATATACTTCTCCATTCCTCTAGTTTTCTTAGATCTATGCCTTTTTTTGGTAGATATAAGGTTGTAGATTCCAAATAAGTTTAGATTTGTGTTTTTTATGATAGGGGAAGATATATAAGAAGGTTTCTTAGATATTCAAGCTAATTTTTTTTTTACATTTTTGGTGCCATTTATCATTTTTTCCAAAACTATCAAGGTATGTGGATTTAATCTCGGCTCCTCTTGATTGAATTGGTTGGATTAATTTCAAATTTATTTAATTGATTGAATTTTTTTGTGATATCATGGTGAAATTCATGATATAAATCCTCTTTGGTGACAAATTATAGTTTTTGGTGAAAGTGTGTAACTATGGATATTTTTGTGCAATGTGATTTGGTTTCCAGGATTTTAAAATTTTAGTTTTAAAATATGGATTTGATGGAATTTTGAAATTTATTGATGGAAAAAGAGTTTTTAATAAAAATATTGTGTTATTGAAATGGTTTTGGCATATTGATATTGATATTTTTTTTGGGAATCCTTGGTGTGTGTGTTCATATTGCATTTATAAGGATTGGTAGAAATATGACCTTATGCTCGGTGCCAAAGGTGTAATGGAACATGGGTTATAATTACCTTGTGATGACATGGTAGATCAACAAGTGACCAATCATGAGTATGGAGCTATCATAATGAGACATGCTTTATTGGTGGTGTGGATATGTGAAATGGAATGGATATGCTAAAGGAAACTTGTGAAATGGTTTTAAGGAATTTTTTGGTTATTTTATTGAAAATATATTTTGAAGGAAAATTGGTTGAGATTGAACTTCTTTATATTTGGTTATACACTATATTGAGACTTGATTATATTTATTTATAAAATATTTTAGAAATTATTTTATATAATTTTTTTTGAATAAATGTTTCCAAATCTTCTATCCTAGTAGGGTAAGTAGGAATGTCATTGGGGAAAACCTATTGAGTTTTAGTAATCACCCCTACTTTGGAACATTGGTGCTTTAGTGGATGTCATCTACCAGTACACTGGAAACGGTAAAGTATCACATATCTTTAGCACTACCTCATGATACGCGCACTATTTGGTGAATTTGGATCATGGAGCATGTGGAGCTTGGAGTCTTCTGGATGTCTTGGTTTTTTATTAGTTTTTCCTCCACTTTTTACATTTCTATTATAGTCTTCCACTAGGATACTTGGTTTATAGTTTTGATTTTGATAAATGAAGTGTTCAGATGTCTTTCACGGTTATCATGAATAATTTCTTGGTTTATTTGGTTGAAATTTGTTGGGCTAGTTGGTTTGTTATTAAAGGAAAAATCATCCCCCACATGTATTGAATCACTTTGACATTTATTTCTAGGCTTTGGCACCTTGGGGATTTCTCTTAATGCCAAGTAGCTTCCTCCCACCTTCTCTAGAAAATGAAGAGAAGGAGGGATGATACAAATGGTATCAATTTTTTTTGTTCCAAAAATTCTGTTGAGACAAATGGTATCAGTTTTGTTTGGTCTAAAAGCAAGGGTGAGATAAAAGTTATCAGCTTGTACCTTTCCTTGTGGACTAGATAGTAATCAATTTTATTGGACTTGGAGTTGAATTTATTCTTTTCTATTCCTTAGGTAGGGATCTTATAAAGGAGTATGATTTTTAGTAAATAAAATTTAGATCATAAAAATTCATAGCTAACCTTTTTATGATGAACTTCATGTTACCAGGGAGTTGGGTAAATAAGTTTTTTGGAGACAACTACAGGATTTGGAAATCTCATTGTCATTGGTTTAGCCAATGAGACTATAATGCCATGCATTAGAGGAATGAATTAACACTAGGAATGCATACGTCATTTTGAGTGATGATTTATGAGTTGGTCCAATGTGTTGATTTTTGAAAAAGAGAGAAATTTTTTTAAATGATTTTAAAAAAAATCACGGTTGTGATATTTTGAAAATGGTAAGATTTTCAAAATCAAGATGATTTTTATTTTAAAAAATATTGAATTTGTAGAAAGTTTATTTTTTGAAAGTAATTTTGTGATAGTTAATGTGATAGAATATGAAATTATAATTCTTTAGTTCTATAGAGTGATACATATGACATTTTCTTTTTTATAGAAAATGACACTTGATAGGCATTGTAGAAACCAATTGGAAGAAGCTACAAAGAATGTGGATGCACCTGAGCCACATGTGAACCAAAAAATGGTTTATAGTATCATATATGAATTTCAACCTATAGAAACATAGAAAAAAGGGATGATCCAAGAAAAGTGGATCATTCCACCCAGTTCGAAAAACAGAACCCACCCATCCTCTAGGGTGATTTTGAACAAGAAAGAGTAGAGGAATGAATGAACAGGATGAATTGTATCTTCAATTTCATCAGCACACCAGAAGATCTAAAGTTAAATTTGGTGATGTATATGCTCAAGGATATTTCACACATGTGGTGGGATCTAGAGACATATGCCAAAAAGGATCAAGGTCTTACATGGGGTGATTTTGAGTAATTGTTGAAAAAAAAATTCTATATTCAAATGTTCATGACTCATAGAATGATGGACTTCTTCAGACTAAAGTAGGAAAATATTTTTTTCACAGAGTATGTGCTAAATTTATGAATTTTGTATGCTTTTCACATGAAGTTAGTGCTAGTTCATCCTTGGAGGCATGCATCTTTGAATCATGGCTAAGGCAGGAGATTCTCTCAACTATTGTTGTTATATGTATTGCTGATTATATAGAGATGGTCAATAGAGAGATGGTGGGTGAATGAGACATATTAGGAGATATGGGATGAGGAAGTATGTTGATATCCATGGGAACAGAAGAGAACTATAATGATGGGAGAAAGATAAAGAGAGAGACCTACTTCCATGGTGGGAGTGAAAATTAGAATATGACAGCTGGACCAGTGAATCTTCCTTCGAGATCCATGAAAAAGGAGGTATGTTTACATTGCAGTTCCTTCAACCACATGAAGTGAGAGTGTAAAATAACACCAAGATAATTCCTTAATTTCAATAATATGGGACATCTTAAGTGCTATTGTCTTAGTTCACTGAGGTTAGGTGCTCGAGACAGTTCTCAGGTGTCGCAGACATCGTATGCTTCGACCAAGTGAGGGAAGTAGAATCAAAATCATTAGTAGAGAAGAGATAGAAATGGTGATTCTAGGAATACCATGACTCCTCAACAAATCATCAAGGAAATAAGGAGTAGAGTTTAGTGATGTACCAGTTATATGGAGCTGATTAGGTGATTGTGAATGATCAAGTTGGACTATCTATGTTGAGAGGTACTATTATTTTAAATCCCACCCTTATGAAAGTGTCGTTTGATATTGGTGAATTGAGTTCCTTCAATGCTTCTCATGTTATTGATTTACTAATTTTAAAACATGAGATGATGCATTCTGTGATAAAACTATAAACTCCTCTAGGTCAAGGAGAATGTCGAGCCTTTGTGTGTAGAGCATGTTCTATAACAGTTGATGGGGTTGAGAAAAAATGGTATTTATTAGTGTTAGATATGAAAATTTATGAAGTTATATTGGGTATGGATTGGTTGAAATTTTTTAAGTCTCACAATGAATATTATAGAAGGATAATTAGTTTCATGACTGAGGATGGCATAAAGCATCTCTTTAAAGGATATAGGGTTATAAAGACAGGTGAAATGGGTTTGTTGGCACCAGCCGTGGGAATGAACTCTTACTAGTTGGAAGCTTTTTTCTTTGGCATCAATGAAAGTGATTTAGAATACATGTTTTCCAATAGTGGGTGGGTAGTTTTATAATGTGTTTCCCAAAAATTTCTTGGGGTTTCCACCCGTAAGAGAAGTGAAGTTTATGATTGATCGCCTTCGGGGGACCAGTCTGATTTACATTTCATATAATAGGATGGCACTAACAAAATTAAGGGAGATTAAATATCAGTTGGAAGAGTTTAAAAAGCAAGGGTTTCATCTTTCCAAGCACATCTCTGTGGGTAGAACCATTCTTATGCATAAAGAAAGCATATGAAAATATTTAAATTTGTGTTGATTATTGTAAAATTAACCAAGTTATGATAAATAATAGATATCCAATCCCACACATTGATGATATATTTGTTTAATTGATGGGAGATCAGTGATTATCTAAAATTGAATTATGCTCATACTATCACCAATTGTGAGTTCGAAAGGGTAATTTTCCAAAAACAACTTTTAGAAATATAAACAGACATTATGAATATGTGGTAATTCATTTAGTTCTTACATATTCTCCAATAGTATTTATGGAATTGATGAATTTGATATTTCAACGATATCTAGATTATTTTTTGTGGTATTTATTGATGAAATATTTGTGTATTTAAGGACAAAGTTTGAGTATGAGAAACCCTGGGAGATAGAGTTGATAATCTTGAGAGATCATCATTTTATGCCAAATTATCAAATTGTGATTTTTGGATAAAATAGGTGCACTTTATTAGCCATGTAATTTTTAGAAATGGTGTTTCAGTGGATCCAGAAAAGATAGAAACTGTTATTTCATGGGAACTACCAAATAAAATATTTGAAATACAAAGATTTCTTGGCCTAGATAGTTATTACTATCTGTTTGTGTGTGAATTTTCACGACTAGCCTCACCAATGAACGATGTAACACCACAAGCTTCCACGGTACGCTTCTCTTTGAATAATATAGTTGCGTGTGTTGTATGCAACTTCGAGTTCTAACACACACCAAAACCAATCAAACTAGCCATTATAAATAGAAATACCCACTTTTTAAATTTTTATAAATTTTATCTTTCACAATGGACTTCAGTTTTGGATTTAGAATATCGAAATTAGCCTAGGGTGAAATCTTGGTATTTTTCTGAAAATTTTCAATTTTTGATGAATAGAGAAAAACACTGAGTTATAGTTTAAAACTGAATTTTTATTTAAATAATTAATAATTTTATTTAAATTTATTTTAGGTAAAAATATATACATAATACCTATAGAAGTTCAATGTAATTCATTGGAGTCAATTTATAATAATTTTAGATATATAAAAATTTTATTGAACATTCACCGTCTTTTACCCATCTCCTTGGAGAATTTTCAAATTCACATAATACTACTTTTACAGCTTCTGTGAGAAGAATTTCGAAAATCTAAGAGACACAGTTAATATAAAGGAGTAAAATGTGGTTTAATAAGATAATTTTTTTTTGTTGAATAATAACTTTTTCTTTTATTTACCACGGTTAAAAGTAAATAGGGTAATTAAGGGTAAAAATGATATTAATATTACCCTAAAACATGTCCTAATTATATTGGACAAGTTTATATCGACCGAAAACAACCTTAGGGATAAAATATTATCATTTAGGTCCACTTTGATTAGATTAGGACATTTATTATTATTTAATTCAAATTAGAGTTAAAACAGTTAAAATCAAAGTTTAATTACTAAAACATTTTAATATAGGGTTATACATAAGATAAATTAGATTATAAATATTAATTAGAAAGATAAAAACATTTCCAATATAATGGTATTTTATTTATAATTTTTAGACATTAAAAAATGTAATTTATGTATGACACAATGCTGATGCAGTAATTACCTAATTAATGAAATATTAAAATAATTGATATTATAAATATCCAAATAAATGTAATTTGAAACTTTTTATGAATTCCACTACTTTTATAGGTTAATATGACATATTAGGACTAGTTATATGAATTGTTTTTGAAGTAATAATGCTGTTATGAATTTATCAAAAACAAAATACCCAATAGTGTCAAAATTGACATAAAAGAGTTTTTAAAATAAATATTATGTTATTAATTAATATTATTTTCCTAAAAATATAAGGATTATCCAAAGAACTTATATAATGATAGGTGTATCATTAATGGACCACTTGGGGGTCTCTTGGATGTATATAGTATGTTTATTAACTATATAATATAAAAATACAAAGAGACATGGTAAATGTCAAACTAATTAACTAAGAGTTAAAACTAAAAGATTAGGTTAATTAAGTGACCCAAACCTATCTAAAAACAATTTGTTCAGTTTTTTTTCGACCCATACCCACCTTATCCTCTAAATAAACCAGTTTGGAGGTATTAGAAACTGAATATGAATTTATTATAAAATAATATTTCTAGCTTCTCCAAAGGTGACCCTCACCCCTCTTATAAAAGGGAACTCCCCCTTATCTCTAATTCATAACTTCAAAGCCATTTTCCTCAACCAAACCCTACCCAAATGTCCTCCCAACTTCCCTAAATTCAACCTAGATGCCTTAGTTTGATCAGAAATTCAACATAAGGATCTTTTTTGATCAAATCAAAAGGAAGAACCCGAAGAAGAGGTAATGTTTTCACCACCCTCTTTCAAGTTCCTCTCTTCTTCAACTTCTTCTTTCTTTGCTATTTCCATTATAAAATAATAACTACAGTATATTATATATATTGTGATTTTATTATAAATATGGTACATCCATATTCAGTATTCTATCCATCCTTTGAATGATATGTCACCATACATGCGTACGAACAGCTTACCGTCTCCATGTCGTGGTGTAATTGTTATTCAAAAAATTATTATTTTTATGGGTATGATAATGATGTGTAATTGATGTAAATAATAAATATAACATGATAATTATTCTTTATATATGATATAACATCCAATTATATATTATTTTAATATCAAAAGAATGATATTATCGCTCATGCGTACGTACGGACTACCATCTCCACGAACGCGATGAGATTCATTCCCCATTGTATCTATTCAAGTATAATTCTAATTAAATGATTAAAAATAATGTTTAAGGACTTGATATAATTTTGGATATGAATAAGAGACAACCTATCCATAAAAAAACGGTTTATGTAACAAAACATATAAAAGAAAATGAGTAACTTAACACCCAAAACAACGATAATACTAAGATATTATTAACAAAGCAATGTTAAAAGATAATATATGATATCATATTAATTTAAATAATTATTTTATAATTTAATAACAATCATTTAACCATTATACAGGAGGTTAACCTACCCTTGACCAAGGAAAAGTACAAGGTAAGGGTTTATTTCACAATCTCTTCATTATCCGAGTTTGTTTATATGTAATTATCTACTTGGACCTCTTTGTCATCCACATCCATGTTTCTTAAAAATGTATTTCAAATCATTATTACTATTTTACAGAATATGGGATAAAGTCATTTATACCCTTGTTTTACTTTATAATATGTTTATAAAGGAATCTTTTCGTCGTTTTCCAAACAAGGTCCTTTTTAACCTTTTCGATAGAATTAAGGTAAGAAAGTTTTTTTTAACTTATATGACATGTACAACTATTTTATACCGTTATAAAATCTTCAAAGCTTCCCTTACAAGATTATAAGGATATTTTCAAAGTAAATTTTTATTTTATAATTATGTGATTTTTAAATGATTTCAAATAAAGAGATATTTCTCTCAAATAGTTTTGATTTCATCTATGTCAACATCCTTTGATGGATTTTAAGATTTTTTGTAGTTGATTTATTATGTTACAAAACTTCCATATTGTATTTAAGGTTTTTTGATATGTTTGACTGTGGATGTGTTATTTTTATACCATTCATGGTTTATGGATAAAGTGTTGACATTTCGTATGCTAGTTTTAATATGAATGTTTATGTTATGTTTTAACCTGTTCATATGAGGAATGCATTGGACTTAATAAGTGACGGGTGGAGCCCGCTATAGCTCCTCGATGCATCAGTAGGTCTCATGAGACAAGCTACTGTCTTGGTACAAGGCCTTGGAAAAATCTTATTTGTAGTCTTGGCACAAGGCCTTGACTATGTGGTTATGATAGTCTGGCATTATGCATTACATCATTATGAAAGTGTTTATTGATATTGCATGTGATTGTTCGACTAGTATAATTTCCATGAGAATAAGTAAATGGCATTATTTCATTTTATTTTTTCCATATTATGATGAATTTCAGGTTTAAAAGTCTTTTTTTAGTTATACATTGCCTTAAATATTTATGCTTATTTATGAATGTTTCCGCTATATTGTTATTCTTACGGGGAATTTGAGCTCACCCCTTTCTATGTTGTATTTTTTCCAGGATGTGAAGAAGTATTTTATGAATGACCTAAAGGGATAGTATAAGGGGATATGAGTGTGGAGACAAGATGTTTTTGTAGTTTTCACTTTATGATGTAATGTAAACTTTATGAATGCATCTAGTTATTCTAAGGCTACTAAACTAATTGGTCTTTCGAGACATGATCTTTTATGATCATACCAATGTTATGTAATAATGCATCAACTCTGGGTAACTGGGGTTGGGGTATTATAGTTGGTATTAGAGGAAGTTTAGTACAAACCTTGGGAGCTAGATTTAGATAAACTTTGATTATAGCACATAGAACTAAGATGGACTTTGAGGATTATTAGAGAATAACTTCCAAGAATTTTGGTATTGAAGAGATTTTGTGTGTTTTCTGAGAGATACATCCTTATCTAGATACGAGTAGATAGAGGCAGCTCTAGCACAGATGTACCTATGGGTAAACTCAAAAACACCGCTTTGAGATAGACTCGAACGGGAACTGGTGCACGACAACGGGTCTTACTGCACTCTTGGTTATAACACTCCCGGGGGACATGCTTAGGATAATTATCATTTTCTTTACAAACCATTATGAAGGGTTTATGAGTATATGCTTCCTCAAAGATTTTTTATGATTATGGATTATATCCATAAACTGTTCAATTCATGTTAAGTGTTTTACAAGTTTGGATTTATTTATTGTGATTCATAATCTAATCTAGTGTATGAAATTTTATAGAAATGGATCCTAGTGGAAGAAATGGAAACCATATAAATGCACACAGTATATATAGAGATTTCCCTCCTACTCAATATAATTATAGTGGAGTTGGTGATGCCACTGGTGCGGATCAGCTAATCACCATACTGGGACAACTCACTCAGGTTATGAATAATAACCTTACCCATATGGAGCACCCTAATCCGTAGTGTGGAGGATCAATGTTAGATCGCTTCATGAGGAAACAACCACTGACATTAAATGGGAGTAAAAATCCCTTAGTATCTGAGCAATGGATAAATTCCTTAGAGAAAATATTCCATGACTTGGGGAGTAGTGAATGGGAAAAAGTTATCCTGGCAGTTTACCGCCTCACTGGAGATGTTGATCAATGGTGTTCATTGATTCAAAACACGAAGGAAGATGATGAAGTATCAAATATGGAATGTAGGGAGTTCAAAGATCTTTTCTTAGAAAAATAATTTCCTTGGGACCATCAAACAGATATGTAAAGTCATTTTTAAATCTAAGGAAAAATGAGGATGAGAATGTCGAAAAGTATGAGGCTAACATTAAAAGGTTAGAAAGGTATGCTGCAGATTATATACGTAACCCAAGAAGTAAGATTTATCATTTCTTGGATGGGTTAAAACCATTTCTCCATAGAGAATTAGTCTCACAAACCTTCTCGTTGTATGATGATATTGTCTCATGTGCTATGAAGATAGAAAAAGAATTCTCTAAGTCTTATGACTTTAAAGCAAAGTAAGAGAAGATAAGATATGCTGATCACTTTGGAAATGGAAATAAGGGGAGGAAGGGAAAATTTGAATATCCATCCTGTAGTTAATGTGGGAAGAAACACCCTAGTACTTGCTTGAAAGGAATGAGATTCTGTTACAATTATGGTGAAAAAGGCCACCAAGCTCATGATTTCAAGGGGAATAAAGAAGATACTGATGATCAATGATACAACTGCAGAGAGATGGGACATTATTCAAATGAATTTCCTAAGCATCAGGGGAACTTACCTTAGAAAAGAAAAAGGGATCAAGGCCAAGCTTATGCGATCACTACTGCTGAGGTTGAAGCTCAGAAAGACGGGGTGGCAGGTAATTTAATGGTTTCCTCAAGTTTTGACAATGCTTTATTTGATTGTGGATCATCACATTGTTTCATATCTTCCTAGTTTGCTAAGAAAATTAGATATTTCCAATTTTATCTAACAAGGGGGTTGTCAGTTAAAACTCCTAAGGGAAGTATCTTTGTTACAAAGTTCTGTGGATCTATTCCCATTAGGGCATATAAATGTTCTTTATCTACTGATCTCATTGTCATATCCATGATTGAATTTGATATAATCATTGATATGGATTGGCTTTCGGACCATGATGCGAAAATTTATTGTAAGAATAAGGAGGTTATGATTTTTGATGATTATGATAAAGAACACCTGATCTTTAGAGCAGAATCGTCACCACCCGATTCTTACCTAAATCCACCCCCAGTAGCTCAACTAAATTCAATTATTGGAAAGGAAGAGAATGAAATAACTATGGGTAAGGAAAGGAATGTTCAAATTGAGGATGTGCCTATGGTAAAAGAATATGTTGATGTGTTTTCGGAAGATTTACCTGGACATCCCCCAGGAAATTGAGTTTTCCATTGATTTAATTCATGGTTCAAGGACTATATCGAAGACGCCTTATAGAATGGCCACTGTGGAATTATTTGAACTAAAGAAACATCTATAGGAATTGAGTAATAAGAGATTTATTCGGCCTAGTGTTTCTCCAGGGGGAGCCCCTGTCCTTTTTGTTAATAAGAAAGATGGATCTATGAGGTTATGTATCGACTATAGGGAAATCAATGCTATAACAATAAAGAAAAAGTATCCCTTACCTCACCTTGATGATTTATTTGAACAAATACATAGAGATCAATACTTTTCAAAGATTTACCTTCGATCTGGATACCATCAGTTGTGTGTGAAGAAGGAAGACATTCCAAGGATAACATTTCGAACCAGGTACGGGCATTACGAGTTTACAGTAATGCCTTTTTGATTGACTAATGAACCCTCTATATTCATGGATCTAATGAATAGTGTTTCCAAGGAATATCTCAATGATTTTATGGTGGTATTTATTGATGATATCTTGGTATACTCCAAAATCGACCAAGATCATGAAAATCACTTGCGCATTATCCTGAAGACTCTTAGAAGACATGAATTATATGGGAAGTTTAGCAGGTGTGAATTCTGGCCTCAGGATATTTCTTTTCTTGGACATATTGTATCTAAGTATGGAATCTCTGTTGATCCTTCTAAGACTAATGAAAGAAAAGAATGGCCAACACCAACGATTATAACCGAGGTATGCAGTTTTATTGGTTTAGCAGGTTATTATCGACGTTTTTTCCTGAATTTTGCCCACTTGGCTAACCCATTAACAAATCTCACATGTAAAGGGGTTAAATTTTTTGGACAAAAGAGTGTGAAGAATGTTTTCAATAACTGAAGAGAAGATTATTCAATGATCCTATATTGACTCTACCATCAGGTAATTATTGGTTAGTTATTTATAGTGATGCATCGAAGAAAGGGCTTGGTTGTGTCCTTATACAGAACGATAGGGTTATTTCCTATGCATCACGACAGCTAAAAATTCATGAGAAAAACTATCCTACTCATGATCTTGAGTTATCATCTATAATATTTTATTTTAAGATTTGGAGACACTATCTCTATGATAAAAAATGTGATATTTATACTTATCACAAGAGTATGAAGTATATTTTCTCATATAATGAACTCAACAAGAGGCAGAGGAGATGGCTTGAACTACTCAAGGATTATTATTGCATGATACACTACCACCCGGGGAAGGAAAATAAGGTGGTAGATGATTTGAGCAGAAAATATCAAGGAGTTTTGAACAAGATTAGAGTTGAGAGGGATCCTATTTTCATGGATCTAGTAATGTTGCATATGGGAATAACCATGGAAGGTGAAACATCAATACCTTTTCAAATGGTTTCCAAACCATCTTTAATAGAAAGGATAAAGAGTTCTGAAACTGATGATGAAGAATTTCAAAAGAAGATTAATGTTATGAATGATGGGAGATTGAATGACTTTCTGTATGAAAATGGAATTTTGAAATTTGGGAAGAGACTTTGTGTTCCCAATATACCTGATCTAAAAAGGGAATTGTTGGATGATGCTCATAGTTCCAATTTCTCTATACACCCTGGGAGAATCGAAATGTATAGAGATTTGAAAGAAAATTTTTGGTGGGACAACATGAAGAGGGATATTTCTTATTTTGTGTCAAGATGTATGGTTTTTCAACAAGTGAAAACTGGAAGGAAACAACCTGGTGGAGTATTGAAACATATTCCCATACCTAAGTGGAAATGCGATAATATCATGATGGACATTTTCATGGGACTACCAAAGACTCCTAGAAGGAACGATGCAATATGGGTCATTGTTCATCGTCTTACCAAGTCAACACATTTTCTTGCTATAAGGGAGGATTTACCACTCAAACGCCTAGAAAGACTATATATATTAATGAGGTTGTGAGACATCATGTAGTACCCCTATCGATTGTTTCTGATCGTGATGCCCATCTTACTTCAAGATTCTGGAAAAGTCTTCAGAAAGCCATGGATACTGAACTTCGTTTGAGCACTGCTTACCACCCCTAGACAGATAAACAATCAGAACGGACTATTCAAACCTTAGAAGACATGTTGAGATCATGCTCACTTGGATTTCAGGGTATGTGGGATCAATATTTACCTTTGGTAGAATTTTACTATAACAATAGCTTCTATTTGAGTATTCAGATGGCACCATATTGAGCGTTATATGGAAAGAGATATCGCGCACCAACCTGTTGGGATGACATTGGTGAAAGAAAACTTGTAGGCCCAGAACTGGTGGAGGAAACGATGGAAAAATTGAAGGTAATCCAAAACCACATCAAAGCAGATCAAAGTTGGCAGAAGAGCTATGCTGACAACCGAAGGAAGGATTTTGAATTTCAGGTAGGAGATCATTTTTTCTTGAAGGTATCTCTATGGAAGGGTGTTATACGTTTTAGTAAGAAAGGTAAATTGAGTCCAAGTTACATCGTACCATTTGAAATTCTAGAACGAATTGGGGTTGTAGCTTACCGTTTGGAAATGCCCCCAAGTCTCTCCAAAGTTCAGGATGTGTTCCACATTTCACTATTGAGAAAATACATGCCTGACCCAACACATGTACTCACCTATGAGGAATTAGAACTGGAACCCAATCTGTCTTATTGCGAAGATCCTGTCATGATTCTTGATACCGGAGAACAAGTGTTGAGAAACAAGACGACTCATCTGGTAAAAGTTCTATGGAGAAACCATATGATAGAAGAGGCAACGTGGGAACCTGAGGAACTTATTATGAAGAACCACCCAAGTCTTTTTATGCAGTAGTATTCTATAAATTTCGAGGACGAAATTATTTGAAGGAGGGGAGAATGTAAAACCCCAAGCTTCCACGATACGCTTCTCTTTGAATAATACAGTAGCGTGTGTTGTACGCAACTTCGAGTTCTAACACACACCACAACCAATCAAACTAGCTGTTATGAATAGTAATACCCAATTTTTAAAATTAATTAAATTTTATCTTTCAAAATGGACTTCATTTTTGGATTAGGAATATTGAAATTTTCCTAGGGTGAAATTTTGGTATTTTGCTAAAAACATTCAATTTTTAATGAACAGTGAAAAACACTGAGTTATAGTTTAAAACCGAATTTTTATTTAAATAATTTTATATTTTATTTTAATTTATTTTAGTTAAAAATAGATACATAATAACTATATAAGTTCAATGTAATTCATTGTAGTCCATTTATAATAATTTTTGATATATAAAAATTTCATTGAACCTTCACTGTCTTTTACCCATCTCCTAGGAGAATTCGAAAATTAACATAAAAATTAATTTTAAAGCTTTTGTGAGTGGAATTTTTAAAATACAAGAGACACGGTTAATTTCAAGGTGTAAAATGTGGTTCAATAGTATAAAAATAATATTTGGCAAATAGAAACTTTTTACTTTTATTTACCACGGTTAAAAGTAAATTGGGTAATTAAGGGTAAAAATGATATTAATATTACCCTAACACATGTACTAATTCTATTGGACAAGTGTATCTCGACAAAAAACAACCTTAGGAATAAAATATTATCATTTAGGTCCGCTGGGATTAGATTAGGACATTTATTATTATTTAATTCAAAGAAGAGTTAAAAGAGTTAAAATCAAAGTTTAATTAATAAAACATTTAAATATAGGGTTATACATAAGATAAATTTGATTATAAATTTTCATTATAAATATAAAATGATTTCCTACCTAATGGTATTTTATTTATAGTTTTTAGACACAAATAATTTAATTTATTTTTGACACAATGGTAATGCAGTAATTACCTAATTAATGAAATATTAAAATAATTGATATTATAAATATCCAAATAAATATAATTTGAAACTTTTTATGAATTACACTAATTTTTTAGGTTAATATGACATATTAGGACTGGTTATATGAATTTTTTTCAAAGTAATAATTTTGTTATGAATTTATCAAAAACAAAACACCCAATAGTATCAAAATTGACATAAAAGAGTTTTTAAAACAAATATTATATTATTAATTGATATTATATTAATAAAAATATAATGTTCGGACAAAGGACTTATATAATGATAGGTGTATCATTAATGTACCACTTGGGGGTCGCTTGGATGTATATAATATGTTTATTAACTATATAATATAAAAATACAAAGAGACATGGTAAATGTCAAACTAATTAACTAAGAGTTAAAACTAAAAGATAAGGTTAATAAAGTGACCCAAACCTATCTAAAACCTATTGGTTGAGTTTTTTTAGACCCATACCCACCTTATCCTATAAATAAATCTGTTTGGATCCATTATAAACCGAATATGAATTTATTATAAAATAATATTTCTAGATTTTCCAACGATGCCCATCACCCCTCTTATAAAAGGGAACTCCCCCTTCTCTCTAATTCATACCATCAAAGCCATTTGGATTGTCAAACCCCTTCCCAAATATCCTCCCAACTTCTCTCGCTTCAACCTATAGGCATTAGTTTGATCATAAATCCAAACTAAGGATCCCTTTTGATCAAATCAAAAGGAAGAACCCGAAGAAGAGGTAATGTTTTCACCACCCTCTTTTAAGTTCTTTTCTTCTTCAAATTTTTATTTCTTTGATATTTCCATTCTAAAATAATAACTCCAGTAGCTTCTATATACTGTGATGTTATTATAAATATGGTACAACCATGTTCATTATTCCATCCATCCTTTGAATGACATGTCACCATACGTGCGTATAGACGACTTACTGTCTCCACGCCGTGGTGTAATTGTTATTCAAAACATTATTATTTGGATGGGTATGATAATGATGTTTAATTGATGTAAATAATAAATATAACATGATAATGATTCTTTATATATGATATAACATCCAATTATATGTCATTTTAATATCAAAAGAATGATATTGTCGCTCGTGCGTACATACGGACTACCGTCTCCACGAACGCGATGAGATTCATTCCCTATCGTATCCATTCAAGTCTAATTCTCATTTAATGATTAAAAATAATTTTAAGGACTTGATATGATTCTGTATATGATTAATATACAACCTATCCATAACAAACATGACTTATGTAACAAAACATATAAAATAAAATGAGTAAGTTAACACCCGAAATGACGCCAAAGACTCGTGATATTCGATGGACTCGGCTTCAATGGCGGTGTAGTGAAGTCTATGGTCGAGTTCCAGTCTAATTCAGTTTGAGATTGCTGTTGTGTGTCCCGCATGTGTGCTTTGGGTGGATCTTCGGTCTCCTCGAGCATGGGTGGCGATGGAATTTGTCTCGGCTAATATGAGGTGGGCTTCTTCCGGCGTAGATGTGTCCGTGTGCGGTTGTGGAGGTGGCGTCCAGATCTGCAGGATTCTTCCGACGAGATCAGATGATTCAGGTGGTTGATGTTTGGTGATGGCCTTTAGTTTTGTTTCCTTGTATGTGTTTCTTTTTTCTTTCTGTGTGGTTGTTTTGGATGTTTTGAGGCCGGAAGGCCGTTCGGCTCACGGTGTTGACACCGCCGTGTGGCCTGCCCTGGTTCTGCTGGTTTCCCTATGAGGGTAGATTGAGGGTCCGATACGGTGTGGTTTCCGGCTTGGTCTCGGCGTCCTGGAGTCCCTGATGCTTTGTGGTTTTGGTTCGTCGCTTTTCACGAACGAGAGTGATGTTTTTGGAGGAGATGATAGTGATGTCGATCGTGGGATTCGTAGGAGGTTCACCCGGTGATGATTTCCTTGATTTTGATCTTGAATTTTTAATTTCCTGATCGATGTTGTATGTTTTTGAATTTTGAGTTTCATGACTGCTGATGACTTCGACAATGTTCGGGTTCCCACTTCCCTCTAAGTGGTTTTATAAAATAAAAAAAAGGATTCGGCCAAAAGCAATGTTAAAAGATCATATATGATATCATATTAATTTAATTGATTCTTGTATAATTTAATAAAAATTATTTCACCATTATATATAAGGTTAACCTACCCTCAACCAAGGAAAAGTAAAAGGTAAGGGTTTATTTCACAATCTCTTCATTATCCGAGGTTGTTTATATGTAATTATCTACTGGGACCTCTTTATCATCCACATCCATGTTTCTTAAATATGTATTTCAAATCATTTCTACTATTTTAAAGACTATGGGTTAAATTCATTTATACCCTTGTTTGACTTTTTATAAGATGTTTATAAAGGAATCTTTCCGTCGTTTTCCAAACAAGGCCCTTTTTATCCTTTTAGACAGAATTAAGGTTAGAATGTTACTTTAACTTATACGGTGGGTGCGGATATTTTTTGTCATTATAAAATCTTTGAAGATTCCATTACAAGATTATAAGGATATTTTCAAAGTACATGTTTATTTTATAATTATGTGACTTTTAAATGATTTCAAAAAAAGAGACATTTCTCTCAAATAGTTCTGATTTCATCTATGTCAACATCCTTTGATGGATTTTCAGCTTATTTGAAGTTGATTTATTATGTTACAAAACTTCCATATTATATTGAAGGTTCTGTGATATGTTTGACTGTGGATGTGTTATTTTTATACCATTCATGGTTTATGGAGAAATTATTGACATTTTGTATGCTAGTTTTAATACAAATGTTTATGTTATGTTTAAACCCATTCATATGAGGAATGCATTGGACTTAATAAGTGACGGGTGGAGCCCGATATAGCTCCTCTATGCACCGGTAGGTCTAATGAGACAAACTAGTGTCTTGGCACAAGTATTTGAAAAAATCATATTTGTAGTCTTGGCACAAGGCCTTGAATATGTGGTTATGATAGTTTGGTATTATGCATTTCATCATTATGAAAGTGGTTATTGATATTACATGTGATTATTCGACTAGTAGAATATCCATGTGAATAATCAAATGGCATTATTTCATTTTATTTTTTCCCATATTATGCTGAAGTTCAAGTTTAAAAGGATTTTGTTTTAGTTATACATTTCCTTAAATGTTTATGCTTATTTATGAAAGTTTTTCCTATATTGTTATCCTTACTGGGAGTTTGAGCTCACCCCTTTGTATGTTTTATTTTTACCAGGATGTGAAGAAATATTTTATGAATGACCTTCAGGGATAGTATAAGGGGATATGAGTTTGGAGACAAGATGTTATTGTAGTTTTAATATTATGATGTAATGTAAACTTTATGAATGTATCTAGTTATTCCAAGGATACTAAACTAACGAGTCTTTTGAGACTTGATCTTTTATGATCATGCCAATGTTATGTAATAATGCACCGACTCTGGGTAACTGGGGTTGGGGAATTACAAATGAATTTAAAAAGAAAAATTTTCCATTCTAATGGACTGAGGAATTCCAGAAGTCTTTTAAAGATCTAAAAGTTTGACTTAAATCCACACCAATCTTGATTTTACCAGAATCAGGACATGGGTACATTGTGTATTATGATGCTTTAGAATCTGGTTTGGTGTTTGTTCTCATGTAAGGAGACCATGTTGTTGATTATGGATCCATGAAGTTTATAGTGTATGAGAATAATTATCCAAAACATGATTTTGAGTTAGCTGCAATTATCCATGACTTCAAGACTTGGAGCCATTATCTCTTTGGTGAGAAATTTACCGTGTTTATGGATCATAAGAGCATGGAACATTTTTTCTCAAAACAGGATTGGAATTTGTGGCAAAGAAAATGGATGGATTATCTCTAGATGTTTGACTTGAATAGATGTATACACTGGTAAAGGAAATATATTGGCAGATGAATTAAGCGGAAATTCATATGAACATTTGGAAAAAGAAGTTTCAAGTGAGTGGCAGTTTATGTCGGTCCTAGCCAATTTGCATGTGGAATGTGAATACTGGTGTGATGATGCAGTTTTATTTTCAGTTTCAATAGTTTATAAACTGGTAAATATGGTTACATAAAAATAGATATCTGATGAAGAATTTGATTATGTGAGTGAGAAACATAATGGGGGGGGGGAGACCATTGAGGGCTAGAGTCTAGATTAGAGTTCAGTGTTGTGGTTTAAGAATCAGATGGTGGTAAATATGGTTTTTTAGGAGTGACTTATTCATTCTTAACACCATTTGAGATGGACTATTCATTTGGGAATACAGAAGATGTATAAGGCATTGAAGATGCAGTTTTGGTGGGTTTCATTGAAACAGATGGCGGATGAATTTATTTCAAAGTGTATAAATTATATACAATTTAAAGTAGAGAATCAGTGATAAACAAGTACATTTCAGTCTTTACCTATCCTTATTATGAAATGGGAGTAGATAATGATGTATTTTTCTACATGTCTCCCAATAATGGTTTAGAAACATGATTCCATATGGGTGATAATGGATCATCTTATAAATTCATCACATTTCATCCCTATTCATGAAACTCATATAGTGGATGATATATCCAAGATCTATATACAATAAGTGGTGAAGACAAATGGAATACTGGTTTCGATTGTATCATATAAAGATTTGAGTTTCATGTATCATTTCTAGAAATCCGTATAGGAAGCCATTGGGACTCAGTTGACTACAAGTATGTCGCTTCATCCTTAGATGGATGTAAAATCTAAAAGGATGATAAAAACATTGGGAGACATGTTTAGGAATTGTTTAATGGATTTTTATGGCTCATGGGAATAGAAAATACCCTTAGTGGAGTTATTATATGACAACATCTATCAGGACTCGATACATATAGCTCTATTTGAAGAATTGTATCAGAGTCCTTGTAGTTCTCCACTATGTTGGGTGGAAATAGGAGAGACTTCACTTGTTGAGCTGAGCCTTTTCCAAGAAATAAATAAGAATATTCATTTGATCAGGAAGTTAATGGAGATGTCTCAGAGTTTTTAGAAATTGTGTGTGGATCATCGTCGAAGACCGTTTTCAATCGCGGTGAGTCGAATTGTATTCTTGAGGATCTCTCCAAGGATGGGATATTGATGTTTTGGGAAGAAGGGAAATTTTTCACTTCAATACAGAATCCCACTTGATATAATAGAATGGGATCATGAGGTGGAATATTAGTTTCCATTGCCAACATAACTCAGTGTGGTGCATAATGTGTTCCATGTATCCTAGTTGAAAATATATCAGCATAATCCTAACCATGTGATCAGATGGGATCACATTGACCTAGATCTATAGGCTTCGTTGGTACATATCCTAGTGTAGATTTTGGATTGGCAATAGAAAGTCTTGAGTGTCAAAAGAATTAGCCTAGTGCAGGTTTTGTGGAAACATGGTTAGATTCAGGAAGAAAATTGGGATCACAAGAAGGAAATGAATGTGCAATGGATGGAACTGTTTCAGGGTAATGGTGGATTTTTACATTTCTGGGGATGGAAAGAAAAATGGTGGGGAAGTCATAGGAAAAGATAAACACTCATTAGACACTAAGAGATCACTGGAATCATGAGAAATGAGGTTAATTACACTCCTAATTCACCCTTATAACCAGGCTATAAAAAATCACCAATTATCAAGCTTGGTTCAATGATAAATTAATTAAAATTTCTAAAAAATACCTTGGACGAATTCTATGGTGATTAACCTTGGGCAAAAATGATTCCAATGAAATATAAATGACATGTCAGGATGTACTTTATGGAATTCATCCAAAATACCCTTCAATTATATCCAATTACACCATGATCTGGTGAAATCATCATATAAATACCAAAATGAAAATTCTTGAAATCAATGGGGAGTGAGAAAAATAAAGGAATAAATGATTTTGTACCTTAGATATGCCACTTGAACAGATATAAAACAACCCCTATGGAGGTGCGTTATCGAAGAGATATATGAGGGGGGAGAGAGAGGTTGGCCTAAAGGGTCTCTCTAGTAGCCCAAACCTCCCTAAATCATAAAGTACCCTAACAAAAAAAATTATAAAAAATCCCCCACTAAAAAAGAAACCTTGGACTAACTGAATATACAATATGAGCTAACCAATGAGATAGTCTAGAATCGTTGTCTAACTAGTTATCCTAATTAGGGCCTTAGACCACTGGCCGAACCAAAGGCTATCCAATGGTGTCTACTATAGAGACCCATACTTTTCATACTTATATATATATATATCACATCTTAATGGATGGATATTCATTACATAACTTGATGATCCACACCACAATAGTATAGTTTTAGTTTCTTTGGAGACATGGATACATAAACAAATGTTTCTTCATACCTAGAAACATTATTATTATTATCATATTTAATACCATTTTTTATAACTTGGGGAAAGAAAACATAAGAAAGGGTGAGATGAAATTCTTAGTAAGGTAAAACAAGGGAGATGTCAAAATAACATGAGCATAAGGGTATAATAACATGAGAATAACATTTTGAAAACATACCCCACATATGATAGATCATAAATTTGATTCATGGAATAAATATTTTTAGTTCATAACATGAATCATAAAGGGATCAAATAATATGTTCCATGAGAGAATAAAATTTTCATAAGACATAGATTTGTGGAATTCCTATAATCATATAAAATCCTATTTCAAGGATATTAATCAAGACAGTAATGACATATGAGGCTTGGACTAACCACTAGTGTACCCAATTTAGGTTTGGGATAACATCCCATGTACTCCCTTTTATTCTTGGGATAACCTCCAACATACCCTCTTTTTTTATTCTTGGGATAACCTCTAGTGTACCCAATTTTTTTGGGTCTTGGGATAACCTCATTTATACCCTCTTTTTTTGGGATTGGGATAAACTCTCATGTACACTTTGATATCATATAACATAAATCACTACCCAATTCATTTTAGGGAAATATAATTTCAGGACCACCATCACATAATGAAAATAAGATATATGTGAGCCATAATATCATAAAATATTCATCATATCATAACAAATAAAAAGAAAATGTGTTTCATAAAAATTTCATCATATCATGACCCATGGAAAAGAAATGGATTTCAAAAACATTTAATCATTTAAGAACCCATGGGAGGGAAACATGTTTCATAATCATTTTCATTATAATCATGAACTATCCATATAAAGGATAAGAATGGTATCATTAGTTGAAATCCACAGTATATCATAGGTATAATCAAGTCTTGTTATTATTTATGAATAAAAATACCATTCAAATATCACTAAAAATATTCTTGAGGAAAATATACTTTACAACTTGAAAATCATTTTTTAAAATATAAAAAAATTCTAAATATTAAATAAAAAATATTATTTTATAATAACCATAGATATTTTTTAAATTAATATTTAAATCATTGAGAGGTCTTGATGGTGGGAAATATTGTTTATTTTTTAGATGTTAAAACAAATATTCCATTCACATTTTTAGTAAAAATTCAAAGGTACCTAATTTAGAAAACAACTATAATATTCATATTAAACCATTTTGTAAAAATTTAAAAAGAGGTAAAAATGGATTGAAGTAATCTTTTGATAACAGTAACATAATTCTTGAAAACATTTTTAGAAAACATTGACATAGAAGAGAAATTAGTTTTAATCAAAGAGAAAAATAATGTCATTTTTTCCTTAAAAAATTATTTTTAAATATTGAGTACATAAAGAGATGAAGATGAAAGGAAAATTTGTAATTTACATAAATAACTATATGATAAAATAATTAATGAATTTATTGAGATGTAGATAATAATATATCATCATCAGAAGCATAATAATAAATCATATTGATAAATGATGAGATTTTTTGAAAAAACCCTTACTATTTTGGTAACTTTTGATTCGTAATCTACAAGAAATAAAGAACCTTATACACCACACAAAAGAAATAAGTGGTGGATATGGTTTGTGTCCCATCGAAATAAATGTGAGACAAAAATCCCTTAACATAGATATTAAATTTATTTATACACAGTCAAACTACCTATATAAGAAACATATTTTTATTATATATCTATTATATAACTATAATAAAATATATCATTCAATATATGACTAATTATAACCCTTTTATATTCAATTTATTAACAATTATTTATTAAAAACACTCTTCAAAGTGATATCCGCTTCATTTTTCATGTATTTTTTGTTTTATTAGTTTTCGTCCTTGTACATTTTATGGTTAAATAATATAAATAATGGTAATAATAATAAAATATTATATATATTCATTATATACATTTTTATTATCATCTATAAAATTTAGATATAGTAAAATGCATTACACTATTCGTGGAGACGGCAGGTCGTACGTATGTATGAATGCTATTTCCATTTTCTCAAAGGATGGAATAAAATAAATTTAAATTTTAATTAAATATTTTTGAATAATTTTTATATTATAGATATCATATACATTTATGAAATCTACACTTATTATCATACATGTAGAAATAAAATAAAAATGTATCACATCGCTTCGTGGATGCGGTAATCCACATGTACGCATGAGTGTCGTTATGATTTTCCAACAAATTGGAAGGTTGAAAGGTAGATATGATATTATAACTTAAAAAGTATAATTATTTCATAAATATCATATATATACTTTAAACCAATCATTATATCTATCCATGATAGGCGGTGATGGAATATAGATTACATCAGTTCGTAAGGCGGTAGTCTTCCATACACCCGATCGACAGATTCATTTACTATTTCATAGAAGAGGAGATGGATATAGGTTAATCCATTAAAATAATAACATATAAATATTTTGGATATAATTATGTTATTATATCAACATAATTGAATAATATTTTAAGGATAAAGAATAATAAATAAAATAAAAATGCATGGTTAAGAATTACACCTCTTCTTCAAACAACCACTTTTGGTTTACATGAAAAATCATCATATGAGGGATTTATGAAAAAAAGTCATCTTTTATGTGTTATGTTAATAAATTAAGTTATTTTTTAGATTTTTTATGAACTAAATTTATTTTTAAATTTTAAGTGGAGAGGATAGGGGGTACCCTTTTATAATTGAGGTGAGTGGCACAGTTGTTATATTTCAATGATCACCAATAATTCCAGGTCACTTTCTTGGAACCGAGGCTAAAAAATGGATCATTATCAAATATTATATGATATAAGTTCTAAATATGTCAATAATATAATAATTATAGAAATTTTTATGTCATTATAACCCTTATCTTTATAGTTTAACCCCTTATAAACCCATTTTAACCTTAACTGCGATAATTAATTTTTACAGTTTTACCTTTCATTATGAAAAAAATTAAGTTGGAATTACTAAATAATATTAATTATGATTATTATAAATATGGAATCTATTTCACAAAATTAAATTCATATAAGTGTCATAATTTAAGTTAAAATTAAACCTGCTAACGTGATGAAAATGTAGTTTTACAAAGAAAACATTTCCATAAGTATATAATGTTTTTTATAACAAAAACGAACAAAATATTTATTCTGATGATTAAAATTGGATTAATATTAATATAATTGAAATAATTTTATTTTTAAACTATATTAAAGTGAAATTTAACTTGAAAATTCCTTAAAAAAAATTAATTTTTAATATAAATAAATATTTTTCACTATTCATCAAAAAAGTAATCTATTTCAGAAAATCAAAAAAAATTAACTCTAAGAGAATTTTGAAATTTTTATTTAAAAAATAACGTTTATTATTTTAAATAAATTTTCATTAAATTGAAAAGGTTAAATTTATTATTTTTTCATAAAAAATGAAATAAATCATTTTTGAGGGAAAATTTATTTTTAAAGTGTATAAAGACTTTAATAAAAATTAAATACTTATTTATAAATATATTTTCATTATATAAAAAAATTATACATAATTTTAAAACTGTGTTTATTAATATTAATACCTCCATGTTTGATGGATAGGTAATAATGGTAATGTTTAAATAATAATAATAATAATAATAATAATCTATTACTATTCATTAAAACTCCATATTTTATGTAACACAAGCTATCAAAGAAATTAAATTTATTTGATAAAAAAATATTTCATTAAAATATTTTGGTGTTACATTATTCAAAACATTAAAAATTAATTTATCCATTTAATTTTTTTCACTACCATTCAAAAAATTGATGATACTTCTACCTCCTCATATCATGAGGTTCCCAGGCAGCTTTCACAAATTAGTGGTTTCACCACAAAACTTTGACCATGTGAGCGGTATTATTTCATAGAAATTTCTCTCCATGATCTAGAATATAAATTTTTTATTATTAATATAAAATATCGTGATCTAATAGTATGACCTATGAGTTCACTACGTGTGACGAATATAATATGTACTTCTTTAAGACACATATGTGGAATACATCATACACTTGAGATAGGTCCAGTGAAAGTGTCAATCGATAAGAAACCATTCCTACTCGATCAAGATTTAAAAATGGAAATTGTACCTAGGGATAAGGTTTCCCTTATCCCCTAATATCATAACCTTATTCCATGGATAAATTCATAGAAAAACTTTCTCACTAACTTCAAACTCAAGATCACACTGAAGATTATCAATAAAACTTTTCTGTTGACTCTGAGATACCATGATGTGTTGTTGAATGGTTATGAATTTATATTTCATTTATTCAAATATAGTAGTTCAAAAAATCATTATTTCTCTTAATTAATACCATAAAATTGGATTTGTACACTTCAACCCATAGAGGGATTCATAAGTAGTCATACAAATTCTTGAGTGAAAGATATTATTGTAAGAACATTTGACTAGAGGAAGGTGTTGATCCCATCCACCATTGAAATCTATAAAAAAGATATTAGATTATCCTATAGGTTTTTAATGGTTCCATAATATTGACCACATGTATTATGATGGTAGAAAGTGATAATACTCAATTCTATATCAATATCTTGCTAAATACATTTCCATAACTTTGAGGTAAACTTCGGATTCAAATTATATAGAATAAAATGTGGTAATCCTTGAAACCATACCAATTTTTTAATTTATATCATGGAAATATGATCCAAAGAGAAATATACATTAATATTAATGAAGTGTTCATAATTCACAAGGTGATCAACTAAAACCCAAATAGAATTATGGCCATTATATGTTTTGGGGTGTCCAACCACAAAATCCATGGTGATGTTTTCATATTTCTACTCTAGTATGGGTTATGGTTATAGCATAGCCATATAATTTTTTTTATCTCACCATAAACGTACTAACATACCAATAATCAAAATATAAACTCATAAAAATATATATTTATGCCATCCCACCAGAAATACTCTTTCATACCTTTATACATCTTTGTACTTTTAGGATGAATAAAGAATGAAGAACTATAATCTTCCTATAATAACCCCTTATTTAAATATAGTATGCATGGAACACATACATGGTTCTTGAACATTATTATTCCTTAAAAATAAAAATTAAATCTAGGAACATTTATGACCTTCTGTATCTCAACATCTTCCTTATCCACCTCTTTAATCTTTACTTGGATAGATTTTTGAGCCATCATTTGAGAAAGATAATATATCTCCCCTTACTTTTATATTTTAAGATACATCCTTTAAAAAACCATAAATATTTGATATTTTTTATCCTTATCATAGATAAACTAGAAAGATACATTTGAATTAAATCATTATCCACCTTGTTCTCTCTCCTAAGGTGGTAATGTATTTAACAATCATAATCATTAATCAGTTCAAACCATCTTCTCTACCACATATTTAACTCTTTCTATGTAAATATATACTCAAAATTTTTATTATTAGTATATATATTAAAATTTTATCCATAAATATAATTCATCTATATATTTAATGAAAAATTACAATAGTTAACTCTAAATAATTAGTTGGGTAGTTTCTCTCATGATCAGTCAATTATCATAAGGCATAAGATATCACCACATCCTTCATTATAACTCATCATAAATACCTTCTTCAATGAATAAATATATATTTAAAAACCTCATCCACTATATTATAATGTAAGAGTAGTTTTTATGACTATCCTTTTCTTTAGTTCCTTGAAATTTTCTTTACATTCATTTTTCCAAAGGAACTTGGATCCCTTCCAAGTTAACTTGGTTACTTAACTAGATAGTCATGGAAAATTATCTATAAACCATTTATAATATCAATACAAACCAAGACAACATATTATATCATTCATAGTGGTTGATCTTGGAAAATATTCAATAACTTATATATTTTATGGATCCATAGATATACCCTCTCTTGAGTTTATATGACCAAAAAATAATACATTTTATGAACCAAAGCAACAATTAATAATTTTTTCATAAATCATATAATTACTTAGGTTTTTAATTATAATTTTCAAGTGGTATTTATGATCATAATTAACCATTTAATATATAATAATGTCATCTACAAATATTACCACAAACTAATCAAGGTAATCTCTAAATTCACTATTCATTAAATCCGTGAAGATAATGGGAGAATTTGTAAGACCAAATGGGATCACTATATATTCAAAGTGTCCATATCCAGTATGAAATGTTGTCATTCATATATCATCTTTCCTAATCCAAAATTTATGATATCAACAATGAAGTTCAATCTAATAAATGTGTTGTGCTCTTCTCAGTTGATCAAATAAGCCATAAATATGGGTTAGATGATACTTGCTCTTGATTTTGATCTTATCCAGTTCTCAATAATAAATTAAAATTTGCATAGATATATCTTTATTTTTAACAAAAAGAACAGGTCCACCCTAAGGTGACACAGTTGGATGAATAAACCCCTTGTTGATATTATTCTGGGGTTTCTTCCTCAATTCGTGAAACTTAATCAGAGCCATTCTAAAGGGTGTATTTGAAGTAGGTGTAGAACCAAGTATGATTTCTATTGGGAACTCAACTTCATGAATTGAAAAAATAATCATTAACTCTTCCAAAAATACGTCAATAAACTCCCACACAATAGGTACATCATCAATGTTGAGTTTATACACATCCATATAAGATAAACACTGATTTTGAATAGGAATTAAGACCCATTAAATGAATGTGATTTCCATCAGAAGTTTATATTTATCACTCCACTAATAGATGATTATAGGTTGGTTTTTAATATCAATTGTAAATTATATTGCTTAAAAATTCATGAGAGATTTATGTTGAGAAAACAATTCCTTGACTAAGATAACATTAAATTAAACTAGAGAGAGAATAAAAAGTTTTTTCGGAATCAAATTACCACAAACTTCAACTAGATAATAAATATATACTTGATGTGTTATCATAATACAATTAGTATTGTTCACTACCAATTCAACATCAAATTATTAGGGATTGGATTTGAAATTCCAAGAAACTTTTCATGATATTAAGGAATTAATATAACTAAGATTGAATAAGATACTTCAATATTTGATCATACATATCACCATCCAAACTCTAAATTTTTATCTCCAATCCATTAATAAAACAAATAATGTCAGACTTACCATCAATCATCATTGAATAAATTCATTAATCATGAAACATACTTCATATGTTGTCTAAATCTTGACACATTATTTTCAATCTATGACAGCCTAGGTTTAACCAAGGCCATTCATGGCCATAATCTCTTCAAATGTTTCATGATAGTTCACAAAGAGTATGTGGATTTAAAAAACATATCCCTTGAGAGTGTCAAAACAAGTGTGTAGATAGGCCCATTGTCATGCACCTGGTGAGGATCGAGTCCAAACCCAATACACCATTTTTAAAGTATTACCCCTAGGTACAACCATTCCATAGCCATATCCACTTGTAGTATCCAGATAGGGATATAATTTTTTAGAAACCAATCACTCTATCCTTCACTAAAATTCTAGAATATTTTCTTATAATTTTACTTATCCCTAAGCTTCCCACTAAAATTATCTCATCCAATTTTATAGTGTTCAATTAAAACTGGCTTTGAAACTGACTATAGAGGCCCATACTTTTCATACATAGATATCACATCTTAAAATATGAATATTCATTACATAACATAATGACCCATTCCAAAATCTAATAGGTCTAGTTAATTTGGAAAATTAGATACATAAAGAATTAGTTTGTCATAATGAGTTCCCTTTTTAGACATATCACACTTAATATCGTTATTTATAACATGGATAAAGGAAACATAAGAAGGGGTGATCTCATATTCCCAATAAGTTTAAACATGGGAGATATCAACATAACATGATCATAAGGGTATTGGATAATGAGAAAAACATTTGAAAACCATACCCCACGTATCATTGATCATAAAATTTAGTCATGAAATAAATATTGAAAGTTTATAAGGAATAAATAAAATAATAATAAAATAATATTAGGTACGACATCATAAAATTGGCATAAGACATAAATATTTTTCATACACATAAACATATACATTCTTATGTTAAGGATACCCACCATGACATTCATAACATGTTAGGAATAGGATAACCACCATGTAGTTGATTTAGGTTTAGGATAACCTCCCACGTAACATTATTTGTTCTTGGGAAAACCACCCATGTACCCTTATTTTTTATGCTTGGGATAACCTCTTGTGTACCCTATTTTTTTAGGACTGGGATAACCTCCATTGTACCCTTTTTTCTCATAGAACATTAATAATTACCTAATGCATTAGGGGAATATCTAATTATGTGCCCACCCACCACATAATTATAATCATACATATGTGTGGAACAAGATCATAAACCATTAATCATAACATAACCCTTGAAAAGGAAATGGGTTTCATAAAAATTTAGTTATAGAATGACCCGTGGAAATGAAACTGGTTCATAAACATTTCATCACTGTATAACCCATGGGAAAGAAATGGGTTTTGTAACAAATTTTCATCATAATCATAAACCATAACAGGAAAGGATAAGGTGGTATTATTAGATCATATAAATAGTATATAATAGTTATATTAAATTGGTTTTGTCATTTCGGAATAGAAATACCATTCAAAGATCATTAATAACATTCTAGAGGAAAATATCGTTTCAAATGTTGAAAAATATTTTTAAAATATAAAAATTTCCCAAATATTAAAGAAAAATATTTATGTTAAAATAAACTTATATAATTTAAAATAATATTTAAATAATTTAGTGGCCATGATTGTGGGAAATACCATTCATGCAGTACACATTAAAACAAATATTCCTTTTACATTTTCAGTAATAAGTCAAAGTAACATTGTTTGTAAAATGACAATAAAATTATTTTTAAATCATTTTTTAAAAATTAAAAAAGGGTAAAATTAATTTAGATAATCTTTTTAAATAATAAAAACATTCTTGAAAACATTTTTTTTAAATATATACATGGAATTGAAATGATTTTTGACCGAAGAGAGAAATAAAGTCAGTTTTCCCATTAAAATATTCTTTTAAACTCTTGATTACATAAAGAGAGTAAAATGAAAGAAAAATATGTAATTTATAAAAATAACCATGGTATATAAAATTCATGAGGTTATTTAGATATATATCATAATATCTTATAATCATAATCATAATAAAAAAAATCATGATAAATAATGAGATTGTATCATAAAATCTTTACCACGTTGATAACTTTTGAATCATAAAACCCATGAAAGAAGGAAACATACAAGGATATGTATATCCCATAATTTTAATAATTATTATCATAAAATTAATTCACATGTAGTATATACACCACAAAAAATAATCTAGTGGTGAATATTGCATGCTTCCTAGGAAAATAAATGTGAGACTAAAACCCCTTACCTCAAGTCTTGAATGTCTTCATATGCGATCGAAAATCATGAATAATACATATTGGTTTATTATATATCCATTAAAGAACAATAATCATATATAAAATACCATATATTATTTATTTTAACCCCTTTATCACCCATTTATTATAAATTTTCTATTAAAAACATTGTTCCGGGTGGTATTTATTTCATTTTTCATGTATGTTTTGTTTTTGTAGTTTTGGTCTTTATACGTTCATTATGGTTCCATCATCTCCAGAATGTTAATAATGATATAAATATAATATATATCCATTATATAAATATTTATTTTCATATATAAAATTCATAGATTGGAAAATGAATTACAAAATTCATGGATATGGTATGCCATACGTATGTTTGAATGGTATTTCTATTTTATTAGTGGATGGAATGAAAGAAAATAAAATATTAATTCAACTTTTGGTAGTCCACATGCAAACACGAGAGATGTTATCATTTAAAAAAGGATTAAAAGTAATTAAGTTATATTTGATATTATAATTACATAAGTATAATTATATCATAAATGTTATATATATAATTTAAATCCATCAGTATATCCATCCATGATAGGCAGTGATGAAAAATGGTTTACATCAATTTGTGAGGTAGTAGTCCAATGTACACCTGATCAAAATTTTTGTTTCCCATTGGATGGAAGAGGAGATAGATATAAGTTATTAAATTAACATAATAAAATATTAGTATGTGAGAGATAATTATTTTATTATATCATATTTTTTGAAGGGTATCTGAAGGAGGTAAAATATGTAATAAAACAAAAGTACATAGTTAAAAACCATACCTCTTATTCAGACAAACTTTAGGTTTTCACCAAAAAACTTCCTAGGAGGTTCTTATAATAAAAATCCTCTATGACGTGTTAAAGAATGTGAATAACGGGTTTTTCTAGGGGTTGGATGAACTAAAAGGCTTTATAAGTGTGAATAGGAGAGGAGATAGGGTTCCCTTTTTCTAATTGAGGTGAGTGGCATAGTTGTAATTTGTCAAATTTATCTAACAATTCCATGTTACTTTCTTGGAAAATAGGATCCAAAATGGGTAATTATAGAAAATTGGATGATATAACAAATATATATTTCCATATAACATGAATTATGAATGTTTTTATACTATTTTAACCCTTATCTTTTTAGTTTAACCACTCAGTAAACCTGTTTTAACCTTTACCATGATAATTAATTTTTACTATTTTTACTATTAATTATTTCCAAAAATTACGTTGGAATTATTACCTAATATTGTTTATGATTATTCAAAATATGGGATCCATTTAATAAAATTAAATTCTTTTAATTTTCATAATTTAATTTAAAACAAAATCCTTAAATGCGACTAAAATAGTGGTTTCCAAAGAAAATGTTTTCATAAGTACAAAATGATTTTATATAAAAGTTGAACATAACACTAACTAAAATGACATAAATTAGATTAATAATAATATAATAGAACTAATTTTACTTTTAAAAACAAATTAAAAATTTTAACTTTCAAATTATTTAAATTTAATTGTAATTTTTAATAAAAATCCGTATTTTTCAATATTTATCAATTTTTTTTCAGAAAATCATCAAAAATCACTATAATATTTTTTTGAATTTTGAATTTAAAAATAAAGTTAAAATTTTCAAATACATTTTATAAAAGGATGAAAAATTAATTTTATTATTTATTCACAAAAAACAATAAAAAACATTTTTTTGGGAAAAACATATTTTTGAAGCATATAAAGAGTGTACTAAAAATTAAGTACTTATTTAGAAATATATTTTCTTTATCTAAAACCATTATAATTAATTTTAAAAATTTGGGTATTTTTATTCATACCCCAAACTTTAACATCTAGGTTATAATAGTTATGTTTAAATAATAATATTAAAAGTATATTATGGTTCGTTAAAACTCAATATCGCGTGTAACACAAGATATTTAATTAATTAAATTTATTTCAAAAAATATAACAAAAAATACTAGGGTGTTATATATGATGATTATTTTTAGAATCCCTATCCATTTTATCCATAATATGATAGTTTCTTGAACACTTGAGTCACCACTCGGTCCTTGAACATTGTTTAAAAACCCCTATTTGGGACATTCAGATGTTCAAAAATTCCATTTTGAGATTTATTTCTCAAAATAAAACATTAACCAACAAAATTTTTAAATTCATTATCAAAACAGAATAGCCCTAAATTCACTGCATATTACAAATTCCCCAAAATAACACTTCTCTTTCTCAATAATCCTTGGTAAACCTTGTACTACGACTACTAAATTTCCACAATCATCAGTTAATATAGAACTCCCTGTGTTACATCCTATAGAACCAAATATTCTACTCTTACACAAGTAAAACCACCATATACACCACCCATAAGAATCCAAGCCACCAAAAAACTACCAACACTAATGCTGTTATAGTGACCTAGGCCTTAAACATACTTTATTGTACTTTCCCATCAATACGTACCAAGGATCTATAGGTACAGTGTCTTTAGAAGAAAAGATATAAAAATAAATCATCATAAAGATAAAAAAATCCTATTTATTTAAAAATCCACATATTTATACTACCTCTTAAAGATCTCTTAAAACCATAGAGGATATCATGGGAAAATACATAAAGAAAAAGGGTGATCAATAAAGCCTAGTAATGGATTAAACATGACAATAAAGCATAACATGAGAGTCAAACAATGTAACATGGAATCATAAAGACTATGATAATAAGCATAATAACCTGACATAAGGAAAATATATAATCAAATCATGGAATCATAAATATATGTGAATAAAATAAAACACGATAACATAAATATAAGTCATGGGTCACTCCCAAGACCATCATCATAAAGTGGACTAAGTCCCACGATGGATTTAGGTTCACTCTCTAATCCCTTACATAACATCTCATGAGATATAAAGATTCACCTAATTCATTAGAGTGATATATAATTTTTGGAACTCCCATACCATAAATGGAAATCATATATATTCTCACCACATCAGGAAATTAATGTGTACATAAATTACAAGTTTGATCAAAACAATGAGAAGGAAGCAGGTTTCATAATTCTGATTGAAGGCTTAACAAAAGGCTAAATCATATGGATTCCCAATATAAAAAGGAATTAAATCATTTAAACTTTTAGAATTGAAAAAGGGATATAATTATTGAATTATTAGATCCAACACAGATAATTAATTATAAGGATCTAGATGAATAAATAATAAGAATGTACCACTTGGGTGGAACTTTATAATATAAGTAAAAGATATTTTTAAAGATGGAAATACATTATTGTTTTACATACAACTATAATTGAACCAAGAGAATTATCATTAAAAAATAAGGGATTTTTTAAGATATTAATGGTTTACAAATATTTTATGGGGATGGTTCTTAACATGAGACAAGTAATAGAAAATTTCCCTTCAACCTGGATTAGATAAAAGTGGTAATTTTAAATAGAACTAAAAACATGTGTAACCAAAACAATGAAAAATATATAAAAATATTTATATATTTATGGTAAATAAAAAAAATACAATAGGTATATGTGAAGAATAATGAATAAAAAGGGGGAAAAATAAAGGGAATGTGTATCCACAAAGTCATGTAGGAGGTGCATGAGATTCATTACAACTGAACTAACACACGAGTCAAAGGATATTTAAAGAGTAGATCTTGATTTTTATTAGTAAATACCATGAATTAAATATAAATAAAATATTAAAAAAACCATGATATGTTAAATATAATCTACACCATTCAAAATTAATCATGGTACATAATATGTAACATGTCACAAAGAGAATAATTTGAGATGAAAGCCCTTACAAATTTTGAATTTTTTTGAGTCAAAACCCCATGAGAGGAAGAAATTTTAATAGAAAATTGAATAATATTAAATATTATAGAATAATGATTCAAAAAAATTAATGGGTATTAAATTCACCATTCCAATTAAATCTGACTGCATAATAAGAAATTTGTCCCAATGGGTGAAAATTGAAACAAGAAACCCTTATGACTTAATAAATATTCTAAAAAAACCACTTGAAAGAGCGATAGAAAGGGATTGAAATATAAGTTTAAATAAAATGAATAAATATAATCCATGATATTAAACATCCAACTGGTATTATATACACCATTTAAAATTAATCAAGAGAAAAAAAGAAAATGTATCATAAAGAAGAAAATGTTAAGATGAAACCCTTATAACTATAGTAATTTTTGAATCAAAAATTAATTGGAACACTAAAAAACATATGGTTATATATGTAAATTTAATTTAATATTTTATTATTATAAAATAAATTCTTGGGTAGTATATACACTATTTGAATAAGAAATCAATGAATCACATTAAAACATGCCTGAATGAAAATGAATTTAGAAAAAACCATTACCTTGTTATAGATTCATTCAGCGCACATGCCTAAAATCCAAAAAAATAAAAATAAGTTTATTATATACCTTATTATTTTTTATTTAATTAAATATGGTCTATATATTACTATATTATATTTATTTATTATATAATTTTCTTGTTTACGTTAGTTACTTGAGATTGTTCGATCAATTTTTCTTAATTTCTTATGTATTTTGGCTATGGAAGAAAGAATTGTAAAATAATTTTAAATTTCCAGAATATTAATATTTTATATAAATATTTGTTATATTAAATATATTTTCAAATACAACCATGATTGGTGGTGATGAAAAATTCAACTCTTTGGTTGGGGAGGAAATAATTCATACACACACATAATTAATGTTTGCACTTATCAACAAATGAGAGGGAAAGAAGGTAAATTATAATTTTATCTTTCATAATAATATAAATATATATATTGTATAGATCATATTTATTCTTCCATTAAATAATTTTTATTATCCATGAATGACATTGATGAAAAATGGAAGATGTCGCTTTGTGGAGGCAATAGTCTATGCAACGCACCAACAACGCTTTTGTTTTTCATAGTGGATTAAGAGAAATAAATATTGGATATTAAATTAATATAATAATAAATAAGTATAATAAAGATACTTATTTAATTATATTTTTATGGATAGAATATATTTATAAGATAAATACTAAGGAGAAAAATTTACAAAAATAATAATACTTAAAAGACTTGATATTATCTTAGATATTTCATTAGAAGAGAAGGACTTAAGACAACTTATAAAGACCATGGGCATAAGGATGAGAAAAGTAATTCTATTAGATATATTATGGGTAGATGTTAATCGAAAATTTTAATGGTAAGTGTAACCATGGAGGGGTGTAAGTGATCCCCTATAATAGGTGAATAAAATGGAACTTTTGGGAATTCCCTTTACCCTTCCATGATACCATTGCACTATTCCAAGGTTCATGACAACAAAGCTTGGAAATAATGAAGTATACGGTGTATTTGGGTCTATAAATACTCAAAAAAGGCCTTAAACACATGTTGTAAACATGTTATATCATTTTTACCATTAAGTTTTTACATTTTACTCTTTTACTTTTTAAACCTGGCAACAGGTTTTTAACTTAGTGAATTTATGTTTAGTTGCCAAATATAACATAAACCATATAAAAAATTTAGGGGTTATGGAAATAAATGTTACCTATATTTAATATAATTTAATTTCTAAATATTATGAAATTTAATTTTATATTAAGGCATATATGTATAAAAACCATTTTAACATAAAAATGGATTTTTTTAAAATTATGGACTATTAATCATATTTAGTATTGATTAAAAATTAAATGAGTGTTAATATAATTATATTTAGGTTTAAACATAATTTTAGAGTCATAATTTAAATTAAACCAATTTACTTTATTAAATAAGTGTTATATGATATTAATTAATCAATTCATTAATGTTTTCACCATTATCATGGTAATTAACTTTAATCTTACTAATATTATCATCATGCATAAAAATGAAATTGAACTTGTTATCTTTCATTGAAATTTTGTACTCAAATAGGAGAGACATGTCGTAATATTTAATATAAAAAAGGATATAGTATAATATTTATTATAAGCGCGTAGAAATAGTTTTTAGTGCCAAATATTACTCAAGTTTTAAAAATGTTAAACATATGTTTTATAAATTCAAAACAGTATTTTGAATGCTTTATATTACTTTTTAAATATATTTATTTATATAAAAAGTTTCTCCTTAAACATTTTAGTCATTCATGTATTAAAAAAGTGATAGTTTTTTAGAAAAATATTTCTTTCCATTCACCTAAAAATCAATCATTTTAGAAAAATATAAAAATTAATACTAATATAAGTTAGATTTAGTGAATTTAAAAATGAATTTTATTTTATATAATTTAATTTTTAAAATTTAAATATTTATGTTTTAAATGAAAAAATAAAAATTATAAATAAAAATTTATTTTATTGAAAAGTGACAATTTGAAACATTATATGTTCTTAATATTATACCATATCGATTTAAAATTTAAGGGGTGTTAATTTATTAGTTCATATAAAATAATATTTTAAAAGTGTCAAATTATAATTTTAGGAAAAAATAAAATATTCATAATAAAACTCTTATTTGAAAAAAATAGTTTTTTATAATAAATATGCATTAAAAAATACCATTAATTAATTAATTATATTCTAAATTTTAATTTTTACTACTCCAATGATATTGAAATATTTATTTAAATTATATATATATATATTATCATCTTTTAATAATAATAATATATATACGTAACAAGTGTTCATATAAAAATTTATATCTATATTTTTAATATTTTTATTTTTTATTTTTATTTCATTGTGATTTATATTATATTAAGTTTAGAAATTAGAAATACCTGACTTCAGTATACCTAGAAGATATGTGACCAACAACCATAATTCTAAGGACTGTATTTTTAGTGACCATAATTACAACAACCATATTTCCAATATCTATAATTAAAAAAACCATATTTACGTTGATCATATTTTTCCCTGTATATAAAGACATACTAAACATATTGCATTCACACTTCTCATTTCCATAGTTTTCATTTTAGTTTTGGAATCATGATTTCTCCATCCATAATATTCTTTATCACTATATGTTTCATTATTCTAAAGTATATTCTTAATGGTGATGATATTCCTTGGGAGTTTCTAGTTATAAGCTATCATTATTTTCAATTTATTTTCCCCTTTTAGTTTTTCTAGTTATATTGGATGTAATCATCCATGATTTGTAATAATATATTGTATGTGATACACGGTTTTATATACCTTCATTATAATGTTCCATTTTAATTGATTGTAGTTTTATTATCTTGGTTCAAATATTGTGTGGCCCAAACGCTAATCAATTATTAATTATTTTGAAAGAATAAATAATAATTCTTTATAATTATAGACATTAATAATAATAATAATAATGGATCCTAAAACCTAGGTAATTTCATTATCTCCTCTTAAATAAATTTTTCCCTCACAATTTAATTATTACTTATGAACTATGTCTATATGGTGACTCAATTTTTAATTTTATATATAGGTATAAATCACATCGATTCAATTATAATAATTATAATCCCTATATTTTGTTTCTTCCTCAATATTAGAGTTAAATACCTCTCAAGGTTTTATATTAAGAACTATTTTTTTCATAAATTTATCTGATGTATTAAATGTGATTCCAAATTTAATAATAGATACACCAAGAAATCATATCTCTCATCCCTAATAGTTCATCAACTTAGAGGTTATGGTGGAAGGTTTATCTTGAAAGATGAGGTTGATAAAGAATTCTCCTTATCTTCATAATTATTGTTTTGATCCATATCCAATCCCCTACCAACTGTTTTTAGAGTAACCACCACCACCACACTATACTATGCTCTCTCCAACTTATCATTTTCCTGCTCCAGCAACCCTATCAAGTAATTTCCCATCAAAGTGCGATCTTTTTTCATTAGTTTCTGTATTGGATACTGTATTAAGTCCTTCTAAATAATGGTTGGTGGGGGATGTATACCTCACCATGTCCTCTCTAGGTGAAAATTCATGTGCCAAAATAAAACCTTCCAAGAACTAAACTATTTCCTTCAAATTATACATTTTCTAACATGCTCTGGCGCATCAAGCTTGATTCTTTAACTACTACTAGACTCATGGTCACTAGTTAACCATTTATATTTTCACCTCACCACCATGTACTATAGAACCTTCTTTAGTGGGGAAGGTTATATTCTACATCCTCTATTGGAATGATGCTTTCAACCTCTCTAGAAACATTGGGGCCTACATATGGAAGTGGTTCATTGATGGATGGTGATAAAGATGATCCATTTATGTCATTAGTTATCACAGTGATGTCAAGATCCCTCAGTGGTAACTAAATGTGGTTTTCCCTAACCTATCCATTTTTATAATATGGAGGATGTTTTGTGTAACCTAAATATGGTTGATGAATAGGGTGTCTATGTTTAAATAATTAATCCATTACTAGAATCACATCAAATCTATTTAAAATACCTATACTAATATATATATTCCAATAAACATAAATTTTGAAAATGAAACCATCATAAAACTATATTTTTATATGAGAAATGATACATGAGGGTGGTATAATTAACAATCTAGGAAAATTATAGATGATAGAATATGATCCCATATTCATGATTCTGAATGAGAGGATTTAGTTAACATAGTCCACCTCATCGATAGTCTTTGAAAATGCTACACCTTGTTCTACAGTTATGGTGGCCATTCATGCCTATCCTTCTCATCATCCTTGGATTTATAACACTGAATTTTATATTTTCCATGTTTTCCGCACTTAATGTATTATACCAATTGTGTTTCTTTTAGAAGTATGATTTCTATTCCCATCAACCTATCTATACTCATTATATTCTTATGATAGTTTGATGTTCGATAAACTCTTATTCCAAAACTAAATAATCTTATAGTCCCCTTGAATCAATTACCTAGGGTTTTATTTTATTTTTGACATATATTAAATTAAAAATTCGTTTATGTTATCATTTTCATCACTTGATCTTTCATGAGACACCATCCTAAATTTCTTTTTTGTGTTTTGGACTTCAAATATGTTTATATTGTTAATAATATTTCATGATAGCAAGTTTAGAATACTCAAAAGATTTTCAATCCATCTCCCATTTTTATGGGGTTTTCCTTGAAGAAATATTCACATTATCCCTCATAAACATCTATTTTTAAATAACCATCAAAAACAAAAAATGGGTAACATGGGTGATGAAACATTTAATATCATAGTTGGTTTATCAAAATTAATAACCTAAGAGTGATTCAACAATAAAAACTTTTACCCTTTCATATCATAATGTTAGCCCATAATCCATTTAGTTTAAACTATATCAATCATAGTTCAACTTATATTACCTTAATTTGGGTTATCCTATACTTATCCACCTAGTCCCTCAAAGAAACTAGAAATCAATCCCTTTTAGAAGTTTGTAAAGATAATATGATCAACCAATGTATATCCCCCAAGGGTGTTAAACCAGGATCATAGTAAGGGACTATTCACCATGCACCAGAATGCAAGATAAGATATATTCGACCAAATATTTTTGGTTTTATTACCCAATGATTAATCTATTCTAAAACCATGTCCAATTATAGTATCTATATAGAGAATAATTTCAAGGTAAAAGATATAATCACTACAAAAATTTTAGGATGTCATCTTATACTTAGGTTTATACCATATACCTATCCCTAGGGTTTTTACTAAGGTTTTGTCATCATAATATCTTCAAACAACTAAAACCTACCAATGATACCAAATATAGTGACCTAAGCCTCCAAAATACATTATTTCATTATTTATAACTTACTTTCCCATCAATACATGCCAAGGATCTGGAGTTCAATGACTATACAATAATATAAAATAATCTTTTACCAATGGTTACAAACTGTTGGTAAGATCTCCTAAACCGTTGGGAAATTATATCCAAACGGTTCACTGATCCATTGGGCTGTGAGGCACGAGGATAGCCATATCCCAATAATTTAGCATGAACCATTGTGATAGGTTGGCTGGATTTTTAAGATACAAGTAGATTAGTGTTAACTTTTGTTAAATTTTGATCCCAACAGTTAATAACAATAGGTTTATTAAACTAGAAAAATGGTTTTTAACCGTTGGTATAGACCAATTGAAATGGTTCATAGTGAACCGTTTCCAAAATTCGGGCGGTATGGGTATACAATAACCTTTTTTAAACTGTTGTTATACCACCTATAACACTATCCTCCCAATAGTCTCATTGAAACTGTTGGGATATAGGTATTCAAAAGGTTTGAGAACCGTTGGTATATACTACTCAATTTTTATACCAATGGTTTATAGAACCGTTGATATTTCATCTTCTCTGTAAAAAACAAATAGTGTGCACCTCTTCCAGCCAGCCCCTCTTCTAGGTAGAACCATCATACAACAGCCTCCCCTCTGCACAAGCAAGATACAACGACCTCCTATCTCCAATTCCAGTGCTACAATTCCAAAAAGTAGCATGTCACTGCCTCCACTCTGGAATTATATCTCAAACCTGTAGAATAATGAATAATACAAAAAAACAGTCATATAGACAATATATGATGATGAATACAACACCTGATAGTACAGAATATAAACAAAAACTTATGTAGACAATACATTGTACAAAATTCAAAAAAAACTGATGAAATGGATTTTATGGTTGTGTGGTGATTTATAGGCCTTCCCATTTCATAAAAATACCCATAACCCCCCTTGAACACCTCCTACACCCCCATTACACATAGATAGCCCTCTTTCACCCCCTACACCCCCATCAACCCCTGGATAGCCCCTTGCACCCCCATGGACATCCCCCTTTCACCCCCTTGAACACCCCCTTCACCCCCAGGACATCCCCCTTGCACGTCCTTGGACATCCCCCTTACACCTACACTGGACACCCCTACCCCTAGACACCTCCCTGGACACCCCTCCCCCTAGAAACCCCCTCGGACACCCCCTCTTAGACACCCCACCTCTGCCCTCCACCAACCCTACAGACCCCCTAGACACCCCCAGACACCCCCTCCTAGACACCCCACCCGTGCCCTCCACCTGCCCTACAGACCCCCTCAACACCCCCCAGACAGCCCTTGGACACCCCCTGGATAGCCCCTTCTAGACACCCCACCTGTACCTTCCCCCTTCCCTATAGACCCCACTACACCCCCTGGATAACCCTCAGATATCCCCCTTTCACCCCATTGGACATCCCTCCCCCTAGATAGCCCCTAGATAACCCCTCCCCCAGCCCCGTATACCCCCTAGACACCCCCAGGAACCCCCCACCCCCCCGACCCCCCATGTACACCCCCTCCTAGACACCCCACCTGTACCCTCCCCCCTGCCCTTCATACCCCCAACACCCCCCAGACAGCCCTGCGACACCCCCTGGACAACCCCTACTAGACACCCCACCTGCACCTTCCCCCTGCCCTATAGACCCCCTGCACCCCTCGACATCCCCCTTGCACCCCGGGATTGCCCCCTTGAACCCCCATTGGACACCCCTAGACACCCCCTAGACACCCCCTCCTAGCCACCCCACTTGCACCCTCCCCCTACCCTGCAGACCCCCAGCACCCCCAGAAAGCCCTTGTACACCCCCTAGACATCCCCTCCAAGACACCCCACCTGCACCCCCTACCTAAAGACCCCCCTCACCCCCTGTACACCCCATGGATAGCCCTAGGCTTCCATCCAGTAAACATCAGCCTTCCAGTTTTCCAAGTACAGCCACAATTGCATTCTAGATAGTTAAGATATTAACCAATATAAAAAAAATATGAATCACCTCAATAGATTCAATATCCAAAATACTACATCTAGTAGTCTATATTGATTCATGTAACCCTATATATTCACATTGTTTAGACTCCATCTGGTAGTCTCACAAAAAATTCCTATGGGGATCCTAACAATAATGTTTCTTATGTGACACTTTTTTGAACTGATATAAAACCAAGTATTTTATCCTAGAAGAAACTGGTGATAAAAAAATATAGTTTTTAAACCACCACTTATAGGGTCTAACATAGCACTTCCTTTTTCCCTTATTGGATATTCTTCCACCACACCCAGGAATAGAAGAAACAAGAATAAAAGAAACATGAAATACATATGGTGATTCTACTATTCTTTCATCAACATTGATAGATTATCTCACAACCAATCTATATAATTGGAGTCTAAACAAAGAATTAGATAGTGACAAGTCATCAAAGACTTTACTCAAACAACCAAGCCATTAATGAATCATATATGTCTATATTAGGAATGTATGGAACCAATTGGATAAAATGATTTGTGTACTAGAACACAATTTCATCTCTTTACCGGAGCCTAGAAAATTATATATCCATCAGTACCTTCACTTCATTATGAAATAATTCTAAATGAAACATGCCTTGAAACTTTTCCAAGAATAATCCTTGTCTGGATTAGTATGAATACTAGACTTCCACCACTTATAACTCATACACTCTAGTAGTATGGTTACAAAAATTACATTAAGAGACTCATAAATCTAAAGCTAGATAAAAATACCCTCAACCTTTAGTACCAAAACTAATTCATCCTAATAATCTTTTTACCTAGAGAAATAAAGAGGATTCATGTTTGGGAACTCTCATAAATAATTCTCACATTAGGAAAAGAGAGGATGAACAACAAGCTCTAAGACTGAAGAAAACAAAACAACCATCCCAAGAATATATTGATCAACCAAAGAATCCATTAAATCAGAATGGGGATATACTCTAAAACTAGAAACACAAACACCATCAAAATGGACATCAGAACTCTAGCCCCAGGAGACATAAAATAGATCAATAAGTAATCTCAAGACATCATATAAATAAAACTAAAATCCAATACTTTATAAATTCATTAAATCCAACAATATAGACTTTTACATCATTGAATAAGTGATCCAATTTTTCTTATTTAACCCAAAATGGTTTTATCAAAACATTATTTGAAAAATAACTTTCATTCATTAAAACACCATTTTTACCCATGAGATTTTGAAAAACTCATCTAATAAAGAGAAAAATTAATTATTTATGAAACCATTTAAACAAAATTATATATTTTTTTAAAACATTTATAACATTAAAATAGTTCAAAAGCATCTATTTTAAAAGTACATTCGACTTAAATCCTTTAATAGATTCTAATTTTTATTTATTAATATCACTTTAAAACCTTGAGAATAATTAACACTATCCATTTTTCTAATGGAATTGATAAAATTTCCAATAATAGATTATCATTTTAAATCCAAAACATTTTATACACTTTTCCAAATACAAATATCACTATAAAAGTATTCCCAAGTCTTCTTATTGTCCAACATGTACTATGATGTCCCTCGAGCACTTAGATGGTCCTTGTAGAATACAAGTAGTAAGCTTCACCCTCGTCTCCGATGTTGTCTACAGGTGACTAAATATTTTCATGAGAGACTCAATCCAGAGACTTGAAACCTAAGGGCCTCCCTCCCCATTAACTATGGGTGGGTAATGTATCTAAAACTCTTTATAGGTATCATACATCGAAGGGAAATTGTGATTAGTCAGTCTCAACATTGATCAAAAGACTCAAGGAATACTATCACAGAGCTAATAATCCATCCGATTCCCCATTATTGTAGGAATATCCAACTACACTATATGAGGTGTGCACTGTTTATTGTTCTTACACTAAAAAAAAGATAATTTAGATGCATTTTCTCTACATGGGTTAAAACACTCAACAGATCATCAAGATCATAAAAATATCAAACTCTGAAGGACAAGTACAAAACAGATAACCATAGAAATGGTTTCATCAACTCTTTGTTGAGAAATTTAATTAATCATATTTTAGTAAAAAAAAAATTATTCTTATTTTTATCAATAATGTTATATAATTTCATATACAATTAATGAATTTGTAGAATAGAAAAATTAGGATAGGACTCCACTCTTATAGCACATGGAACCAAGTGGTCATAACATGAAGTGGGGTGGAATAGTGATCAAATAGAGTTTTTAAGTATTATTGAAATTCTATTCTACTGACCAATGTATATACTAGATATCAAAATTTTGATTACTCTTTATACAAGATTCCAAATAAACCCTATATAGTTGTCTTTCACATTATAGAAACTGATCTTATGCTATAAAAAACAGACCCTTGATTCAGGATTGTGGTATGATAAAGATACATATTTTATATTCAATATTTTTAAAAGTGGGACTAGGTAGTTGACACTACTGATTGAGACTCAAATTATGAAGGTGTATTACTTATCAATGGTATATACATTTATTGAAACTCTTGTAATAAAACATTAGTCACCTTGAGGACAATAGAATTTGATTATGTTTTAACATCTCATGATACAACACAAATCTTATGAGAGAATTCATATATGTAAAAAATTAGGTTGAATATTTTATACCCAATTATAAAAATGTGTTATAAAAAAACTTTCATCAACTTTTCAAAAATATAGTGAAATATTTTTATTCATGGGAAATTGTCATTGAGTACCACTTCATGGACTTGAAGAGGGAACATGGAGACATGTGAGGAGGAGGTAGAATATTAATTTACATATTTTTTCTCATTTAGATCACTCTTGTAATTGGATTTTGGGAACATATTTCTACTTCACCCTTTTTCATTTATATAATAATATTAGAATTTGGATATTCGTATCACAAGAGTTGAATTTCAAGGATTCACCAAATGAAAAAAATGGTTTATGAACCATGTAAAAACTCTTATTCCATGGTAATTCTGACACATGTAATCAATTTGGATTAATTCATGACCCTATTTAGGCATATTACCAATATGTATCTTCAATCAATTCATTTTACACTTAATCCTTAGATTAATGAGAATGGGAAAGAGGATGATTGATGGACCTTCACGACTGGTGGTTTCTTAGGAGGATAGAGATTTAAATTTAGATTCCCCTATCAAGCCCAGGGAAGTGTAACTTGCCAAGGATCATATCATAGTCTCTTCAAAGAATGTAAAGAACACCATACTTGACTCAAAGGGGTTCATCAAGTACTCTCAACGGCCGAAAAATAAAAAAGACTACTACTCCTTACCTATCCCTCCTGTCAGTATATTATTAAGAAAAAGGATGATCCCTCAGAAGGTTCTCAAGTAGGTGGTGACAAATTATACCAAGGATCTTGATCCAATTGTAGGAAAATCATTGATTCAGCTATTTCATATCATGTTGATTGACTATCTATCTATGTACTCTATTGGTTTCTCACATTTCCATAAATGTGTTTTATTAATTAAAAACATATTATTGCATCATGTTTTCCATTCAAAAAAGGAAACCTCAAAATTTAGGAATTAAAGGCGTGTTTAGTTTGTTACATGTTATGACTAGGATCATAAGGAGTAATTTTTATCATAGTGGATTTGTTCATACACACAATGCACTGAGTTTTAAGAAATAATTACTTTAAAAATATTGTGAATGATAAAAAATCTAGTCACATGCAAAAAAAAACAAAATGTATCCTCCCATCTAGGGAAGGGAGCACACTCCTAATGGTGGAATTAAAATGATGTGTGAAAGAGGTATAATTATTTCTCAAGGACTAAAAATGGTGAGACAAAGATGTTTTTACTTCAACAAGTGGTCTTGAGAGCTCTTCTGATATTGATTGAACACAGTACCTGAGTTAGTATGGTGGTGAGGACTTGTAAGCATAGGAAGTCAGGGATTCAAAGAAAGTTCCAATAATATAATATAACATTTGAGGTCATCAATTATTTCTTTTTTGGGAATGAGACTAATTTGAGTATCAAGGTCTCTAGTGGTTTCCCTAGTGTAAGATATATGAGTACCAAGAGGACTGACATTTATCACTTGGATGGTGAGACATTTTTGAGATGTGGGTATAGGTCCCTAGTGACTATAATCTTATAACTATCTCATGAGATATGATATGGACTAAATTCCCATGCTGTTAATTCATAAACATGTTGGGTTACAAATTTAACAAGTGTAGTGATATAACTCAAGGAATGACAACACCTTGAGAGATAAGGTGTTGTAAGGACAATGTCATTTGATCTAAACGAGTGTGATAAAACAATTTATATTATTTAAAGAAAAAAAAACCTAGTAGACAAAAAAAAAACACCAGAAAGAGACATATAGGAAACTCAAACTAAATCTAAACATGATACAAATAACCATTACTAATCTTTGGTTTAGAAGACAGTGCACCTCTGTTGGAGGGGTTTTATTATAAAGTCATGGTATATCTTTATCACACATTTTATTTAATTATATTTAACATTTATTATTAAACTCATTCATCACAAATCAAATGAAATAAGTTAAGCAACTAGATCAACATAACTATCACAATGACTTTTCGCAGACAGCGCACCTCCATTGGAGGGGTTTTATTATAAAAACATGAATTTATTTATCAAATGAAGAAATTATATTAAAGAAAAATTATACAAGAAACAAAATTGAATATAATTAAACAGAATTAAGAAAGAAGGTAAATTCAATTTAAACAAATCTTGAATTAAAGAGGATAGGATAGGGACCCTACCTCAAGGGGGAACCAAGCCATCAACTTCAGCTCTTGGAGATTTCTAACTAAAATTTGTTTCTCCCCCATTGGGTATACGTACCTTCACACACATGAAAGGACACATATCCCCTACACACACCCGCATGGACATGAGCATGTGTAAGGGGATCCTTTCACATATGCTTATATGCATATACCTTTCTCCACTCACATGCGTATGAATTTATTCGAGTCCTTGATTCTTCCATGGTGTCGTCAGTTTGAGGGGGAAGGCCGACATTGGTCAAAAAGATGCTGGTAAACATTGATGGGTTTCATGGGCTCGGTCATCTCCATGGAAGCATGGTGAAGGTCCTGTGGTCTCTTCCAGCCTTCTTCTTCCTGTGTGTTGCAGCCACGTTCTTAGAGTGCACTTTGGGTAGTTTTTGTGGTCTCGTCGAGTAGGATTGATGGTGGAGATGGGATTTTTCCAGTTTGTAGAATTGGATGTTTGAGAGAGTATGAATTTTTCCATCAGTACCAGGCACATACATTTTTTCATGGGACAACTAACTTAGCAGTGATGGGCAGGTGGAATTTGGACATAATGTTTTGTTGTTGTAGATGTGCTTTCCTTTGTTGAAATTGATCTGTTTTCATGGATTTTGGACCATGGGGGCACAGGTAAATGTCTTAATTACTTGATGTCATGTTGGTTCCCCCTAAGCCCTTAAAAGGGGTTTATGATAATAATATAAAATTAATTTTCAGTTAGTCACCAATAACCTATATGATGTTTTCCTATATCGCTTTTTTGTAGAATTCTACTTAACCAAATCATTTGTCAATTATTTTAGATGATACAAATCATCATATAATTATGTCATTAAATTTTCTTGAATGTGACCTAATATTTGAGTGGGTGGTCTAGTATATTGATTCTCAATAATGAAGTGTGATTGAATGTGGGTGATCTACCCATGTAATTAGACATATTGTAAGTGTGGAATTGTTTATGATATTCTGATGCCTTATAGTAATTAAACATCATGATCAAAAGATGTGATATAACATTGGTGGGTGGGAGTGGGAATTTCTAGGTTAGTTAAACTAGAGGATTACATACCAATGTTTTTATATAAGACTAGTTGTGGTAATGTGGGAACGATATTGATATAGTCAATAGACAATTGGGGATACATTATAAATAGGTGATTCCTATGATGTAGACAACCATTTGATGGAATTGATCTATGTGATCCATGTATTATGGTGGGGAGAACAATATGTTTGTGAAAGAGTGGTTTATAATAAAATGTTTTCTTGGGATAAATGGGCATAGTTTCATGCAGTCTCGATATTAACTATGGTGAGGAGTAGAGATTTTGATGTTTGGTGAATACTGGGCATTGGTGTTTTTAGTTATAGAGCCAAAAATCATTTGATATTACAAGATAATATTCAATGAGTTATCTACAAATTAATGATCTAGGTAGTTTAGGATTGATGGCTAGATTATCACTATATAATATAGGAAATCCTTGAACATCTCTCTATGTTTTATGCATATTGTTCATATGAATCCAATTTGTGGTCTCATCATGCAAGGGATGTATACCTCCACTGGTGGGACCTAAAACACATCAAATTCCATCCCTTTCTGAAGGACTTCCCTCAAAGAATACATACAAGACGAAATGTGTGAGGTATTCAGCTATGGAACCTCACACAATGTCATCAAGTAGTGTGTTTTCTAACTTAAATCATAAAATTTCTTAAGTATCTATTCCTGTATAAAGAAAGTATTAAGAGCCTCTATAAACCATTAAACACTAACATGATTATTCAGTTATAGATTTCCAAGGGATTGATTATAACTATGTTCCATGGGATTCATGGACTCTATGTATGGTAAATTAGAGGAAATAGATTAACATAGTAAACCTATAGATATGGCATTCACAAGCTACCTAGGTTTGGAGAAGGTTCTTTAGTGATTTTATGGAAATGAAATCACCCTATCACTAGATCTCCAAGTGGATAAGATATTGATCGGAATATGAGTGGTCTAACATATGTCTTAAAATTGGGATGATATGTGTATGGACTAGATGAGGATTTAGACCAAGTAAAATATTCCTAAGAGGATTGGGCCTTGTAGTGATAGGTGTTCTAATTGTACTTATAGCATTTGATGATGAAATACATATGAGGATGGATTGGAATCTTGGTGGGTTCTTAGACTGGGATGGTCCCTCTAAGTATATAAAATTTATTATGAAAGGTTTCACTCCTTTTAATGATTCAAGAGTTCAACTAAAGAGATGAAGGATGAGATTCTAGTGTGGGTATTGGGTATTGTTGGACAGATTGGCATTATAATGCCAAGAGGATTGGTGTGATTTAGATTAGGATGGAACCTGGTTAGTGGGGCTGAGTTATAATACATTATTTTGATGACGTTCTTGGCCAGATTATTGAGAATATAATTAAGGAATGGTCGGCATGCTGAGAGAAGACTATAGTGTGTGGGATGAGGATTAAGGTTAGTGAGTAGCGACTAGGACAGGTCTGAGGGACCCTAGAGGATTCCCATATGGATGATATAAGAAAGTAGATGGGTTCTACATGGTGTGATTTTTGTGAATAAGACAATCATGAGGTGAATAATCCTCTTTGTCACATTGGATGATGAGATGTGCATATCAGCATGGGATAATCCTCAAGAGATGAGTTTAGACTATGTGACTGAAACGATAGACTAGGATATGTTTGATAGGATTGGGTGAGTGGATTACCCATGCAAGGATGATATGATTTATGGAGACACTTGGAGACACTTCGGGATATTTATGCTATCTCATAGAGACACTTCGGGTTATTTCATGACTCAAACATACTCTAGAAATGTTCCTAAATAATTTTTTAGAAAAAAAATTCCATCTCATGGAAGACCCCAATCCTACTCTAGCTTTCAATGTTTCCTCACACTCACTCCTCATGGTATTATAATATACATGTGAACTACATCAACTAGTCAGGATAAAATCACTACCCTATGTCCATAGAAAGTAGTAAAAGACCAAAGTGGTCAATGTGATAAAGGAAATAAAAGAATAACTAAACAAAAACATACCTGTTTCCTGTGACTATAGATGTCACCACCCAATATATAAGAACCACAACGCCCCATTGGTCAAATAATGTTCCTGCAAGAAAGGGTAAAATAGTTCCATTTAATAATCTCTTCATTTTTCATTAGGTTCTTTATATAGCACGTTGTTGGAAACACCAAACTAGAACACTTATCCAATGAATATGCAATTATTCTACATTAGTTTAGTTGAATATTGTGCAAATAACCCTCTTCTCTTTGGAAAGAACCTCACATGGACCACAATCAATGTTTAGTAGTTGATCCTGATCTTGAACCAGGTCAGGCACTGGTCTATAAACCAGATGGTCTAATTGGTCATGAGGTTATAAACCATTTCTATGTATTATACTAAGAGTAAAGGCACTGGTGTCTTTTCTAACAGCAATGGGAATTTCACAAATCCTGATTTCCAATCAACTTTAGTTCCAAATTTAATACCCCCTTAACTATCATTAGATGTCCAAGGGTGTCTCTTATGGGTGTTTTGTGGTGTATACTGTCAATCTATGATTTCTGTGGTTCTTCCGTATCATGGGAAATTTGTATTGCATGGTTAGTTTAATAAATAAATTGGTCAATTAGAAAATAAACCCATATTTAACAGATACATACCCACTTTTGATTGAGAATACCATCCAAATAACCAACTAATAAATCCAAGACAAACAATTTACTTTACCAATTCTAATTACTTAATATATGAAACACCAAATTATGTTTTTTGAACCAATCAATTAAAGGAAAAAAAACACCACAGAATAACCCATAAAATCTAACATATCATCACTCACCTCCAATTAACCAACATCATTGCACATCTTAATGATAATAAAACTTAATCACATATATATCATTATTAACAAAAAAATCCACCATAATATTAGGTCTAATATGGGTGTATAGAGGAAAATATGAGGTTTTTTAAAAGTCATGAACTTTTTATTGAATGTATTGTTAGAATGAATGGTTTATAACCTATGAATCAAACCCTACATTTCTAGAAGACTCTATTTTGAAAAAAATCACAATTTACCCAATAATTCACTACACCATGAGTTGGTTACTACCCAAAACTCTATAAAATGAATAATTAATATGAATGGTTATTCTAAATATGAACCTAATAGTGAATTATATATTTCATCATTTTCATAAAAATAAGACTAATTATTACCTATAAGTACTAATCAAGAACCCTCAATAAATTTGGTAGAAATGGTTGGAGGAGAGAGAGCTGGGAGATGGGGATGTCATGTGAGGTGTTCGGCCATGGGGGGTCTCGCGCGTGACTTGAGAGGGGGCCAGGAGACGTCATCAGAGGAGATGGAGTAGAGAGGGGAGGGGTAAACGTCACTGGGAGCTGAGAGGTGAGGGGGGCGTCGTCATCGGAGCGGGACATGAGAGGGGAAGGGGGAACATCACCTAAAGAGAGGGACCTGAGTGGGGTTGGGGGATGGGAGGCGGAGGCGGAGGCCATGGGGTTAAAGAGGTCGAGGTTAGGGAGGGGACGAGAGGGTCAGGAGGTGGAGGTTGGGGAGGGTTTACTTGGTGGATGAAAAATTGGGAGGGGTCCTTAAAACCTGAAATCATGTGACTTTTTTCCAAATGGTTAATATGAACCGTAGGTAATATTTGTCTTTCCCAATGGTTTAACAAAAATATTGGGAAAACAAAACATATAATAACCCATACCAACAGTTTTATATAACTATTGGTATAACTTATTTATCCCAATAGTTTTTTCAAAATGTTGGGAAAAAAGTGTTGGTATAGGCCAACTTTCCAATATTGATAGAAGATTAGATATAAAAATACATTGTATTAAACATAAAACATAATCTTTATAAAAAACTCAAAATAGTTATCATAACATAAAATGATATTTTAAAACTATTAGGATATTAATGGGAAAATTTAAAATAAAAAGGGAGAGTTAGAAATCCCAGTAAGGGAGTTAACATGTTAATAAATCATAACAAGACAATCCAAAGGCATAACATGGTACCATAAATAGGATGATCCTAATCATTGAAACAATTAATAAGGAAATGATATCATAATATCATCAAATCATAAACATATTTCTACAACATAATTTATGATAACATAAACCTAAGTCAAGGGTCACTCCCAAGACTATAATCATAATGGAGATAAAGTCCCATGGTGGATTTAGGTTTACTCTGTAATCCATTATGTAACGTTTCATGAGATATAAAGATTTAATTAATGAGTTATAGGTATATATATTTATATTTCTACCAATTATTTAAATTAAAACCCTAAATGTGTATACCACATGAGAAAAATAAACCATACATGAATCAAAAGCATGATCAAACTAATGATAAGGAAGTGGGTTTCATAATTCTGATTCAATGCATAACCAAAGGCAAATCACAAGGATTCCCAAGAGATTAATGTTTAATAAATTTAAATTTCATAATTGAGAAAGTGAAATTGGTTTTGAAAATATAGATCTAGAATAGGAAATTCACAAGAAGCATTTAGGTGAAGAAATATTAAAAATGAACCCCTTGGGTGGTGTTTTTTCAAATCAGTAAATGATATTTTTAAAGAAGGAAAGAACTTATCGATTTACAAAAAAAAACAGAATTTAACCAAGTGGTTTATACATAAAAAATGTGAGTTTTTAGAATATATTAATTATTTAGGATCATTTTATATGGGTGTTACTAGACATGAGATATGAAATAATAAATTTCCTTTAAAATCGGTTTAGTTAAAAGTTTGAATTTTAGAGGGAAATAAAAAAATGAAAAACCCCTGAATTTAAAAATATATTAAAAAATTTAAATATAATGAAAATTTATATAAAAAAATTAAGAGGTGCATGGGAATAATATTTCATACAAATGGGAGGAAAATAAAGGTAAATCATAACTGATAATTCACAAAGAAGGTATGAGAGATCCCTTACAACGGAGCTAACACTTGAGATGAAGGCCATTTGAAACATATAACTTGAATTAGATTAGTATATACCATTAATTATAATAAAATATATAAAAAAACATTAATTTTATTTTAAATCAAATATAAAACATACATAAGAAATAATGGTGTATAAAATGTAACATGTCTCAAAGAGAGAAATTTGAGGCAAAACATAACAACATTTGAAATTTCTATGTCAAAACCATATGAGATAAATAAAATTTGACATCATGAAATATAATATAATCATGATTCAAAAAAAGTAATGGGATATAGATAAAATCTCTCAAATAAATTAGGGTGTATAATAAAAAAAATGTCTGAATGGGTGAAAATTTAGATAAGAAACCCATACGACTTAAGAAAAATTATAATAAAAAATAACCTTTAAATAAAGAGAGAGAGATTTAAATTGAAGTTAAAATACCTTGAATAAATATAATCCATGATCTTAAAAATAAAATTTTATTTAAAAACACCTTGTAAAATAAATTAAGTGTATAAAATAAAATGTGTCTCAAAGAAGGAAATTTTGAGACCAACCCCTTATGAATTTATTAATTTTTGAATCAAAAGTAATTGGAAGAGTAAAAATAATATTGTTATACAAATACATTTCATTAAATAATTTAATATTCTAAAATACATTCTTTGGAATTATGTACACCATAGAATTATGAAATTGTTGTAAAACGTTTAAACATGTCTTAATGTAAATGAATTGAGACAAAAACCTTACCTTGTTCAAGTTTCATTTTGTGCATGCACCTAATGTCCTGAATAAAACAATTAAGTTTACTATATAAATTCTTAATAATGTTATTATTATCTATTTAATTTAATTCGGACAATTTATTATTGTATTCCATTAATTTATTGAATATTTTTCTTTCATATTCCATTTAATTGTGGTAATTCAGTCATTTTTCCATTACTACTTATATATGCGGGCCATGGTAGAAATAATTTAATACTAGTTTTATAATTTTAAGAATATTAATATTTTTATTTAAATAAATTTTACATATTAAATATATTCTCTTGGACAACCATTATTTGTGGTGATGACAAATAAAAATCATTGCTCATGGAAGTGATAGTTTTCACATACACATGATTATTGTTTCCATTTCTCAACGAATGAGAGAGAGATATGGTAAATGATAATTTAAAAGTTGATAATAAAAATTTTATTATATATATAATATTTATTCATCCATTAAATCATTTTTACCATCCATAAATGGTTTTGATGAAAAATGAAATACGTCTCTTGATGGAGGTTTAATTTGTGTAACACACTGATGACACATTTGTTTTTCTTAGTGAATGGTGATAAATAAATAAATAATATTAAATTATTATAACAATACCTTATTATAATAATTTTAATGATTTAATTATATTTTTATGGATATAATATAATTGGAATAGAAATATTAAGGATAATAAGTCCCAAATATGTTAATACATACATTAGAGACTTGATCTTCTCTTAGAGATTTCCATAGATGTGAAGAAAATAAGATTAATTATAGAGAACTGGTGATTAAGGATGAGAAATTGAATTCAAGTAGTGGAATTTTGGGAATAGTTTAAAGGTAAATTGTAATGGTAAGTGTAACCATAGATGGATAGAATTGATCCCCCTTTTATAAGTGAAAAATGGAATATTTGGGAATACCCTTTACCCTTCCATGATATCACTAAACCATTCCAAGGTAAATGAATCCATATTTTAAAAATAATGGTTCGTGGGGTGTTTTTTTCTATAAATACTTAAAAAGGATATCTAAACATGGTTTAAAACATTTTCCTCTTTTACTTTTATAATAGGTAATAAGTTTTTAAGTAAGTGAATTTTTGTTTTATTAAAAAAATATAACATTTCTAATATAACAAAATTTTTGTGTGATAGAAATAAATTTAACCTCTTTTGAATCTATTTAAATTTATAACTATTTTGAAGTTAAATTTTAAATTAGAATAGTTGATATGTATAAAACTGTTTTAGAAGAAAAATGACATTTTGAACATTATGGGTTCTTAATTTTATTTAGTATTTATTATGAATTGAATTAGTGTTAATATAATTATATATAGCTTTTAAAACAATTATTGTCACAATTTAAATTATAAAAATTCTGTTTATTAAATAAAAATTAATGATATTAATAAAATAATTCATTAAAAAAAACTATTTAACAATTGTCACGGTAGTTAACTATAACCTTACCGATATTATCTTTATTCATAAAAATGGAATTTAAATTGTAAAATAATATTAAAATTGTGAACTCAAATAAGTAATAATTTTATTAATATTTAACTTCTAAAGGTCCCAAATTCTAATTTTTATTATAAGTGTATAATAATAGTTATTAGTGAGAAATATTACTTAAGTTTTAAAAATGTAAAAAATATGTTTTATAAATTCAAAAACTTTTTTTGATTAATTTATATTACTTTTTATATTTATAATTTTTATATAAAAATGTTCCTTAAACTTTTATTCCATTCATGTATTATAAAAGTGATAGTTTTTAGAAAAATTGATATTTTTACAATTCACTTAAAAATTGTTTATTTCATAAAAAAATAAAAAAAAGTTGTTAGATAATTATCATATAATAAATTCAGAAATAAATTTAATTTTTTAAATTTGAACATGACAAATTTATTTATTTATCTTTTAAATGAAAATATAATTTATAAATAAAACCAATTTTGTTAAAATAATTGTTCTTGTAAACATTATGTGTTCTTAAAATTATACCATGTAAATTTATAATTTAAGTGGGGTTAATATATTAATTCATCTACAATAATATTTTACACGTTTCAATTTAATTTATTAGAACAAAATATAAATTAATTAATAAAATAGTTCTTTGAAAATAAATATTACTCTTTTACTAAATATGCTTTAACAAATATCCTTAATTAATTAATCATATTCTAAAATTTAATTTTTACCACTTCATTGATTTTTTACTATTTACATGACTTTTATATATATAACATATAATATTTTAATATTAATAATATATATTTGTAACACACACACACACCTATATATATACTTATAATATTTTAAAATCATATATTTATTTCATTTTGAGTTATATTATTTAAATTTTACCACTCAAAAATACCTAACTTTAGTATACCAATGGGATATGTGAAAAACAACCATAATTTTAATGACCATATTTTCAATGGTTATAATTTAGATGACCATATTTTCAAAAACTATAATTTTATTGACTATATTCAGAATGAACATATTTCATCCAGATATATAATGACTTGCTAAACATATTCCATTAACACTTATCATTTCCAAAGTTTTCATTTTTTTTTTGAATACATGCTTTCTCCATTCATGGTATTATTTATCATTGTAGGTTTTATTATACTAATGGTGATTATTAAAATCTATTGTAGTCCATGTGAGTAGCTATTTATAAAGATATTATTCCTTCTAATTTATTGTCCTTTTTTTAATTTTTTGCATTTTTAATGGATTTAATCTTCCATGATGTGTAATAATCCATTGTATATGATACATAGTTTCATTTACCTTCATTGTAATATTCCATTATAATTTAATAACATGTAGTTAGCTTGGTCAATCTCTTGAGTGGCCCAGACTCTAATCATGTATTAATTATTTTAAAAGAATATAGAATAATTATTTATTATTATAGACATAATTAATAATAATAATAATAATAGTAATGTCTCCTAAAACACCGGGAATTGTAACTAAGATGATTATCAATGCTCCCATCTCTCCCTACATTCAATGATGTATTCATCTAATTCATTTTGTGGCTTATGGTTCTCCCCACCATAAGGCTCTTCTTGAAACGACTGATTCCTAGCCATGATGCTCCCCACTATAGGAATTTCCTACCAAAAATGAATTTCAACTGGCTCACCTTTCCAATATCTAAATTTCAAATGGTTCTCCTGATTTGATTAAAACCACACCAAAAAAACTCCACAAAAAATCACTAGTTAGGCTTTCTATGGATAATGTTTCCTAAAAAAAATTAGTTTTATTCATTGATGAGCCACCCCAACACCAGATCATGATTCCTTAACACCCGAAGGCATCATATAGTCATTCAAGAACTCAAAATAAAGTCCAAAATTGACTCCAAATGTTATTCCATGGTTGGATATCTAACTATCTTCTCCATCCGCCATCCTACCACTCTGAGCACCGATGCACCACCAATCTGAATTGATCTCCAATTTGACTAAAACACCCGTGTCAAATTCTATTGAACTACCTAAAACCAATACCTTATCCAAATCCAAAATTTGGTATTACTATGAAAATAGATCACATCATATCTTACCTCATACCAATACCCTGGTGTTACACCAAATGTCCATTGATAACCCATCTAACACGGTGTTCGTTCACCCATGACCGATAGATGCTCCCCAGTATAAGCTTATCTTTATTTTCACCCCCAAAAGAACTCAAATACACAACTACGTAGTCCATGATCAATTAAAAACTAGACATAATTATTGGATGTGACCATCCTGATCATACTCGATTGCCAATGCCAAACATCCACCACATCCCATTCCTGACTTGCCTCGAGTGTTGTTCTTGAATATCAAATGGTGTGATCACCACTATATGACTTCCCTCACACTGATCTACAATCACATATCCTAATGGTTCCCAAAAACACTTGTGTATCACTCCCCCAATTCACGATCTCTCCCTAACTAACCCATGAACCAATGGCACCCAAAGAACTCATGTTAGTGATTTTACTCAGGTCAATCATAACATGGTACCTGATCCTTCTATGACATTACCTATTTCCATTGGTACATCCTATAGTCTCATACATAGCTTCAAAATTCCACCCTAATGATAATATCTTGATCTCACGACCATAGTATCACCACTCAAGTTCATTTACAACCCAAAATATTCTAAATGGACATACACACGTCGCATTCATTGATTCAAACCCCAACTAGATCTATGCGTACCCAACATGAACCGACCCTCACACACTAAGACTTTTCACAAAGATTCTTTCCACACCCACTCTCATCCTCTAAAATAATTATCCACCAAGAACCTGTTCACAAGTTCTTTCCTATCATCCCACTAGGTCTCAACCAAAACTAGAGGTTGCACACACCCATGTAACTTGATCACACCACCTGACTCCCGATCACATAAGTTTCATCCTCATATAACCTAGGATCATATTACTCTCCTGATGAATATACACAATAGAAAATTCAGGCTAAAAAACATCCTGGGTGATCTCACTTTTTCCAAGACTAACCACATGATAACCCTCCTTAGGAGTTTCATTCAAAACCATGATTGTTTACCCATGGTACCAACACATTGCATGAAACCATATACTAAGAACCAGTAGGTTAAGAAAAAAACTAGTCATACTATTGAAACTAGTCTTAATAACAAAAATTATACAAGTTCTTCACATACTAAAAGATGAAGGTATTTTCATATACTTTTCCACAACCCCACTAGATTTCACAGAACCACCTAGTTCGGTTAAGTTACCAAACTGATCCTAATATCTCACAAGGGTCCATCATCCTTATGGAAACTAATGACCATTCTCAGATCACCCATCTAGCATACCATTCCATCATTAATCCATCCCCTAGGTATCAAATTTCTTTATCCATTCCTGATGGGTCTCTATACATACCTTGAAAAATGGAAAATATTTTTATCTCTAAAGACCCTCCTACTAAAAGATCTAGATGACCTACCTTAAAAGGAATTTCATAATAGTCCAGCTGAGTAGAATTAAAAAAAAATTATGTGAGAAAACATTGTATAAGTTGTTTTGGACACTTTTAATAGTCATAAACATAATTAAAAAACAATCATAGGCATACACACATATGATATTTGAATCCTATATACCTACCATGATGCATGTCTACCACCACTTTCCAATTGAAAAAGATCCGACCAAGGGACTATTAGAAATGGTCAAAGAGTAACAAATCTCAATAAATAATAAATATAAACACTAAGTTCATAACATGCAATGAAATCATAAAAACATAACATAAATTACTAAGAACAATAATCCAATTCCCCCAGTAACCTAGACATAATTTTAGAATTGGTTTTCTCAACACACCTTTTCAATATCCATTACATGCTTTGATACATTCCTAAATAAACTATCAACCATCTCCCCAAATAATAAAAATTATCTACGATAACATTTTGTAATGCTCTATCCTTAGGTCACTTAACAGTTCCTAGACTAGAGTGCCTCCTCATATGATAGAGGTTATTGACTTGAGGGGAGGGCCTAATACATACAATGGAGAGACTATGATATAAAATTAGAGTAATAAAAATAGCATAAAAATAATCAAGAATCATACAAATATATAAACATAAAAGTTGGTGTAATAAACTATAAACATACCAAATATCATACATAATGCAATCATAGAAAGCATAAAACTAATCACCTATCGATCCAATCTCAAATACAAAATAACAAAAATACTACACATGAACCCTAACCTTACTAAAATCCTCAAGCCTCATCCAAATCTCATGATAACCTTAAGACTCTTTAATTTTATCATCAATATGTGTTGTACCAGACTTGAAATATAGACATTAGGTTTGTACACACATCGAGATACCCATTTAGTGTGTGAGCATCAAACTCAGTAGGGTCTCACCAAGAACCCCTAATATACATAATCATATTCATGTGTATTCATGAGGAAAATAAAAATATTAACCACAATCTATGAGTCATCCGGTGATAACTATAATTCCAATACACTTGACGAGGTACACATGCTCATTAGGTTATCAGTTTCTAATCGAGATACCCTTGTAACATCCTGGCCTGAATCACAGAGCGAAACATAGAATGGAACCTGAACTCAGGTGTAGCTCCCTATACACTAAATGATGAAAATGAGAAATGAGGGTCTAAGGTGGGGTCCTGGGTAAAAAATACCCTCAATGAGAGTAAAAAATAATAAAAAAACAAAAAACTTGTAAATAGTATACAATCAGAGTTAGTGAAAAACCAATAACATTCCATCAGTAAACTATGAACAGGGAAACAATAGACTCAATAGTCAGAATAGGAAACAAGTAATTGATCACTCATTTGGACGATCACATACATGTTATAAAAGAACAAAAGTATAAGAGGATCTTCTCCACTCTAAGCCACATATCATCCTAGTCTCAAAAATCATAGTGAGCTATCCCATTAGATGATAAAAAAAGGACTCAACCCAAACTATACATGTAACAAGTGAGGGCTACTCAAGTCCCCAAGTTACAAGGCCACCTGAGAAAGGTGTGACTACAACATAGTGTGTGGTACCATCTTTTACCCAACTAGATATTATAGTGTACCTTCATGTGATAAGATCAGAAGAAATTAAACAAGAAATACCAAAATTGTACCAGTATAATGTATGAAAATTGAGGAATATATAAGAATCATAACCATATACATAGAGTTTGGGCATTTACCAAGCTTCCAAGAACCCCAATAGTAACTTATTTTGATCTATTCTAGTGTAATGTCAACCAACCACATTTAACACATCCATCCATCAAGGAGATAGTCCAAAAATATATGTGACATGTTCTTACAGATGGGATAATCTATGAATATTACAACTGATCATTTGACACATCCCTCTTAAGTGGGATAACCCATATGACTCAACCAATAACCAGATTCCTGACACATCCCCTATCAATGGAATATTCCATAAAACCATGTGACACATCCCATTGGCTAGGATATCCCAAGTATGTATTGACCAATGTTTGAAACATTACTCCGATGGGAAATATTTCATGTAGATCAAGATATATAATAAACTACATAAGATAGAGTAAATACATATACAATACATGATATAAATGATAGATCAAACATCACATCAAATCATGCAAGTATCATAGTCACCACAACCATATGTAAGAAACACAAGAATTAGTATTTGGGATACACATGAACACCTCATGAAAGTAATCAAATATAGGTCTCATGGATAAAAACACTCACACAACATGATCAAACATTAACATAGGATCAACAATTAAATTTGTTAGGCAATACACAACTAGTCAAGCATTAGCCATCAACGCCTATGAAACAAGAAAATATACAAGGTCTATTGTGGTCCTTGGAACCTTTTAAAATTATAAGGTATTTTTTAATGATGTAGTTAAGACATAGTATTAATTAGTTAATTATGAAAATAGTTCTATCACTATAATTGGTTTATCCCTTCAATTAAATTGTATCCCATTTTATTCATCTATTAATTATGAATTAAATATTGTTCATCCATTGTGGTGAATCTTGTAAAACATTCCAATTAATGGTACATAATACCATAAGGTAGAGTACACATGAATACCTACCTTAAACATAGCTAACACCAAGATAAAAAAATCCTAAAAACATCATCCATAAGGATCCAAGTCCATTCATCCTACAACGTTCACTATAAGGTTATTCTCATTCAAAATAATTCCAATAAAATAATTAGAACTAAATTATAATTAATTAAACTATTAAAAATAATCATACTCAAAGGAGAAAGGTATCCATTCCTAAAGACTTATTGGATATCATCACCAAATCGAAACCATGACCAACCATCCATAGAAGGTCTGTCTCACACAACAAATTTATTTTTAGGTAGAATACCTATCACATAGGAACAATAAAAGGGAAAGTTAAATATAATAAAATATGAACCCTTAGAAGAAAAAAAATTAAATGAAGTACCTTAGGTACAAAATCATCCAATGGAGATCGAGCCACTCCCAATGCACTACTAGTTATAAGAATAAAAAAAATTCCCAAATCAATTCCATGATACAATGACCAATTTATCAGAATTCGACTAAACACAAAATAAGATATCCTATAGAAAAATAAATTCATTTAAAAACCCAATAATAACATGTGTTCATTATCATGTGACCTCATTTATCTATGAAAATACAAATCCCCATCATTCTCAGACAATTACACCAGTATTAGGTGGAATTTTCATCTAATTATCTATAAAAATATAGAAAGAGACAAATAAATGACCAATATCATCAAGGATAAGGGTGATTCAAAGAGTAAAGAGATATAAAAATGATAAAAAAGGTTAGAACATTCAACTAGGATCATCCATGATGACCTAAAAAATCCACTATAATACAAGGAAAAAAGTCCATACTCAATAAAGAATGAAGGATTACACCTAAATTCACCATTAGTTTTCATCTAGATCCACCCTAGATTAAGGATAGCCTTTGGAGGGAAGATATGAGAGCTCCATAGAGGATTTAGACTAATTTTTTTTTATCTAAGGTAGGTTAAATTGATAGAGATTTGGTGATCAAAAGACTAATTACCCCGACCCATCCCTCGGGGCCTGTACCCTAACTACCCTAATCTAACCTTCCATAGGATAGGGTCTAGTGACTAGCACTAGAAAGGAAAAACCCAAAAATGGGAACATATTTCCTTTAATCATGTTCACACATAGACATGGCACACTGCACAGAAGTAAAACTCAATGGAAAAAAGAAAATTACACCCACTACTAAAAACTACCACTGTGAGTAAAAGTAAGTACTGAAAGTAAAGGGTAAAGTATACATGCCCAACTAGAAAGAAATTACAAAAAAGTGCTTTGGTACCAACTATAAGGCCCCAGCCTTAAACCTTACTTAATCTTGAGTTATTACAAGATTACACATTGAGGATCTTTTTAGGTTTAGAGTTTTACAGAATTAGATCATGAAACTTGCATTACATTCCACATTTAAACAAAGTGGTTACATAAAAGACAGTATTCATTCTTCCCATCAACGGAAACATATTTAAAATAAAACATGGATTCTTTCTTGACACATCCTTGACACTATCATCAAATCATGTAACCTTCCCTTGACCTGTGAAAAACATTTCAAAAACATGGGATGAGTATAACGACCCATACTTTACACACATTGTTAATACTTCAAAATTGAAGCACACTTATTACAACATATGACAAAACCACAAAGGACCGTATAGGTATAGTGTCTTTAGAAACTGGGAAACATAAACAACTGGTTCATAAATCTTCTACAGTGTCTCCCATTTATTTCATCATATCTAAGGTCCCTTTTAGCATATTCTACTTAATATCCATCTTCCTGACCTGGGGAAAAGAAAACATAAAAGGGTGAGCTCAAATGCTCAGCAAGGGCAAATAAAGGAAATAAAAATCATATCATATCTTTTTGAAAATCAAAACCTGCAAAAGAGATCATAATATCTTAACATGGAATAAATCATAGAAGTGAAAATGAGATCCCCAAAATCATAACATAAAACTTGAAACTTTTTGGCATGCACACATAATCATGGAAAATCATTTCTTGTTAGTCATGACTCATCGCCAAGACTATCTTAGTGGACAAAGTCCCTTTCTGAACCGAGTTCACTCCTCGTTTCAGTCCTGTATCACTGAACCGAAATAACCTTCCGTTCCAGCCATGTCTATCTCATGAGATATAAAATCTTTACCCAATGCATTGGAGGGAGATATAGGTCCCACCCATCTTATAATGAATCCTTTCTTATGTGTGCCACATAATCATAAAACATACATCATCGCATAACACATGTAACAAAAATGGGATTCTTGAAACATCATGACATCATAAATCAATTCATATAAGATAAAGGAATTCATAAAAATAATTCCATCACAACATGATCAAATCAATGTAATGATATGGATAAAAACAGAACCCTTTATTATCTTAGATGGAAAATAATTTTGATAAAACACTTGAACTCCATTCTTGAGGAAAATATCCGTTCTACTTCAAAAACATTTTTCCTTTCATAACATGTCATACAACTTTAAAATAAAAGAAGTTGATTAAAAATAAACTTGAAAACTTGTAAAGGAAGCTTCTTGGAAACAATGTTTTAAAAATCCATTCATGCCGTATAAGTTAAAAAAAACATTTTTCGTACTTTTGTCGGAAAAGTCAAAAAAGTACCTCGTACGAAAAACGACAAAAGATTCCTTTCATACATATTACTAAAAACTCAACGAAGGGTAAAAATGGATTTAAACAATTGTAGGTGGATGGAAATAATATTACATATTGATGAAACATGGATGTGGATGATAAAATACACCCCAGTAAATACTTACGAATAAACAATCTCGGATAAAAATGAGATTGTGATATTTCCCTTACCTTAGGTCCGATTAGCTTTGTACGTGTCCGAAGCTCCTGTATAATGGTTTAAATAATGTTATTGACTTATTCCAGAATCATACATATTTATATGATATCATATATGGTCATATTATTAGCTTCTTGTTAGTAATATTTCATTGTTACTTGTTACTCGGGTCTTTATAACTTTTTGTTCTTATGCGTGTTTTGTCGAATAAATTCTTATTCTTATCTTTAGGTTATAGATAATTCATTTCCAGAATGGTATTAGTGTATTATATACCATATTCATTCATTCAATTCATTTATATAATCATTATGAAATGAAGATCATGTAGAACGAGTCGCATCACATCGTGGAGACGGTATTCCGTACGTACGCACGAGTGATGATATCATTCCTATGATCGTGGAATTGTATTGGTGTATATATATATTATTTCAGTATCAATCATATTTAGTTACTCATTACACCATTATAACCATCCTTGTAAGGTGATGGTGGAAAATAGATTACACCACGGCGTGGAGACGGTATTCCGTACGTACGCACGCGTGGTGATTTCATTTTTCCGTAGGATGGATAGAAGGTGAATTAGGGTTGTTTCATATTTATAATAACATATCAGTATGTAAGTAATACTTATGTTATTACTTTATCATGAAACAACTAAAGAAGAAGAAGTTGAAGAAGAAAGAAATTGAAAAGATCGGTAATGGATATTACCTCTTCTTTGGAACGCCTCTTTGAATCCTCCACTTAAGGAACTAAGATTGGTCTTTGGAGAAGACCAGGACCTCTAGGATTATTCTAGGGAAGTGGAAAGGAGAAAATGGCAGGGGTTGGCTGAGCTTGAGTGCTCAAATTGGTGTGAGGAGGAGGGGGATGAGGTGCCCTTTTATAAGGGAGGAGAGGGGCACCTTAGGAATATCTCAAAATATTATTTTATATTAAAGTTAAAATCGGTTTATAATGGTTCCAAAGGGTCTTATTTCAAAGATAAGGTGGGGATGGGTCGAAATCCTATCAACCAATAAGATTTAGACAAGTTTAGGGTATTATTTTAACCTTATCAATTAGATTTAACTCTAAGTTAATTAATTTAACTTTTACCGTGTCTTTTTGTTTTCTTTCACTATATGGTTAATACACTTACTATAACTTGCCAAACGAACCCCAAATTGTTTATTATTAATATATATATCCTTATCTAAGTCATTTGGCCGAATTTTAGATTTTTAGGAATAAAATAACAATTAATAATATAATATTTGATTTAAAAACTAGTTTGTGTCAATTTTGACACTATTTGATATATGATTTTTTTGAAAGTCATATCAGAATTATATATTCGAACCAAGTTGATTAAATAAACACTAATATATCATAGTAACCTAGAAAATTAGTGGAATTCATAAAAAGTCTTAAATTACATTTATTTTGGTATTTATATTATCAATTTTGTCAATATTTCATTAATAAGATAATTACTGTATCATCTTTGTGTCATAAATAAATTAAATTATTTGATGTATAAAAATTACAAATAAAATACCATAATGTAGGAAATCTTTTTATATTTCTAATGAATATTTACAATCGAATTTATCTTATGTATAACCCCATATTAAAAATGATTTACTTATTAAACTTTGATTTTAACTATTTTAACCCTTCTTTAAATAAATTAATAATAAATGTCCTAATCTAATCCAAGTGGGCCTAAATGGTCATATTTTATTCCTAAGTTTGTTTTTGGTCGAATTAAACTTGTCCAATAGAATTAGGACATGTGTTATGGTAATATTAATATCATATTTACCCTTAGTTACCCTATTTACTATTAACCGCGGTAAAAATCGTAAAAAGTTACTATTCACCAAAAAAATTATTTTTATCTCATTGAACCACATTTTACTTACTGATATCAACCGTGTCTGTCGGATTTTTGAAATTCCATTCACAGAAGCGGTAAAATTAAGTTTTATGCAAAATTCAGTTTTTAACCTACCACTTAGTGGTTTCACTATTCATCAAAAATTGAAAGTTTTCAGAAAAATACCAAAATTTCACCCTAGGCTAATTTCGATATTCTGAGTCCAAAAATGAAGTCCATTTTGAAAAATAAAATTTATAAAATTTTAAAAAGTGGTTATTACTATTCATAACGGCTAGTTTTAATAGCATATTGTTGTTTAGTGAAACTCGGTATTGCGTACGACACAAGCTATCGAGGAAGGTCGCGATTGCGTGTAAAGCAAGCCAAGAAAGTGTTGTGTAGAAACAAATTCCTTTGGTGGTTTATATATCATAAAATTCTCGGGTGTTACAATGAGCATAAAAAGCTCAGTAAGGGATATATAGATATAGAAAGGAAACATGAGTACATGTATACATAAGAATGAAATCATACTTTACCCATAAAACATAGGCATATCAAATCATGAATAAATCATAGAAATCATAAGACATAAAGGTAACTTGAGGCATTCATAACATTCTTACGTACAGAGTAACCCTCTTGGTTACGTTTGGAATACCCATCACAGTATATTCCCTAAAATCTCTTCGGATAAACCTTAACGTTTCACTCCTTCGCGTTACCCAATGCATTGGAGAGCTATATCGGGCTCACCCGCCCTTAGTTTATCACGGAACCACCCGTTCTTCATAACAATGCCCAAGAACCATAACATAATCGTATCACATAAACATGAATAAAGGAAACATAACATTTCCACATTTCAATCACAATATAACATTGTAGGATATTGAAATAATGAATCCATTCAAAAAGAAACCATTTCCAAAACCATTTAAAACATTTAATAAAGGGATTTTTGAATAAAAGAGTCCCATACCACCTTGAAGCTTTTAACATTTTAAACCATTAATATCCATATAAATAAATCCTTAAAACCATTTTGAAAACATGTATATTAATAAGAACAAATAATTAAAACTTTTAAAACGATATTTTGGTTAAAGGGGTTTTACCAAAATTAGAGACACTTGAATACAATAATCGAGGAATAACATTTAGTCAGAACTTTATAATATCATGAGAATAAAAGGATTCATGATATAATACTCCAAATGACAGTATATACACCATATAAGAGTGAATTGGTGCATAACAACAATGAACCCTCAATAGAAATGTCAAATGTGACAAAATCCCTTATAAAGAAGTTATCCTTAAACTAAGGACAAATAAATCTCAAAAATATGTGTGACAAATATATATACACCCAATATAAGTGGATATTAAGTGTAAAACAATAAAAGGTCATTCACACATATTCAATGGATGACATATTCAATGACTACAAGTTGAACCCAAAGGAATCAAAATTGGGTTAAAAAGTTCCCTTGACAGCCTAACGGCATCACATCAAAATGAGTTGATGAGAGATAAAAAGTGTATCTCATCACTTGGACATAAAATTTACATCAATAAGGATATATGAGAACATATCCCAACATAACAATATGTAAATTAAAAGACCCAATAAAATAAGTCTTTTAAAAAAAAGAGGAGGGTGAAAGGTTCCCTTACCGACTTGGGTATCTTTCAAAACATACACCCCATGAAAGAAAGAAAATAGGTCATTGATGTAAATACTCATAAAAGAAAGTATATTACACAAAGAGTAGAATAATGGGCAGTACATACACCACTCAATGGAATTTTTGGCAAATGTAGCAAAAATCTCACGGGAATAAAAGTGAGATGGAAAATCCCTTACGAAAACTCGGCAGCCTAACGGCGCCACATAAAACTTCCGAATATGGATTGATGAGATCAAATAGAGTATCCCATCATATTACAATAGAATTTACAGAAAGTGGAATATAAAAGAAAATCCCCCAACATTACAAGGAGGAGTTTAAAAGAAGTGACATAGAGGAGAGTACTTAAAAAGAAAGAGAGAGGTTAGATCTCTTACGAAAGATCGGCAGCCTAACGACGCCAATCAAAACTTCCAAAATGGATTGATGAGAGAGAATAGGGTCTCTCATCACATGAACATAATAATTATAGTAAGTGTAATATAAAATATCATCCCAATAACAAGAAATATGAGCTTTAAAAGGAATGAAATAAAAGAGTGTACTTAAAAAGAAAGAGAGGTGTAGGATCCCTTACCTCGGGTCCGACTTGACTCGATCGTTCTTTAATCTCCTGAATAATAAACTTGAGTTAATTTCTACTTCCTTAAGAACTTTTTTTCAAGTTCATTATTCCTTTTATATCACTTATTACCATGTCATAAACATTATGTAATCATTTAAGTTAATAATATTTGTTTTGCCGATATTTGGTTCTTAAGTCGAAAGTGGACTTCTTACAATTACATGTTGTTCATGTGGCCAAATGTTTATTATATCCAGAATTTTATTCATGATTTAGATATCATATATTTCATATATATCCAGTACGTGCATGAATTTATAACATTACATAATCATTTAGAAGTAAGAAATGAAATGCACCGTTCATGGAGACGGTAAGCCGTACGTACGCATGAACGCTACTTTCATTTCTATTTCATATTTTATAGAATGGAATAATAATGATATAAAGGTATATTATAATTCCAGTATAATATCATATATAATATCATTGTTCAATCCTTTATACGTCCCACATATGGTATTAACAAATCACATCACTTTGAGGGGGCGGTAGTCCGCACTTCCTAAAATGAAGATATCGCGTATACCCATAATGGAAGCCATAAAGGTAAGAAACAAATGAAAAATACAGAAGAATAAGTAAAACATAAACATATTATATATCATATATAAAAATAGTGACATCATAATGGCCACCTTTGAAGGTGTTAAAAGAATGTTGAACAATCATCGTTTCGGGAGGCAGAAATTCGCCATCCACGGAAACCGTATGTTCTTTAACCATTTGATGTAGTTGTGTGAGAGTGTAGATCGAATAAATCTTATAAAAACATCCTAGTATATTGAATATACTGGTTTTTTTACAAAAGAAATAAATAAAAAGAGTTTAGGGGGTTGGAGAAGTAAAATAAAACAAATGAACATGAGAGAATGAATTACCTTTAAAAGTGTAACTCCTTTTGATTTGAGCCTAAAGGCTTACTTTGAAAGGATTATGCCCAAAGGGAATACTCTAGGATGAGGAGAGGGATTTGGAGAGAGTAAATGGGCAGGGGTTGGCCCAGCCAAAGGCTTGAGGAGTGTGTTAAATGAGGTAGAGGTGGGGGCCTTTTATAAGAGGAGAGGAGGGGCACTTTTGGAAAGTAAAGAAATATTACTTTATTTGAAAATGTGTTTCGGTTTCAAAAGGTCCCACATTGATATAATTCGTGTATAAGGTGATAAGGCTTCGAAATCCACTCATCCAATAAGTTTTGGACATGTGTAGTTCATAGATTTTACATTATCTTTCCATTTTATTTAAATCGTCAAATAATGATGTCATCGCTGCATCATTATTATGTCATAAATAATTTAATTTATTTAATGTATAAAAATTATAAAAAAAATACTATGATGTAGGAAATATTTTTAGATTTCCAATGAATATTTATAATCAAAAATATGACTTGTATAACCCCACTTAAAAATTGTTTTAGTAAAACATATCATGTTTGTGTCAATTTTACTTTTACATTAAATAAAATGTTATTTATGTCATTTCGCAACCAAAGTGGATCCATGGGGTCCCCAAGTTGACCCATGGATTGTCTTGGTCGGCCATGATACAACCAATGGGTGTAGGACAAGTTTCATGGTGTTTTCACATTCTTATAATATCATTTTTACCTTAAACTACACTAATTACCTCTAATCGCGATTAAAAACTTAAGAAGTTACTATTCACCAAAAAATTATTTTAATCTCATTGAACCACATTTTACTTCTTAATGACAACCATGTATGTCGGATTATTTAAAATCAAAACACAATGATGGCAAAAATTCATTTAAACGGAAAATCAGTTTTTATAAGTACCACTTAGTGGTTTCACTATTCATCAAAAATTGAAGTTTTTCAGAAAAATCCCAAAAATTCACCCTAAGCTATATTTGATATTCTGAATTCAAAAATGAAGTCCGTTTTACAAAATTCAAAACATATAAGTCACAGTAATTAATTTAATAATTAATTCTCGCTGTCATGACAAATAGCGTGTTTTATGAAACAATAAGTATCAAAAGATTGACACTAGTTTAAGTCTGATTTCAAAGTGAAATTGATTCCAATGACCACTATTGGATTTAATGGTAAAAATATTTTCTAATTTCACTTTAAAACCAATTCAAAATATAATCTAATCATATAAATAAATTAGATTAAAAAGTGGTTTTGAATTAAAATACAACATTTTACACTATTCATTAAAAAAAATGAACATTATCGGAAAGATACCAAAAATTTACACAAAGTAAATTTTGATGTCCCGATTCTTAAGAAGAGTTTTATTTGGTCCAATAGAATTTATAAGAGTGAACAAAACTATATTTAATGATGGTTCTCCATTAAAAGGCGATAAGTGAACCTTTAGTGAAAACTAGGGCATATACGCCTAAAATTGAATTCTTTCCGTATTTTAAGCCTTTAGATTTTATTGGATAAATGTAAAAATATTTAAGAAAATATATAATCATATTTTAGTTATTTATATCAATTCCTGCCATTACAATGGCTACATGTTAACTACCATTTAAAATAATAATATTTTTTTATTAGAGTGCAACGTAAGATTCCCAAGAAACTCGTTGTTGCGTGTTGGGTACTCCATCGAGCATAGCGCCCCCTTTAAAGTCATATTAATATTTTATTCAAAAATATGGATTAATATGAAAATGTCATATTCCTTATTTACCTGGGGTGTTACATCCTTCCCCCCTTTTGGGAATTGCGTCCTCGCAATTTTAAAATTGCGCTTGGAAACATCCTTGAAAGTCCCACATCGGAACAAAAGTCGGTAAAACAAACACTTTAAAATAAAGAAAGATAAGTACAAAGGTCACCAGAGTTAACCCATACTAGGATTCCAAGTGTGAAAATATGGACATGGAGGAAAAAACAAAGGGTCATGTTCTGATGGAGAGTGATAGAAAACATGTTTAGGAGAAAGTTAACCATGATAAAATCACAAACTTGTGATGGGTTAAACGGTATTCGATTCCCCAGTAGGAAAAGTTAATAGACAAAATTTTTGTTTTAAGTTACTTTTTATTGAGGAATTTATTCATAAGGAAACATAATCACTTATCATGTTGACTCTCAACTTTTATTAGATTCCTTACACAAACTCATATTTTCTCCAAAAGGCGAGTATTTAGGAAGACTTGTTCAAATTAAGAGTAATATAATCAACTTCTAGAGAATCACATAATCCAAAAAAGAGAACTATATACTTACCATGTCTTTAGGCTTTAACCAGAACCAAAACCAAAAAGGTTAGTACAAGGTCAGATAATCCAGAAAAGGATAACCCTTTAAAAAGAAAATCTATGCTTAATCTCCAAAATTTGTCCAAAAAAACCCAAAGTTCAATGAGGACCATCCGATAAACAATTTGTCCATAAAATTATTCAAAGTAAACCAAACTAAGATTGAAACCCAAATATTTGATGGATTTAGTCACACAGTCAACCAAGTTAAATCGTAACATTTATCTCCAAACAACATCAGTTGCTCTTAAAGTCTCACATTGAAAAGTAATTATCCTAATCACATATCCTCCAAAATCAACTTACTCTTAATTCATAAAATCATATAACTAAAAAGAATCGGTCAAACTAACCAGGGACTTCATGTAGTCCAGTGGTAGGCGATAAATACCAGTCGCACTTTGGTTGTGGGTTCGATTCCCGCAGCTTTGTCTGAAGCGACGGGATGTCACACGGTCTGCGTGTTGTCCTTTTTCCAAAACTATATAATTCTTAAAACATTCCCCAAAATGAGATAAAATCTTCAAGAATAATCATAACATATTTTAACCTCAATTTTATCTCATGCCCTTCATTTTCCATCATATCATATAATAACCCATAATTACCTCAAAAGTAAGGATCATATAAACCCTAATGGTTACCTTAATAATTATTACCTGAATTTCCACATCGAGTTGGCCATCTCGTACATGATGCATTATAGAACTCACAAAGGTTCAAGTGGTTGGTCATGACTCCTTGATAGTTGGTTTAGAAAAACCATGAGATTCCTCATTGAATCCCCCATCTCATCGAGTATCTTAATCAGAGAACCACCACAGTTTCCTTCAAACCTATTGTCACTTTGGTGCCTGCTAGATCCAGCCATTTACTAAAACCAAAAAGGTCAGTGTGAGTATATCAACAAAACCATCATGTACTAACGAGGAAGGTAAACACTAAGATATACTTACTCATTCACTTTATCTAAAACTAGGACTCTTTTTGAAATCCTAACCATTATGGTAATGTCACTTATGATTAAAGAATAACCTAACCTCTAAAGTTATCTAAACCGGCCTTTGATACCAACTATAAGGCCCCAGCCTTAAACCTTACTTAATCTTGAGTTATTACAAGATTACACATTGAGGATCTTTTCAGGTTTAGAGTTTTAGAGAATTAGATCATGAAACATGCATTACATTCCACATTTAAACAAAGTGGTTACATAAAAGAGAGTATTCATTCTTCCCATCAACGGAAACATATTTAAAATAAAACATGGATTCTTTATTGACACATCCTTGACACTATCATCACATCATGTACCCTTCCCTTGACCTGTGAAAAACATTTCAAAAACTTGGGATGAGCATAAAAAGCTCAGTAAGGGATATATAGATATAGAAATGAAACATGAGTACATGTATACATAAGAATGAAATCATACTTTACCCATAAAACATAGGCATATCAAATCATGAATAAATCATAGAAATCATAAGACATAAAGGTAAATTGAGGCATTCATAACATTCTTACGTACGGAGTAACCCTCTTGGTTACGTTTGGAATACCCATCACAGTATATTCCCTAAAATCTCTTCGGAGAAACCTTAACGTTTCACTCCTTCGCGTTACCCAATGCATTGGAGAGCTATATCGGGCTCACCCACCCTTAGTTTATCACGGAACCACCCGTTCTTCATAACAATGCCCAAGAACCATAACATAATCGTATCACATAAACATGAATAAAGGAAACATAACATTTCCACATTTCAATCACAATATAACATTTTTGGATATTGAAATAATGAATCCATTCAAAAAGAAACCATTTCCAAAACCATTTAAAACATTTAATAAAGAGATTTTTGAATAAAAGAGTCGCATACCACCTTGAAGCTTTTAACATTTTAAACCATTAATATCCATATAAATAAATCCTTAAAACCATTTTGAAAACATGGATATTAATAAGAACAAATAATTAAAACTTTTAAAACGATATTTTGGTTAAAGGGGTTTTACCAAAATTAGAGACACTTGAATACAATAATCGAGGAATAACATTTAGTCAGAACTTTATAATATCATGAGAATAAAAGGATTCATGATATAATACTCCAAATGACAGTATATACACCATATAAGAGTGAATTGGTGCATAACAACAATGAACCCTCAATAGAAATGTCAAATGTGACGAAATCCCTTATAAAGAAGGTATCCTTAAATTAAGGACAAATAAATCTCAAAAATATGTGTGACAAATATATATACACCCAATATAAGTGGATATTAAGTGTAAAAAAATAAAAGGTCATTCACACATATTCAATGGATGACATATTCAATGACTACAAGTTGAACCCAAAGGAATCAAAATTGGGTTAAAAAGTTCCCTTGACAGCCTAACGGCATCACATCAAAATGAGTTGATGAGAGATAAAAAGTGTATCTCATCACTTGGACATAAAATTTACATCAATAAGGATATATGAGAACATATCCCAACATAAAAATATGTAAATTAAAAGACCCAATAAAAGAAGTCTTTTAAAAAAAAGAGGAGGGTGAAAGGTTCCCTTATCGACTTGGGTATCTTTCAAAACATACACCCCATGAAAGAAAGAAAATAGGTCATTGATGTAAATACTCATAAAAGAAAGTATATTACACAAATAGTAGAATAATGGGCAGTACATACACCACTCAATGGAATTTGTGGCAAATGTAGCATAAATCTCACGGGAATAAAAGTGAGATGAAAAATCCCTTACGAAAACTCGGCAGCCTAACGGCGCCACATAAAACTTCCGAATATGGATTGATGAGATCAAATTGAGTATCCCATCATATTACAATAGAATTTACAGCAAGTGGAATATAAAAGAAAATCCCCCAACATTGCAAGGAGGAGTTTAAAAGAAGTGACATAGAGGAGAGTACTTAAAAAGAAAGAGAGAGGTTAGATCTCTTACGAAAGATCGGCAGCCTAACGGCGCCACTCAAAACTTCCAAAATGGATTGATGAGAGAGAATAGGGTCTCTCATCACATGAACATAATAATTACAGTAAGTGTAATATAAAATATCATCCCAATAACAAGAAAGATGAGCTTTAAAAGGAATGACATAAAAGAGTGTACTTAAAAAGAAAGAGAGGTGTAGGATCCCTTACCTCAGGTCCGACTTGACTCGATCGTTCTTTAATCTCCTGAATAATAAACTTGAGCTAATTTATGCTTCCTTAAGAACTTTTTTTAAAGTTCATTATTCCTTTTATATCACTTATTACCATGTCATAAACATTATGTAATCATTTAAGTTAATAATATTTGTTTTGCCGATATTTGGTTCTTAAGTCGAAAGTGGACTTCTTACAATTACATGTTGTTCATGTGGCCAAATGTTTATTATATCCAGAATTGTATTCATGATTTAGATATCATATATGTCATATATATCCAGTACGTGCATGAATTTATAACATTACATAATCATTTAGAGGTAAGAAATGAAATGCACCGTTCATGGAGACGGTAAGCTGTACGTACGCATGAACGCTACTTTCATTTCTATTTCATATTTTATAGAATGGAATAATAATGATATAAAGGTATATTATAATTCCAGTATAATATCATATATAATATCATAGTTCCATCCTTTATACGTCCCACATATGGTATTAACAAATCACATCACTTTGAGGGGGCGGTAGTCCGCACTTCCTAAAATGAAGATATCGCGTATACCCATAATGGAAGCCATAAAGGTAAGACACAAATGAAAAATAGAGAAGCATAAGTAAAACATAATCATATTATATATCATATATAAAAATAGTGACATCATAATGGCCACCTTTGAAGGTGTTAAAAGAATGTTGAACAATCATCGTTTCGGGAGGCAGAAATTCGCCATCCACGGAAACCGTATATTCTTTAACCATTTGATGTATTTGTGTGAGAGTGTAGCTCAAATAAATCTTATAACAACATCCTAGTATATTGGATATACTGGTTTTGTTACAAAAGAAATAAATAAAAAGATTTTAGGGGGTTGGAGAAGCAAAATAAAACAAATGAACATGAGAGAATGAATTACCTTTAAAAGTGTAACTCTTTTTGATTTGAGCCTAAAGGCTTACTTTGAAAGGATTCTTCCCAAAGGGAACACTCTAGGATGAGGAGAGGGATGTGGAGAGAGTAAATGGGCAGGGGTTGGCCCAGCCAAAGGCTTGTGGAGTGTGTTAAATGAGGTAGAGGTGGGGGCCTTTTATAAGAGGAGAGGAGGGACACTTTTAGAAAGTAAAGAAATATTACTTTATTTGAAAATGTGTTTCGGTTTCAAAAGGTCCCACATTGATATAATTCATGGATAAGGTGATACGGATTTGAGATACACTCATCCAATAAGTTTTGGACATGTGTAGTTCATAGATTTTACATTATCTTTCCATTTTATTTAAATCGTCAAATAATGATGTCATCGCTGCATCATTATTATGTCATAAATAATTTAATTTATTTAATGTCTAAAAATTATCAAAAAAATACTATGATGTAGGAAATCTTTTTAGCTTTCCAATGAATATTTATAATAAAAAATATGACTTGTATAACCCCACTTAAAAATTGTTTTAGTAAAACATATCATGTTTCTGTCAATTTTACTTTTACACTAAATAAAATGTTATTTATGTCATTTCCCAACCAAAGTAGATCCATGGGGTCCCCAAGTTGACCCCTGGCTTGTCTTGGTCGGCCATGATACAACCAATTGGTGTAGGACAAGTGTCATGGTGTTTTCACATTCTTATAATATCATTTTTACCTTAAACTACACTAATTACCTCTAATCGCGATTAAAAACTTAAAAAGTTACTATTCACCAAAAAATTATTTTAATCTCATTGAACCACATTTTACTTCTTAATGAAAACCATGTATGTCGGATTTTTGAAAATCAAAACACAATGATGGAAAAATTTCATTTAAACGGAAAATCATTTTTTATAAGTACCACTTAGTGGTTTCACTATTCATCAAAAATTGAAGTTTTTCAGAAAAATCCCAAAAATTCACCCTAAGCTATATTTGATATTCTGAATTCAAAAATGAAGTCCGTTTTACAAAATTCAAAACATATAAGTCGCATTAATTAATTTAATAATTAATTCCCGCTGTCATGACAAATAGCGTGTTTTATGAAACAATATGTATCAAAAGATTGACACTGGTTTAAGTCTGATTTCAAAGTGAAATTGATTCCAACGACCACTATTGGATTTAATGGTAAAAATATTTTCTAATTTCACTTTAAAACCAATTCAAAATATAATCTAATAATATAAATAAATTAGATTAAAAAGTGGTTTTGAATTAAAATACAACATTTTACACTATTCATTAAAAAAATGAACATTATCGGAAAGATACCGAAAATTTACACAAAGTAAATTTTGATGTCCCGATTCTTAAGAAGAGTTTTATTTGGTCCAATAGAATTTATAAGAGTGAAAAAAACTATATTTAATGATGGTTCTCCATTAAAAGGCGATAAGTGAACCTTTAGTGAAAACTAGGGCATATACGCCTAAAATTGAATTCTTTCCGTATTTTAAGCCTTTAGATTTTATTGGATAAATGTAAAAATATTTAAGAAAATATATAATCATATTTTAGTTATTTCTATCAATTCCCTCCATTACAACGACTACATGTTAACTACCATTTAAAATAATAATATTTTTTTATTAGAGTGCAACGTAAGATTCCCAAGAAACTCGTTGTTGCGTGTTGGGTACGCCATCGAGCATAGCGTCCCCTTTAAAGTCATATTAATATTTTATTCACAAATATGGATAAATATGAAAATGTCATATTCCTTATTTACCTGGGGTGTTACATCCTTCCCCCCTTTTGGGAATTGCGTCCTCTCAATTTTAAAATTGCGCTAGGAAACATCCTTGAAAGTCCCACGTCGGAACAAAAGTCGGTAAAACAAACACTTTAAAATAAAGAAAGATAAGTACAAAGGTCACCCGAGTTAACCCATACTAGGATTCCAAGTATGAAAATATGGACATGGAGGAAAAAACAAAGGATCATGTTCTGATGGAGAGTGATAGAAAAAATGTTTAGGAGAAAGTTAACCATGAGAAAATCACAAACTTGTGATGGGTTAAACGGTATTCGATTCCCCAGTAGGAAAAGTTAATAGACAAATTTTTTGTTTTAAGTTACTTTTTATTGAGGAATTTATTCATAAGGAAACATAATCACTTATCATGTTGACTCTCAACTTTTATTAGATTCCTTACACAAATTCATATTTTCTCCAAAAGGCGAGTATTTAGGAAGACTTGTTCAAATTAAGAGTACTATAATCAACTTCTAGAGAATCACCTAATCCACAAAAGAGAACTATATAATTCCCATGTCTTTAGGCTTTAACCAGAACCAAAACAAAAAAGGTTAGTACAAGGTCAGATAATCCAGAAAAGGATAACCCTTTAAAAAGAAAATCTATGCTTAATCTCCAAAATTTGTCCAACAAAACCCAAAGTTCAACGAGGACCATCCGATAAAAAATTTGTCCATAAAATTCTTCAAAGTAAACCAAACTAAGATTGAAACCCAAATATTTGATGGATTTAGTCACATAGTCAACCAAGTTAAATCGTAACATTTATCTCCAAACAACATCAGTTGCTCCTAAAGTCTCACATTGAAAAGTAATTATCCTAATCACATATCCTCTAAAATCAACTTACTCTTAATTCATAAAATCATATAACTAAAAAGAATCGGTCAAACTAACCAGGGACTTCACGTAGTCCAGTGGTAGGCGATAAATACCAGTCGCACTTTGGTTGTGGGTTCGATTCCCGCAGCTTTGTCTGAAGCGACGGGATGTCACACGGTCTGCGTGTTGTCCTTTTTCCAAAACTATATAATTCTTAAAACATTCCCCAAAATGAGATAAAAGCTTCAAGAATAATCATAACATATTTTAACCTCAATTTTATCTCATGCCCTTCATTTTCCATCATATCATATAATAACCCATAATTACCTCAAAAGTAAGGATCATATAAACCCTAATGGTTACCTTAATAATTATTACCTGAATTTCCACATCGAGTTGGCCATCTCGTACATGATGCATTAGAGAACTCACCAAGGTTCAAGTGGTTGGTCATGACTCCTTGATAGTTGGTTTAGAAAAACCATGAGATTCCTCATTGAATCCCCCATCTCATCGAGTATCTTAATCAGAGAACCACCACAGTTTCCTTCAAACCCATTGTCACTTTGGTGCCTGCTAGATCCAGCCATTTACTAAAACCAAAAAGGTCAGTGTGAGTATATATCAACAAAACCATCATGTACTAACGAGGAAGGTAAACACTAAGATATACTTACTCATTCACTTTATCTAAAACTAGGACTCTTTTTGAAATCCTAACCATTATGGTAATGTCACTTATGATTAAAGAATACCCTAACATCTAAAGTTATCTAAACCGGCCATTGATACCAACTATAAGGCCCCAGCCTTAAACCTTACTTAATCTTGAGTTATTACAAGATTACACATTGAGGATCTTTTCAGGTTTAGAGTTTTAGAGAATTAGATCATGAAACTTGCATTACATTCCACATTTAAACAAAGTGGTTACATAAAAGACAGTATTCATTCTTCCCATCAACGGAAACATATTTAAAATAAAACATGGATTCTTTCTTGACACATCCTTGACACTATCATCACATCATGTACCCTTCCCTTGACCTGTGAAAAACATTTCAAAAACTTGGGATGAGCATAAAAAGCTCAGTAAAAGATATATAGATATAGAAAGGAAACATGAGTACATGTATACATAAGAATGAAATCATACTTTACCCATAAAACATAGACATATAAAATCTTGAATAAATCATAGAAATCATAAGACATAAAGGTAACTTGAGGCATTCATAACATTCTTACGTACGGAGTAACCCTCTTGGTTACGTTTGGAATACCCATCAAAGTATATTCCCTAAAATCTCTTCGGAGAAACCTTAACGTTTCACTCCTTCGCGTTACCCAATGCATTGGAGAGCTATATCGGGCTCACCCGCCCTTAGTTTATCACGGAACCACCCGTTCTTCATAACAATTCCCAAGAACCATAACATAATCGTATCACATAAACATGAATAAAGGAAACATAACATTTCCACATTTCAATCACAATATAACATTTTAGGATATTGAAATAATGAATCCATTCAAAAAGAAACCATTTCCAAAACCATTTAAAACATTTAATAAAGAGATTTTTGAATAAAAGAGTCCCATACCACCTTGAAGATTTTAACATTTTAAACCATTAATATCCATATAAATAAATCCTTAAAACCATTTTGAAAACATGGATATTAATAAGAACAAATAATTAAAACTTTTAAAACGATATTTTGGTTAAATCGGTTTTACCAAAATTAGAGACACTTGAATACAATAATCGAGGAATAACATTTAGTCAGAACTTTATAATATCATGAGAATAAAAGGATTCATGATATAATACTCCAAAGGACAGTATATACACCATATAAGAGTGAATTGGTGCATAACAACAATGAACCCTCAATAGAAATGTCAAATGTGACGAAATCCCTTATAAAGAAGGTATCCTTAAATTTAGGACAAATAAATCTCAAAAATATGTGTGACAAATATATATACACCCAATATAAGTGGATATTAAGTGTAAAACAATAAAAGGTCATTCACACATATTCAATGGATGACATATTCAATGACTACAAGTTGAACCCAAAGGAATCGAAATTGGGTTAAAAAGTTCCCTTGACAGCCTAACGGCATCAGATCAAAATGAGTTGATGAGAGATAAAAAGTGTATCTCATCACTTGGACATAAAATTTACATCAATAAGGATATATGAGAACATATCCCAACATAACAATATGTAAATTAAAAGACCCAATAAAAGAAGTCTTTTAAAAAAAACGAGGAGGGTGAAAGGTTCCCTTACCGACTTGGGTATCTTTCAAAACATACACCCCATGAAAGAAAGAAAATAGGTCATTGATGTAAATACTCATAAAAGAAATTATATTACACAAATAGTAGAATAATGGGCAGTACATACACCACTCAATGGAATTTGTGGAAAATGTAGCATAAATCTCACGGGAATAAAAGTGAGATGAAAAATCCCTTACGAAAACTCGGCAGCCTAACGGCGCCACATAAAACTTCCGAATATGGATTGATGAGATAAAATAGAGCATCCCATTATATTAAAATAGAATTTACAGCAAGTTGAATATAAAAGAAAATCCCCCAACATTGCAAGGAGGAGTTTAAAAGAAGTGACATAGAGGAGAGTACTTAAAAAGAAAGAGAGAGGTTAGATCTCTTACGAAAGATCGGCAGCCTAACGGCGCCACTCAAAACTTCCAAAATGGATTGATGAGAGAGAATAGGGTCTCTCATCACATGAACATAATAATTACAGTAAGTTTAATATAAAATATCATCCCAATAACAAGAAAGATTAGATTTAAAAGGAATGACATAAAAGAGTGTACTTAAAAAGAAAGAGAGGTGTAGGATCCCTTACCTCGGGTCCGACTTGACTCGATCGTTCTTTAATATCCTGAATAATAAACTTGAGTTAATTTCTACTTCCTTAAGAACTTTTTTTCAAGTTCATTATTCCTTTTATATCACTTATTACCATGTCATAAACATTATGTAATCATTTAAGTTAATAATATTTGTTTTGCCGATATTTGGTTCTTAAGTCGAAAGTGGACTTCTTACAATTACATGTTGTTCATGTGGCCAAATGTTTATTATATCCAGAATTGTATTCATGATGTAGATATCATATATGTAATATATATCCAGTACGTGCATGAATTTATAACATTACATAATCATTTAGAAGTAAGAAATGAAATGCACCGTTCATGGAGACGGTAAGCCGTACGTACGCATGAACGCTACTTTCATTTCTATTTCATATTTTATAGAATGGAATAATAATGATATAAAGGTATATTATAATTCTAGTATAATATCATATATAATATCATATTTCCATCCTTTATACGTTCCACATATGGTATTAACAAATCACATCACTTTGAGGGGGCGGTTGTCCGCACTTCCTAAAATGAAGATATCGCGTATACCCATAATGGAAGCCATAAAGGTAAGACACAAATGAAAAATACAGAAGCATAAGTAAAACATAAACATATTATATATCATATATAAAAATAGTGACATCATAATGGCCACCTTTGAAGGTGTTAAAAGAATGTTGAACAATTATCGTTTCGGGAGGCAGAAATTCGCCATCCACGGAAACCGTATGTTATTTAACCATTTGATGTATTTGTGTGAGAGTGTAGCTCGAATAAATATTATAACAACATCCTAGTATATTTAATATACTGGTTTTGTTACAAAAGAAATAAATAAAAAGAGTTTAGGGGGTTGGAGAAGCAAAATAAAACAAATGAACATGAGAGAATGAATTACCTTTAAAAGTGTAACTCCTTTTGATTTGAGCCTAAAGGCTTACTTTGAAAGGATTCTGCCCAAAGGGAATACTCTAGGATGAGTATAGGGATGTGGAGTGAGTAAATGGGCAGGGGTTGGCACAACCAAAGGCTTGAGGAGTGTGTTAAATGAGGTAGAGGTGGGGGACTTTTATAAGAGGAGAGGAGGGGCACTTTTGGAAAGTAAAGAAATATTACTTTATTTGAAAATGTGTTTCGGTTTCAAAAGGTCCCACATTGATATAATTCGTGGATAAGGTGATAGGGCTTAGAAATCCACTCATCCAATAAGTTTTGGACATGTGTAGTTCATAGATTTTACATTATCTTTCCATTTTATTTAAATCGTCAAATAATGATGTCATCGCTGCATCATTATTATGTCATAAATAATTTAATTTATTTAATGTCTAAAAATTATAAAAAAATTACTATGATATAGGAAATCTTTTTCTCTTTCCAATTAATATTTATAATCAAAAATATGACTTGTATAACCCCACTTAAAAATTGTTTTAGTAAAACAGATCATGTTTGTGTCAATTTTACTTTTACATTAAATGAAATGTTATTTATGTCATTTCCCAACCAAAGTGGATCCATGGGGTCCCCAAGTTGACCCATGACTTGTCTTGGTCGGCCATGATACAACCAATAGGTGTAGGACAAGTTTCATGGTGTTTTCACATTCTTATAATATCATTTTTACCTTAAACTACACTAATTACCTCTAATCACGATTAAAAACTTAAGAAGTTACTATTCACCAAAAAATTATTTTAATCTCATTGAACCACATTTTACTTCTTAATGACAAACATGTATGTTGGATTTTTGAAAATCAAAACACAATGATGGCAAAATTTCATTTAAATGGAAAATCAGTTTTTATAAGTACCACTTAGTGGTTTCACTGTTCATCAAAAATTGAAGTTTTTCAGAAAAATCCCAAAAATTCAACCTAAGCTATATTTGATATTCTGAATGAAAAAATGAAGTCCGTTTTAAAAAATTCAAAACATATAAGTCACATTAATTAATTTAATAATTAATTCCCGCTGTCATGACAAATAGCGTGTTTTATGAAACAATAAGTATCAAAAGATTGACACTGGTTTAAGTCTGATTTCAAAGTGAAATTGATTCCAACTACCACTATTGGATTTAATGGTAAAAATATTTTCTAATTTCACTTTAAAACCAATTCAAAATATAATCTAATCATATAAATAAATTAGATTAAAAAGTGGTTTTGAATTAAAATACAACATTTTACACTATTCATTAAAAAAATGAACATTATCGAAAAGATACCAAAAATTTACACAAAGTAAATTTTGATGTCCCGATTCTTAAGAAGAGTTTTATTTGGTCCAATAGAATTTATAAGAGTGAACAAAACTATATTTAATGATGGTTCTCCATTAAAAGGCGATAACTGAACCTTTAGTGAAAACTAGGGCATATACGCCTAAAATTGAATTCTTTCCGTATTTTAAGCCTTTAGATTTTATTGGATAAATGTAAAAATATTTAAGAACATATATAATCATATTTTAGTAATTTCTATCAATTCCCACCATTACAACGGCTACATGTTAACTACCATTTAAAATAATATTATTTTATTATTAGAGTGCAACGTAAGATTCCCAAGAAACTCGTTGTTGCGTGTTGGGTACGCCATCGAGCATAGCGTCCCCTTTAAATTCATATTAATATTTTATTCACAAATATGGATAAATATGAAAATGTCATATTTCTTATTTACCTGGGGTGTTACAGTCATCCACCAAGGATACTACATGAAGGGTAAGTACAAGTCGTCGTCTGTCATCACTGCTTCTAACCATGTCTGTCAATCACCTATGAGAACCGTCTAGCCCCGGCTCCCCAAGTCTTAGTTAAATTGTCAGTTGTCTTCATAAGACACAAAAAGTCCAGGAAAATCCCATGCATGGGTTAGTATAACAATACTCAGTAGGGACCATGAGACTCCTGAAAGTCTCTCAGAATCCCATTAAGGAAAAAACAGAAAGCATGATCTCGATCACAAAGCACAAAGTAAAAGACAGTTCACACCAGGTATAAAACTTGAGAACGAGAATAAAGACTAAAAGTGTCCAAATAGATCATTTTATTCTGTTGAGAGGTTCTTCTACTGATCCGCATAGAGTCGCTCTGCTGCCAATCCATACAGGGTCATAGTCTGCTAATCCACATAGGGTCGTACTACTGCCTATCCACACAGGGTCGCACTACGACCGATCCACACAGGGTCACTCTATTGCCGATTAATGAAGGGTTTCTCTCATACCGATCCATAGAGGGTCCCTCTTTACTTGATATCCAGCCACAAGATTATTGCATTTAGAACGCTTGATTTCTAGAGGATCTACTCTGCAAGCCACCTATCATATTTTAATCTCCACAAATTCCCATGAATAAGTAACCCAAATAACCTCCTTGTCATAAGGTTTACAACATGATAGACGACACGTCAATTAGATTTCAGGTCTGTATGATATATGAAAAAATTTAAATAAGGCCCGGTTTGATTCAGGTCCAATCCAAACCGACCGTATTCCAACATCTGCCAAAACTCTAGTAGAGTATCTCAAATGGAAAACCTCATTTCAAGGGTCCTTACACCATAGAAGGTGCGTCAATCAGACACTCACTAAGAAAGAGATTCCAATTTTAGTGAAATGATGTCGGTCAGGTCTGGATTCAGTAGAGATCCGACTTGGCCGGCCCATTAGGCTCACATGTCTAAACCGACCCGTAGGTCCGACCAAACTTGCGTGTCTAGCCTGGATAACTATCCGGCCCGCCTGAAAGATCCGGCTCGTGTGGATGTAGGCTGGTCGTGCCAACCAGACGTGGTGCATCTGGTTCAACCAGCTGGCGGTGCCAATGGGGCACCACCCGTCCTTTTGAAATGGCCAGCTGGAGCGGTCGTTGGTGCAGCCGAGCACCCTGAGCAGCCACTTCGTCTCCAACGCATGGCACGTCAGTACTGCGCCCTTCTGCCTACTGCGGTGCCTGCGGGCATCACTTCTCCTCGCAGCCGGTAGCTGCCTATGGTCACTGTCACCACCGCACTTGTGGTACCGCGCTGACAGTTACATCTGAAGGCCATAGCAGATGTTCTAGTGGTCCATTTTCTTTCCCCTCTGCACCTACGAGCCTCCCAGGTCGCCACATTCACTGCAAGGCTCTTACATTCACCTTTCCACCTCATTGCCCAATCACATATAAATAATGAAAATAAACCAAGAACTGCGGGGGTTCGGGCCTTGTTTTGATTTGCCCACACCCTCTTTGTTAATGTTGTAACATAGGGTGATAACAATCATCACTTAGAATGTACAATCCCTAAATTAAGACCCCGCAACAAAAACTCATAATAAAAAACAAGATGAAGATCAATACATTAGTCGATTGGTCTGTGATTGTTGTATTTTCCAAAAAACTAGATGAAAAGAAACATAAAACATGTAAACCCCCTACCTGGATTTTGTGGAATCCGTTGCAGACAAAGGAAGGGGTCTGCATTCGAATTCATTGTTTGTTGTTCGTCGATCACCATATCATTTCCACTAACGATCATCATTCGTCCATCATTGTTCATTAGATAGGAAAGTCATCAGTGTTTCATCAGAGGTTCCTCTCATGGGTTTCCATTTCCATGCCAACAATTTGATTAAATAAAAGAAACAACACCACGCTGCATTCATTAATATGTTTTATTAATGAACAACAATTAATCAACCTTTAAACCACGAGCGTTGCAATTATACAATGAGAGGATAGATTCATTAAATGACCTTCATTTATTGTCCATTGTTACACTGTGGTTTCGACAATATTCTCTAAACAGTGGATGAAAAAGAATAAAATAACTCATTTAGTAATTTTATTATTTTTTCTGAAAATTAGAAAAATTATCTTTTTTTTCCTGAGCCTTGTCAGTCAAAGTTATGCTTCATCTAAGAGAATCCTCATGCTTCTAATTCAATGGTGCCTTTGGATTTTTAATCCGATCAATGTTTTAAAATATAGAAATCCCTGCTCGCACGTTCACTAAACGTACCTTAACAAAAGTTCAAAATTCCATTTGCGGATCTCTAGGACTCAGAATCACGTGTAATCAATTTTTATAGTCTCGTAATAATTCCATATAATTTTAAAAAATATATATGGAATTTATAGGTCTATACATTCTCCCCACCTTAGGGATTTACACCCCCAAAATCCAAAACAAAACTAAGGAAAATAATGCGGGTACTAAGCGGGAATTAGAGCCTCCCAATCCCATGTACTCTCCTGGAGGTTCTCGTGCATCCACCAAACTCGCACTAAAGGAATAAACTATTCATGAAGGACCCAATCCTGTTAGCCCTCTATCTCCATCGGGAACTCCATGAACATCACCCCATCGTCAATTTCCAACTCGCACCAATCGATGATGTGCGATGCGTCATGCATGTATCTCCTCAGCTGCGACACATGGAAAAAATTACGCACACGATGCATCTATGGGGGAAGAGCTAGATGGTATGCCACCTCAACAACTCTGTTGAGAATCTGGAAATGTCTGATGAACCTTAGAGATAACATTCCACCCCGACCAAATATTCATATTCCTCATTGGGGTGTGAATCATAGGAAGAAATGGCCTCCCTCCTCGAACTCTAAGGTTCTCCATCTCCTGTTGGCATAAGACTTCTGGATGCTCTGTTCAGTATTCATCAGCTCTCAGATGATCTGCACCTTCTCAGTGGTAGCCCATACCAACTTTGGACTCATATGTGCTAACTTCCCTGGGTCTATCTAGTATAGAGGTGTTCTTCACGGTCTCTCGTATAAGGCCTCAAATGGTGTCATGCCGATGGTGGAGTGATAATTGTTGTTGTATGAAAACTCCAACATTGGAAGGTGGTCCTCCCAACTACGACCAAAATCAAGGATGAAAGAATGAAGCATGTCCTCAAGTGTCTGTATGGTTCGCTCTGTTTGTCCATTTGTCTGAGGGTGAAAGCAGTTCTCAAGTGTAGCTGAGTCCCAAACTACTCCTGAAATCCCTTCCACAAATGAGATGTAAAATGAGCATCTTGATCTGAAAATATCATCGATGGTACCTCGTGAAGCCGTACTATCACCTGGATGTAGAGGCGTCCCAATCCCTCTACTGATCCCTACTATCGGATTAGTAGAAAATGGTCCAACATGGTGAGTTGGTCAATGATCACCCAGATAGAGTCATTTCCCCTAGACATGCGTTGGAACCAAATCATGAAGTCTATAGAGATACCATCCCACTTCCCTTCTAGTACCTCTAGTGGTTGTGCTAATCCTACTGGAACCTAATGTCTGACCTTCATTTGCTTAAAAATGAGGCATCTTGAAATGAACTTTTCCACTACTGTCTTCATCCTTGGCCACTAGTACTGACGTCGGAGGTCCTAGTACATTTTCTTTACCCCAAAATGTACTACCAAAGGGGATTTGTGGAAATCCCTCAACACCTCCTCCTAAAACGTCACTAGTACCATGGTACATCCTCTAAAAAGGATGACATGCTCCCCACCTATCGAAAATTCTATTAATATCTTGGCTTGAGGATATCTAAGCACGCCAGGACTCGTAGACAACGTCCCCAAGTTGTGCCTCCCGAACTCACTGAAGTATTGTGGGAGTGATAGTCATAGACTAGAGGTAATCCGCTCCATCACTATCCACGAAGGATATCTGCAACACAACTAGATTATTTGTCACCTCACTCAACAAATGTATACTAGACCTCCTACTAGGTGTTTCTACCACCACGTTCCCCTTCCTAGGAGTATAGACTATCTCAAAGTCAATGTCTTGGAGGAACTCCAGCCATTGTCATTGTGTCAAGTTTAGGTCATTTTATGAGAAGATATATCTTAGAATCTTATGATCAATGTAGACAATAAACCATTCACCCATCAAGAAGTGACTTTGTATCTTTAATGCAAAGACTAATGCTGCTAACTCCAGGTCATGGGTCACGTTGTTCTTCTCATGTTTCCTCAACTGTTATGAGTCGTAGATGATCATTTTTTCTCCTGCATCAAGACAAATCCCAGTCCGTTCCCTGATTCATCACAGTAGACTACATACCCAATACCCTTTTCTAGTATCCTCAAGATGGGGGAACACCTTAGTCTATGCCACAACTCTTGGAAACTCTTCTATCATATATTTTCCCATACGAAGGGTTTTACCTTATTTTTTAAAGATGAAAATGGTGATTCTACTATAGAAAAGTCAGGTACAAATCTCAAGTAGTACCCATCCAATCCCAGGAAACTCCGCACCTAGATCACAATCCTAGGTGGCTCCCAATAAAGAACTGCCTCTATCTTTTCTGGATCCACTACAACTCAAGCCTCTGAGATAACATTCCCTATAAAGTGGAATTACCATATCTAGAATAGGCACTTGGAGAGATTTCCATAAAGTTGGTGACCTCAAAGTGTATCCATAAATATCCGTAGATACATGGCGTAATCCTCTTTCGACCCCACATATACCAAGATGTCATCAATTAATACCACTACGAAGCGATCAAGGTATGGCTAGAAGATCCTGTTCATGATTATCATGAACACTACTGGAGCATTGGTCACTCCTAAGGGAATTAACAAGAACTCAAAGTGGCCATACTGGCATCTAAATGCTATCTTTGGTATGTCCTCATCTTATACCCTGAGCTGACGATAGCCTGATATGAGGTCTGTCTTCAAAAACCGTTGGGCGCACTTCACCTGGTTTAAGAGATCATTAATCATCGGTAGATGATACTTGTTCTTCACGGTCACCTGATTTAGGCACCTATAGTCCACACAAATCCTTAGAATCCAATCTACCTTCTTGGAAAAAAATTAGATCTACCCATAGAGAAACACTGGGTATTATGAACCCCTTTCTCTCTAAGTCCTCCATCTATACCCTCAACTCACAGAGCTCCACGAGAGCCATCCTATATGATAAAGCAGATATCGGTGCCGTCTCGGGGTACAATTCGATGTAAATGTCTACATCTCTATGAGGAGTTAGTCCCAGAACTTCATCATACTGGTCTACCACAAAAGGATAGCTCAAACTCATCTCGTCCACTACACTAAGGGTGAGGCTAGCTAATTGATGAGTGATTGGATGCACCCCCTCTAAGAAATCCCATCATGTGTTACAAATTATTCCTTCTCACCGTTGAAGGAAAATGTGGCCCCATCATCATGAACACGCCACAATTTGCACCTAAAATTGTAGATTTAATCATGGACTATGGATAGCCACTCTATACCCAAGATGAGATTGCAAGGCCTTGACGCTGCCACTAGAAGATCTCATCCAAATCTCTTACCTTTTTGAGTAAGATCACACTTCCTACACCAGTGTGTAATCATCAAATCCTCTCCCATAGGAGTCTATAAACGTAAGGATCAAGCCATTGTCTCCATTAGAGTATCAGAGATCTAAACGAGAGCCATGTCAATGAAAGAGTGAATGGAACCTATGTCTACAAGAACTAAAACTAGGGTAGAGTAGACACAAATCTTAACTCGAATCATATTCGGATCACCATGGTCATAGGCCTATGCTGCTTAATGCTGAGCTCTTTCCTATGCATATAATCCATAGGGTCTGGGTGGACTACATGGGGGTGGGGTAATAGTACCTAAAATCTTCATTCAATGCCTGATACATGGATTGATCATCTACTACATCCACCACCCTATGGACCCCCTAGTTCGAACATCTGTTGATGTCTTGATGGTCCCTTGATCGTCTGCCGATCATTAGTATGGCGGGTCAAGCAGCCGAGATCCATGTGACCCTACCCGTCGCATGAGTATCACAATCTACTCATCTACCAACATCATATGCTTTGTGATATTCGCACTCCGACCCTACATCCTAGGGTCATCCTTTGAAAGTTCTGTCCTGCATGGACCTCTACATCATTTTCCTACTTCCTGCTATAGACGACTTGGTAGTCGGTCGTCTAGTGGTGGCTCTCACCGTTGGTGCCTGCTCAGCCTGGAATATCTCTACCAATAGTGTTCCCTCTAGTAGTCCATCCTGCTTTGGGATGTTGAGTGATATCATTGACACTCTGATCTCCCATCAAAGACCCTTCTCAAAGGTCTATGACCTGAATAAAGGGTCTCGTTCCATGTTTTTTGAGTAGCAAGAGAGGTCAATGAATCTCACCGAGTACTGGGCCACTGTCAGGCTACATTTATATAAGTGCAGTAGCTCATGAATACGCATAGAGCATAGTGTCATTGTTATGAACTCCACCCTTAAGAGGCTCTTGATGGGAAACCAGGAAAAAGTCGTCTCCTCATGTGTCTGGAGTGTCATGCTTCACTATCTCCTTATTGTTCCCTGAAAGAGACTGGCAGCTAGGATCACCATCGGGCCTGATGGTGTCTCAACCAGAAGGATAACTCATGCCGGAGTCTCCAGCCTGTCCTTAGCTACATGTGCATCAGTATCACCTCAAAAACACAAAGGCCTCTATCTCTGGAACTCATGCAATGCGCTCAGTCGACATGCATGATCTATTGTTGGGATAGTTGAAACTACTTCCCTATGGGTGGTGGTGTTGTTGGTACACCACCTAAAGGTGCTATCACCATAAGAGGGCCCTGCACCGAGGCCTCATCGCTTGGTGGGATATCATCGTGATATCTCACTAAAATCCTAGATGGATATCTATGTGTTGGTATCCTATAAACAGTAGGTGCATGAAGGTCAATAATTTATACCTCGTGAGCTGACTCAAAATAGATCAAAAGAAAAACAACAATCTCAAAACACACTCAAAATGTTTTTTCATGTACCGAGTCAAAAATCAAAATTCAGGGTCTTGGTGTATGGATACATCAGCCTCCTCATCAACATTGGACTCAAAAAACTAAAATCTATACTTAAGACACTTAACACTATTTCTCTATTGAAAGCATAGACTCTTAGTTCTTCTAGTATAACCTACTGCCCTATGATACCAGTTTGTCAGGGCTTGTCCCCCGGGGCCTATGTCGTGACTATCGCAAGCCCACCTTCCATAGGCCAAGGGACAGTTACTAGACACTGTAAAGGAGAAACCCAAAAATGGGAAGGAATTTCCATTAATCCTATACACTTAGAGACAGGGCACACTGTGCACAAGTAAAACACAATGGAAAAAGAAAACTACAACCACTACTATAAAACAACACTGAGAGTAAAAGTATGTACTGAAAGTAAAGGGGCCAGTATATAAGACCAATTGGAAATAATGTACAGAAAAAAGTGAAACACAAGCTCCGAAGGTCTTCCACCAAGGATCCTGCCTGAAGGGTAGAAACAACTTATCGTCTATCGTCACATCTGCTCACCACGTCTGTCAATCACCTCTGAGCACTTTTTAGCCCTGGCTCCCTGAGTCTCAGTCAAGTTGTCCACATTCTGCACAAGACACAACGAGGTGTGGGAAAATCCCATTCATGGGTGAATATAATAATACTCAGTAGGGACCCCAAGACCCCCGAAGGACTATTATAATTCCACAATGAAAAAACCAAAAAGCAGGATCTCAATCACAAAACACAATGTAAAAGACAACTCACATAAGGTATACAACTTAGAGAATATGAATAAAGATGATTAGTATTCAGCAAGATCATTTTATTCTATTGAGAGGTTTTTCTTCCGATCCATATAGGGTCGCACTACCACTGATCCACACAAGGTCACACTACTGCTGATCCACATAGGGTCTCACTACCGCTAATCCACACTGGGTCGCTCTACTGCCAATCCACACAGGGTCACACTCCGCCGATCCACACAGGGTCGCACTACCACCGATCCACATAGGTTCGCACTACCCCTGATCCACACACGATTGCTCTACTTTCGATTCATGAAGGGTCACTCTCATACATATCCAAAGAGGGTCTCTCTTCACTTGAAATACTGCCACATGATTCTCGTACTTAGCACGTTTGATTTCTATAGGATCTGCTCTAAAAGCCACTATTCATATTTCAACCACCACGAAGTCCCATAATGAAGAAACCCAAATGACTGTCATGTCATAAGGGTTCCAACACGACATACACCACGTCAATTGGATACCCAGTCGGTAAGATATAGGCAAAAAGGTAAATAGGGCCCAGTTGGATTCAAGTTTGATCCAACCCGACCATATTCCAACTTCTGCCAAAACACAAGTAGAGTATCTCAAAAGGACTGCCTTGTTGTAAGGGTTCTCATGCCATAGACAACATGTCAATCAAACTCCAGGTAAGCGAGATACACTAGTTTTAGTGAAACAAGGGCGGTTGTGTCCTAGTTTGGTAGGGGCCTGGTCTAGTTGGTAGACCCGGCTCGACTAGCGGGTCCGGCCTGCATGGAAGACTTGAGTCACGAGTATTCAGGCTGATCATGACCAGAGACCGTGGTTCCTCCTGTTCGGCATGCTGGAGGCACCAGTTGGGAACTGCCCCTTTTTCTGAAACGGCCGGCTAGAGCCAGTTGTTGGTCCAGCCGAGCTGCCACTCTCTCTCCCCCACATAGTGTGTCGATGCCACGCCATTCCTACAGCCATGTTCGACATGTCCGGTCGCCACCACTAGCCGCCGCAGCTATGTTGTCCATGGTTCCATGCTAAAGGTTGCTTCCTCGGGACATCAGAGATGCTCCGATGGTCCGTTTCCCTTCCCATCTGTGCCTACTGGCCACCCGGGTCACCAGCCTCACTACGAGGCTCTTACATTCATCTTGTCACCTCATTGCTTGATCATGCAAAAAGAACATGCATAAACAAAGAACTATAGGGGTCTGTGATTTTTTATTATTGGCCCCCACCCTCTGTGTTAGTGTTCTAACATGGGGTGATAACAATAATCAATTAGAAAGACTAATCCCCAAATTAAGACCCTACAACAACCACCCACAAGAACAAATGAGACGTAGATCAACCCGTTAGTTGGTTGGACCACGTTCATTGTATTTTCTAAGAACAGGATGAGAGGAAACATAAAACACATAATCCCCCTACCTATATTTGGTGGAATCCATTAGGGATGAAGGAAGGGGTCCGCGTTTGAATTTGTTCATCGTTGTTCATTGATCCCTGGGTTGTTTCCACAAGCGGTCACCATTCGTCCATCGTTCTTCATTGGAGAGGAAAGTCATTAGAATTTCTTTAGAGGTTATTACTGTGGATTTCCATTTCCCATGCCAATGGTTTGATTAAATAAAAGAAACCACACATCATTGCATTCATTAATATGGTTTATTAATGAATCACAAATATTGAACCTGTAAACCACGAGCATTGCAATTACATAATGAGAAGATCGAGTCATTAAATGAACTTTATTTATGGTCCTTAATTACACTATGGTTCCTCCAACAGTCACTCAATAGTGAATGAAAAAGAATAAAATAACTCATTTAGTTATTTTACTACTTATTTCCAAAAAGTCCAAAAATTAACTTTTTTGTCCAACCATTGCCGGTCAAAGTGAAGCTATGTCAAAGTGAATACCAGTGCTGTAAATTCAATGGTGCCCTTTTATTTTCAATCCATGAACCGATTCAAAATATAGAAATACATACTCACACATTCACTGAACGTACCGTAAAAAATGTTCAAAATTCCGTTCCTAGCTCTCTGGGTCTCAGAATCACGTGCTACCAATTTTCATAGTCTCGTAATAATTCCATATAATTTTAAATAAATTTATACAGAATTTATGGGTCTTTAAACTAAGGTACCCATGAAACCAATAATATTCCTTTGAAGTGAAAAAAAATCTCTTTAAATGAGTTCTCGTAGGATGAAACTTGTTTTATCAATCATTTTCCTAGATGATAAATCCAATGGGAAAAACTCAAATTACAACCAAAAATAAATATTAACCACAACATGATATTTTACAATATACCCACGATAGTGCTTCTCATTGTCAAGAAGTTGTGATAGAACACTAAACAAGCCTCAAAATCATCCTTTATTCATCTCTTATAATGATTTATCTATAATCCGACCCTCATGTTCTAACTCACCACCTTAGGGACACATTCCTTTTTGAACAAACATAATGATCTTATAGAATAAATCTACTAGGAATGCTAGAAGACAAGATAAAAGCTTACTGTTTCCCAACATAGAGACCATGATCATATCCTCTATCCGAATTTACACAATGTAGTGTCTTAAACTAAATCATCAGGAATACTAAAAATGTCCTGTAGTATTGGAATATCCATATAGAATTGGGCTCTAGTTGTTCGGTAACTCACTAAGTGCAGTTCAGTTCAATCACACTAGATCAATACAAGACACAAGTTAAAAATTGATACCAAAACCACATTTATAGTTCCAATACAAACCAATGAGTCTCCACCACTAAAAAAAACCAAAAACATCAGCCCTTCAAAAAGGCCCTGGTTGATTCTTAACCATCCTAGTCATACCCAACATGTTGATATCGTTGGCGTTCTAACCTACCAGACTCAAGTTTATATTTAAAATACTAGTTTGTACATTTATTGTTGTCTTCCTATAAAGGTTCATGAACTCAACAACTAAACCTCTATAAATAACTAATCATGAGGCCTTAATACTTTATGGAATTATTAAATCGGTACAACATTCTTTTAAAAGTATGAACCGACTTCAAAATATTTTTCCCTGGTTAGTTCAATAACCACCTTCACCAACCAAAAGGCTCTCAATCATGAATCAACACACCAAAAGTTTGAATCCTTCCATGTTTTCATGGATTTTCCCCATGTCTAAATCCCACATATGTTCTCCATCCAGTGCTACATCCAAATCAATCATCAAATATTCATCCTGGAAATCGATACTCTCAGTCCAAAACATATCAGTCTCTAGAGTATCCATGGTAATCCAATGATTGGTTTTTACACAAAACCATAACCATTCCCATAAGAGAGATCATTAACACATGAGTAGTTTGATTATTCCCACAAAGAGAGTATCCTTATCATCAACCCATAACACATTCATTCTTCCTCCTGGACCAAGAATAGTTCATTACCATACAAGATAACTAAGTATATTAGTCAACTTGTACCCAATCTTCAAGTAAGTACTAAGTGATTCACATAATTAGACACCCAAAATTTAGTTTATTATATTTAAAGATCCATTCTCAATTTTTCTGATTACCTCATGAAGCCTATTCATGGGTTATGACTTCTAACCTAGTCGGGTTTCATTCCCTCTCATAATACACTATAAAAGACACATCATTCCAATAGATGAAAGCCTTAGGTTTACTAGAAAATGGTTTCTTGATCCATTACTAATGTTCTATTCCATCATAGATACATATCCACTTATATAAACCTCAATAATTTCAAGCCTTATTATATTTATATCAAACACAAAATTATTTAACATTTAGGGAAACCTTGAACCGAAAATGTTAGTGACCTGCCGAAAAAATCTCTTCGAGGTTCATCAATAAAATATAAACATTCTGAATAGTCTACTCACCACCCTAATATATTAGTTTAACTAATACCATGTGTAACCATAATAAGAGTGCTCACACATTAAGGATTCCTATATAGTCATGATAACACCACTTGTTTCTCAACACAAATTGATTACACCATGAGTCACATACTTCAAAGCTAGAATCACATGCCTCTTTAGTTTTCAACATTCCACAAGGAGACAAACTTTTAAAAACACGATCCCTCTCAATGTTTATATTTAGAAAAGAAAAATAATTTCTACCAAGATTCACCATGAACCACCTGATACAAATGTGTTAGACGAAGACGCTAAGAATCCATCCATACTCTAACCCTCTTAGGTTTGATCACCTAGGATTTTTTAGTCAACATCCAACGAGAGTTTAATTTTAAACCAATGGGTTAGGAAACTATGGGTCTTACTCTATATTCCAAAACCGTCCAAGAACTCCAACAAAACTTGTATCATGAACGGTAACACTAAGGTTGGTCCATACATTCAGGTTATAAGGAAACCTACAAGACCATCCTTTAATGTATTAACCATGACTATTCCTTCACAAGGAATATTCTCACTTTGTTTAATTCTCTATAGCATGTGAATTTAACCTTTTAGTAATTTATGTCACAAATCTAAGGCTATGAGGGTTTCACACAAAACCTACACAAGGTTTCATTAAGGGTTACAACTCGGAGAATGTTATATAGGAATGTATTCATAGACATTCCACAATGACATCACCCATTGACCAATCACAATGAGGAAAAATATTTTGGGTTTAGTTAAAGGAAATTAGACTAGGTGATATAAGGATAAATCCACATGGGCTATAGTTGACACCTTAATTAACTAGACCTATCCAATGGATACTGGCACAGGGTTCCTTCCTAAGGAAGTTAATTCTTGATAATTAACTAACAAGGGAACTGCATCATCTGTGCATAGAGATAATGCATCATCATTATTGAAATTTTCATTATCAACATCACCGTCATTGTTACCTCTTAGGTTTACCAAAACATAGTCTCACATGAACTTCTATCAAAATTAGACACACATAAGGGTTCAAATAATTCAAATGCATCCAATAAAACAAATTTTCAAACATAGAACATGTTTTATAAACCCAAGAAACCATATCTGATGTCATCAATATAATCACATAGAAGCCACATATAAGTCATGAAAAATAAATGTTCTTAATATGAAATATGTGATGAATATTTCTAATATGATTCATATTCTAATCCATATGAAAAAAACATCAAAATCCTGGTGCATAACATGTGGTGAAATCATATGATCATAATAATCCAAACCAAGAAAATCAATCCCTTTCCCTGGTAACATAGAATTACCTTTGTAAAGGTGTTCAAAATGCACCAGAAAATGTTTCATCGTAATCCTTGACACATTACCATGTCACCTATCTAATAAATCCCCAAAAATAGACAAAAAATACAACTTATGATATTATACCATTATGTAAAATTCTGAATTGAATCAATGGGTCTATGCTAGAATTCTGCACAACATTAGGTACAACTCCTAGTACGCCATAGGATGCTGACTAATAGGGATTGTCTAAGGTGTAACCATGGGGAGACTTTACCCTTAATCAAAGTAAAAAATAAAAAATAAATAACCAACCATGTAAAAAATATACAATCAGAGTAAATAGAAAACCAATAACATACAATTAGAAAAGTATGAATGTGGAAACAATAGAATCAGTAGTCACAATACAAAATAAGCCCCTAATTTCCCACCAGGCCGGTCACCTCTATATTAGAAAAGAAAAAAATTAAAAGAGTCCATGATTTAACTCAAAGACACATCTCATATTGATCTCCAAACTTATAGAGTGATATCCTTCTAGATGATCAATCTTGGGCCTCAAACCAACTGGTACCTACAACAAGTGAGGGTACATATGTACCAAAGTGTCATAGATACTCGAGAAAGGTGTGAGTACAACCTATTAGGGTACCACCCACAAAGTCTTGTAACCAAATAGTAAAATTTAGTATTTTTTCATGTGATAATATCAGAAAAAATTAAGAAGGTGATAATAAAACTAGAAAAAAATAAATTTTAACCACCAAGGAATATACTAGACACATAACCATAAACTAAGTGGTTATGAAATTACACAGCCTTCATAGAACAAATCCATGTTTTCTTTAGATCTATAACCATATAATGCTAACCATAAACATATGAGACATTCCTACCCTAAGGATATATTCTAAAAACACATGAAACACATCCCTATATATGAAATAGTCCATGTACATGGTGACTAATAATATAAAACATCCCTCTTAGGAGGGATAATCCACATGGACCAACCTATAACTAGTAGCCTGAAACATTCCTCCTTGATGGAATATTCCAAAAACATGTGTGACACATCCCACCAGCTGGGATATCCCATGTATATTCTGACCATTTCCTAAAAAATTACTACCAAGGGAATTAGTTCTTATGGACAACCTATACACTCAACTTAAGAATATATAATAATACACATACAATATAGAATATAGATGAATGATAAAACATCACATAAAATTAGGTATGTATTATAGTCATCACAACCATATGCAAGAAACACAAGCACATGTCTCAGGGATACACACACACACCTCATGCAAGAAATCAACCATAGGTATAACAACCACACACACACACACACAGTGTGATCAAACATCAATATAGGCTCAGAAGTAAAAGTTGATAGGAAATACATTACCTGTCAAGCCTCAAACCTCAGTGTTTATGAAACAACAAATCACACAATGTCTATCATGTAACTTGTCACAATATCAATTTATTAGTTATATTTCAATTAATTAGTTATGGCATGGAATTTATTATATATTAAGCCTTACACTAGGTCACTCACTTATATTGGTGTGGACATTAAATTAAAGTGTATGACATTTTATTCATCTCTCAAATTATTAATTGTGTACCGTTTTACCATAGAGGATAACCTTATATCACATTACAATAAATGGTTGATAATACCATAAGGTATAATATATATGACCACCTACCTCAATGTGAGTGAACTATAATCCATGAAAATACCAACAACATATTTTATATTGATCCAAGTCCATTCAGCATCCAATATTTACCATAAGTTTCTTTTCATGCCATATAATTCCAATCACTTTATTATAACTAAATTAAAATTAATTAAAATATTACCAAAAATCACATTAAAAGGTGAAAGGAACCCATTCCAAAAGAATTATAAGATATCACTTCCCAGTCAGAACTATGACCAATGATCCATTGAAGGCCTGTACTATATTTCTAACTTTATTCTATATAAAAGACCTATCACATTATAATAAAAAATGGCCCATTTGATACTATTAAATAAGAACCATTATAAAAGAAATAATTATGAGATACTTTAGTCGTAATATCTTTCAATTTTATTAAATCCACTATCAGCACACTTTTGATTATAAAATAAACGAAATCCACAGAAAAAATTCCATGATATGATGAAGAATTGTCTAAATTTTACCAAAAATTGATATCATAGAGGGACATACCTATATCACAAATCCCAAAAAATGACATGTTTTCATAATTAATAGACCTCATTTAGGCATGTCGATCCATATACCCATCATTCTCATGCAATTACACTATGATCTAGTGGAATTTTCTTCCAATTGCCAAATTGAAATCTTAGAAAATAAAAATCAACGATTAAGACAACAAAGGTGACATAGGATTAAATGATGAATGAAACATAAAAGGATAAAAAAACGTTATAACCTCCCTTATGGATCATCCATGATGAATGACACATTGTTCCACCACTCCATGAAGAATAAGGATGCCATAATCAATGAATAATGAAGGATTCCATCGATATTTATTATCAGTTTCCCTCTAGATCCTCCCTAGATCAAGTGGAGATCATAGTGGGATGATAAGAGATAAACAAGAAAAATATTTCCTAAAACATTTTGAGACAATGCTGATAAATTCTAGGGGGATCAAGTGTCCAACCGACCTAAAATAACCTCATCAAACACCCACCAAATGCACCCCATTGGCTATCTGGTCAGGGTTTACTAGATATCTAGTGGATTTCTGTCCACAAGATGTAGGGATAATTACTAGCTGGGGAGATATGTTTGGAAACATGGATACTTCCCACCCCATTAGTTTTCTAGTGGCTATAAGAGTATAACTTACTACTTTGGGATTCCTCCACTAAAACTCCAAGCCCCATCTAACCACTGATCTTCCATTCAAGTGTAAAAATATTTTTCAATGAGTCTAACTAGACACACCTTGGTTTAACACTCATTAATCTAGATGCACTATCCACAAGATAAAAAATAAAATTCCAATACAGAATATAGACTCACAATGACATGAGTTATCAAAACCCTAACCATAATCATACTTATTTTTACACCATACTATGATCCAACTATGATCTCATACCCCAAAAACGAATTCCCATCCTATACCTAAAGACTCTGGGTATGACACCATTTTAAATTTTAACTCAATACCCATATACACTGGGCTAGGTCACACATACATAAGACTCGACCCATCCCTTATCACTCAAGAGAGGTCCATCATTTATTCCTCACATCGTCTCTTGACCCATCCCTTAAAAAGGTCTTATTACTTGACAAAATATAGTCTAAGAAAGGTTCAATTCATGCACACCAACCTAAAAAATGCATGTAAAGGTCCCTAACCTGATACCTGAAGGAATATGGCATGGTCATCCCTCCAACTCATACCCACAGAATCTGGGGAGGTCATAATCATATCAATCCCAGACACTCCTAGAAAGTCCCTATACCTAATGCCTGTTTAGGGTAGGATCATCACATCCCCAAAGACATTAGAGAGTTCCATCACACCAACCCATCCTCAAAGACATTGGGGAGGTCCATCAAGCACATACACATATGCAGAGATGTAACCCATAAAACAACATCTAGGAGGATCCCAGATAGCTATTCACTTGAGACCGATCGCATCATCATGTCACATATCACTCACCCAACATGGAAACCATTGAGTCTTCTAGACCCATCATAGTCTCTATTCATCAGTACCATCTCAAAATCATCACCCAACTGTGACATTGCAACCCAAAGATCCCCCTACCCACACCTCAAGGAATAATCCAAATTTTCCAAGTCCCTAATTGCCCTTGGTTTCACTACCCCAAGACCATCCCAATCCATCTCACTGTACCCAACCTTACCTCATTAGGTGGGGTAAAAAAAAACCACAAAACCTTTTAATTTTAATGCTATGTCTTGAGCAGTTCCCAAAATCCTCATCTAGGTCTCATCTCACATCTCTTATGGGATATACCTATGCTCATTACCTAGAGAGAACCCATAGCCATAATATTATTCCATGTATCTAAGGACTCCTCTCACTCAAAGTGAACATTAACAGTCACCTCAATCTTAAAGAGGGAGTTACTCATCACTCTTGAGACATACACCCACCTCACCTATCACCATTCATCCCCAAGACCCTCACGCTGGCTGACTAGAAAAAGTAACCAAACCTACACTATTTGTAACTCAGCTTAGAACCCATGAATCTCATAGTACACTCTTTAACTCAACCAAATCTCTCACCCCATGGAGAAATTGACTTATAGTGATAAAGATTCATCTGAGTGCTAACAAGCACTTACATATGGAATATGAGGCTTACAACCACCATATTCCATCTTCTGAGGAAACTACTTGTCCCTTAAATGCTTTACAAAATCCCATGATGCATACATGCACTAATTCTCATGAATAAAAATTCATATGATTTTGTATCATAAGGTCCATCCACCTAGAACACAGAGTTAACCCCTTGGAGAGATTTTATGAGCCCCATCAAAACTAACAATTAATCTCCCAAACATCCATGAACCTACCTCACACCACATTATTAGGCCCAAGTTATGTTTTGGTTGTATTGTTTTACATTATATAATTAGGTTGATTGTTTTTATGAAATAGATTTTGCTGAGAAAAGTAATGGAAATCCATATTAAGGAAATTTGTTTTTGAAGATGTCCATCAGGTCAAGACTAACAACATGATAATAAGATCCAGAACCATCATCATAAATATTTGAATCAGCATCATAATCATGAATATTTATTTTTGGAAGGTGTTTGATTTTGTTTATAAAGTAAATAAATAACCTCACCTTGTAAAATATTTGGGTGATCATCATATTCAGAATATTTGCCTCACATTGCTTATGAAAGACCATCATAATGAAAGAAGATCATAATGGTAACCTATATCGGTGTTTGTCTAGTTCTGATGAAAATTAGATGATGATTTTCAATTTTTTATTTCAAAAAATTAAAATTATTTTTTGAAACTTGTGAAGAAATATTTATAAAAGAGAGAGGGAGAGTTTCTAATCATATTGAGGTTTGGTTGGAAAGAAAAATGTTCCTACAAGAATAAGTAGTTATAAAAATTATCAATGTAAGTCAAATGTTTCTGAAAATGATCTTAACTATATGAAAAGTTATGAGGATGTCATGATACATACAAAGGATTGTGGAAAAAAGAAGTTGTTGGAGCCTAATATTTCTGGTCACTTATCATCGGTATGAGAACACCAGACACAAAATTATTTTTTGGTCAAGAATGTTGACCATAACATGAAGTTATAAAGATTATAGTTGTAAGTCATTCCAAAAATCCACAAGATATTAATATTTTGAGTATGAATTTGAGTATTAAAAGTTCATTGGTATCATATTCAGAGAAAAAAAGATGTTGATGAAGTCAAAGCTACTGGAATCGGTCCATTAGACATGGTGTGGTACCAATACATCATAATGGATTCTAACACCAATTCATATTATTAGAATCTTTTGTATGTATGAAGAAGAATTGTTTGGTGGGGAAAATTTTGGGACTAATAAAATGAAAATAATTTGGGAGTTTTTGGGACCTATAAAAATATAGAATAAGATAAATTGGTGGTGACCAATACAAATAAGAAAATTAGATATCGATCATCAATTTAGTCAACCATTTATTATAATGATTATTTTTTAATTGTTTTCAATTTGGGAACTTTATTTTCCCTATCAAGTAGGTTAAGAAAAAATAATATCTATTATTTTTAAGAGTATTAAAATCAAGTGGGTCAATACTATCAGACATGATCCGACACCGATGACATTATCAAACATAGGATCATCAGTCCGGGAAAAGAATAAAAAGAGAATTTCTTGATGTTTGTCAAAGTGTTATGAAGGGGTTATAGAAGTAGTTGAAAAGGTTTAAAGAATAGTTTTTATATGAGTACTATGGTGAAAAGAAACATAGTGAAGTATCTGTTATCTCCATCATATTGAATAAATCAGAATGGGAAGTTGGATTGAATAATCATAATGAGAAGAAATATGTTTATTTTCATTCGGTATGGAGGAATGTAATCAGATTTCATCAGGTCTAATTTATTGTTAAGTGGGTCAAGAAAATCCGAGTAACATTATATCTCTATCATAATAGATAAATATCAATGGGAAATAAGAATCAGACTAATGTCCATGAATACATTATGAATCAAGATGAAGTTGTAAAGATTAAAAAAGAGTTAAGAAGCATTGATGAAGTCAAAAAATTTGATAATATTTAAGGTAAATTTAAATATTTAGGAAATTTTGTTGAGCAAGAAATATTTTATGAATCCCTCATAAAACTTATTTTATTCATATATAAAAGGATGATGTAATTTTCACTTTACTAACATAAGTACTATTCTTGGAAAAATATAGAGAAGCCCCAAAGTTCTAGGGATAAGAACTTTTCTAATTGAGATTAACTGAGGAATTTTTATGGAAATAAGATTAAATGAGAAGAGAAAATATATTAATAAATGTTTCTAAATTTATATTGAGTAATCGATTTGGGATCTCTAGACTGAAGAAAAAGTAGTTTGGAATTGTTTCAGTGGTATTATTTTTATGTTATATATCCATATTGGGAAATCAAACCTAGAAATTGGACTGTGAAATTGGACTAAGTATCATTACAAATTCCAGGGTATTCTTCCCTTCTCTTGTGTATGAAAGTGAAAATTTTGTTGAATGTTTTATTTAAAAATTTTGAGCAAGAAGAACAGTAAATTGTTCGTCACACAAATTGTAGTATATCATTTCATGATACTTGAATCAAATGAATTTTTTTGTTAAAAATAGTTCTATATGAGTTTAAGGGAATATCTTACTCATTATATTCTATAAAAAATGGTTATTTTTTATGGATTGTGTGGTATTTTATTTTTTCTAAACCATACAAAGGATCTATATACTCTTGTTGAGTAGTGAACCATGTAAATTATTTGGATTCTTTGGAGGTGTTTTTAATTTGTTTTCAGAAAGGATAAAAACTTTTTAACATGAGGAAAAGGTTGTTTCATAAGTAAGAAAACATAAAAAAAGATATTATTGATTCACCCCTCCCCCTCTCAGTGATACTTCGATCTGGTCTAGACACTATCATGTGGTATCATAATGAAGGTTCCGTTTATTTAATATTTTCTAATGTTTTGAAGAAGAATTTGTTATGGAGAATCAGAGTTGTTTGAATAGTAAAGGGATTCTGATATTAAATGTTAATAATTATTATATATATCTATATAGAATTCTTCTATATTTTATGTTCCTTGGTTATGATGTTTCAAAAGATTCTATAGATGGTTTTCACCATTATATTGAGAATTATCCTCTTCTAAATGATGATAAGGAAAATAATGAGAATGAAGGAAGTGATAATAACTCTTTAATCTCATCACTCTATGAAAGTGAGTTTCTTAGAGTAAAAGTAGTTTCCACTTCCAATGGTATTTGAGATAATATGAAGAAAATTGATAAATTATATATAAAAGTAAAGAAGGAAAATTTACAATTTCGAGATTTATTTATACAGATATAAATATTGGTGAGTATGAATCTATTGGTGAATTCTTTACCAAGGTGAATGAAATTGTTAGAACTATCACATGTCTCGTTGAAAATTTGGAAGATTCTAGTATTGTTGAAAAGATCTTGAGAATCCTTCCATACATGTTTGATGCCAAATTTTCTTTATTGTAAGATAGAGATCCAAAGACTTTATATCTAGATTATTTTAATAGTACTATCATTACTTATGAAATGAGAAAGGATAAATTTATGAAGTAAAAAACAATAGTTGATCATGGAATGTACTTCAAGGCTACCAAAAAAGAAAATTCCAAGAAGAATCTTAAAGAAGAAGCTGGATATTCTGATTTGAAAAATATTGTATGTAAATGTCTTGATGAATTTTTATCCTTGTTCTCTAAAAACGTGAAAATAGGTAAACTAATGTATAAAGAGAAACATACCTTTAATTTTTTTGGATGAAGATCCATTGGGAACATCGTTGAAAATTTTACTCAAATAGTTTATAAAAAAAGAAGTGATGAAAAAGAAAGTGATGAAGAAGAATGAAGGCTAAGAAGATCTTGGAAGAAACATAGTGATAAAGAATAAATATATTCCAAAAATAAAGATATGAAAATCTCCAAATCTAAAAGGATAATATATTTTCCTAAGGATAATTATTGTGAAGAGTTTGCACATAGTGTTGAAGAAAACAAATCTATCACAATAGTCAATGAAGAAAGTTGTGCTAACAATTATTCTAAAAAGGAATACAGTGAAGCTGAATTAAAAAAATCTTCTAAGAATGTTGGTGTGAATAATTTACTTTACATATTTAATTATGGATAATTCATAATTAGTAGTTTTGAATAAGAAAATTAATTAGATTTGTATCTGAAAGAATAATTGAAAGAATGTATGAAGAATATTTTCAGGACTGAAAAAGAAATCATAAAATTAAAAAATTAAAATTCCGAAAAATATTCGAGAATGTTTTCCTAATGATAAATCCAATATTCTTGAAGTGATTTGTGTTCTAAAGAAATATCAAGAGAAATGAAACAATTTTAATGTAAATTTTAATGTAATGTTGAAATAAAAATAAGAATTTTTGGATCTTTTCCAATAGAAACTTTTTAAAGATGAATTAGGGGTTACATGCTCCAATAATTCTATCTTTAAAGTTGTTGAAAGCTCTAAAAATGTGATAATAACAAAAGGTTACCTTCAAATGTTGAGAATAAAAGTGAAATTTTATCTTAGAAGAATAAATCTTAAAAACTTATGTATGTACCCAAGACCAAAAAAGTTGAGAAGTCATATGTTTCTAAAAATCCCATGTTCAAAAAAATTTCTACTACTTATGATAAATCTAAAAATAAAACCAACCAAAAAAAGAATATTCTGGTTGATAATAGAAGGTTTGGTGGTCAATAAAGTCCACATGTGAATGTTTTGAATGTTTCTGAGAAACACACTAATAATTATGGATAGTACAGAAGTTATAGAGGAATGTATTCCTTCTATGGGTCCTGCTGGAATTATGGTGGATTCATATACATGGTTAATATTTTTTGGTTAGACCAACAAAATTACAACTATTATATGAGTTTTAGAAGGAAAAGTTGGAGGGGGATTGAATACTCTCAAAGGAATAATGTTGAGAAATTTATTTTTAAACCTATGAAAAATAAACATTGTGAGTCTAAAAAGAGATAGTGATTAGTTAATTTTCCAGAACAAGTAACAATGACTAAAAATTTGGAAGAATCCAAAAAATCATCTGAAGAAAAGGGGAAGAAAAAGGTTTCTAAAAATGTCAACAAATTTAATAAAATGATATAAATATATTGTGACTTAAAGAACCTGAAAAGGGTTTCACCCCTGTGGAGGACACCTTGATTCTCTTAGGTGGAACCTTGACGACTCTCTCGGGCTACGGGTGAAGACAGCGGCGCTTGCACCGACCTTCCCCCCTTGGGGGGGGGGGAGAACAGTCGGATGGTGAGAGACCATGGGGTTTTCTAGCATTTTTATAACCCCGAATTTCTTCCCCCTTTTCCAAAAATCTCGTTGAGTCCCAAAGCCCCAGATTTGTTCGAAGGGTGCCCTAATATTCAACTTTTGGCTTCAGAATTCACAAATCTTCCACGCTTCTAAATCTTACCTCGATTTCATAGTTTAGGCACAAAAGGCCTTCTTTGGATTCATTCGACAGGTTAATATTTGGTTATTGGGATCATCAGGAAAGAGCGGTTTTTTGTTTTCTTGACAGGCACCACATGATGATTAGGTTCAAATCAGGAGAAGATCTCATTATATCCTAGTTTAGGGCACCTCATAACATCAACAGATGTCATTTCTTACTTCTACAATGGTCTTATGATTTTCACATGAACCGTGACCCGCCATCAGCAGTGGTATGGGTAAGCTTCCCTAATCTTCCACTACCTTTTCTGAATCCAGCTATTATTCGCATGATTGTTAATCTCATAGGAAGGTATTTATGTTCTGATTATCGAATGGAAGTTGTGTGCCACCTAGTTAATCCTTGGGTTTGTGTGGAATTTGATGCTTCCTGGTTACCTTTTGATCATGTATGGATTACTATTGGAGAAGCGTATAGGTGAAAACAGCAGGTGGTTTATAAGGTCTGGATGGATTATTATTCTACTTGTCATCGCTTGGGTCATTCAGTGGTGGTTTAGAATAGGGGAGGGCCCTAGAAGGATCACTATTCAGATGCCCAGGTGTCTTCTCGAAGGGTAGGAGGTGCTACAGGAAGGGTTTTAGAGGCTGGTGTGTGGGAGGGTCCAGGACACGAGAAAATGAGATCTGAATGTGTGGGTAAGGAGCCTCATCTCCCAGTGGTGGAATGATAACTGGTTGTGGACTTTAGAATGAAGGTTGTAGCTGGTCCTGGATCTTTATGAGGAGAAGGAGATGTCCTGGGTATGGTGTTGGAGGTTGGTGCGAGGGAGGTACCTATTCTAGAGGAAGAAAGACTAGAAGGAAGTGGTAGGGAGGCTCAACCTACAGTGGTGGATGATTAGAGGGAGGCGGTCTGCAGAGAGTTGGTTGAGGATGGCCAGAGAACTGTGGTGATTTTTGGAAAGGTGAATGCCTTGGAAGGGATAGTGTTGGTTGCTGAAGGGGATTGATTCGAGGAACACAGTGAGAGGGAGGTGCCTTCAATTCAACCTGAGACAGGGGGCTAGATGTATGTATATATCATCTAGGCCTCTTTTCCCTTTAAGAAACAGGTTTGATGGCCTCACCAATGTCAGTTTTGATTCTGGTTTATGTGCTAATTTAGAAGGTGGGGGTTTGGGAGCTGGGGTATCCATGAAGGAACACAATGGTGGATGTCTAGGTCATGAGGAAGTCTCTAGGGCTGTGAATAATCCTACTAATGGGGTTGGATGTATTGTTCAGTTGAAGGTTAATAATTTCAACCAAAGAAGGAGGAGTAATAGTGGGCGCAATGGTTCTGCCTCAGAGGATCTTCTATGTAAAGGGAAGGAGAAGGATGTGGGCGATAAAGAAAATATGAAAGGACTGGCTATTCTTTCATACAACGATATAGTACAAGGGTGGGAAAAGAGGATGGTCGAGTGTGAAGGAACCTTGTCAGTGGCTCCAAGAAGAAGAACTAAGAAAGACTACTCCTATCTACCATATCCGGCATGAACTCGATCTGCTTTTAAGCGGGATAATGGGATGATTCTTGCCTTTAAAAAAGATAGCTTGGTCAAACAGTGCTGTGGAACCCAACCGCCTCTGGATCAGTCGAGGAGCTGGGATGTTGGTGATTTTGGGTGGTAGCGTAGACCAACCTCTCTTTTAGAATCAGCCACTACAGAAGATGAATCTGGTATGGGATGCAGATATGATTATGGGTACTATGATCTGTAGTATGGTACTGTTTTTTTGTTTGTGGCTTTATTCCTAGTGTTAGTTGTAGAGTTACAGGTCTTTTGGCGTTGTTCTAGCCTTGCATTGAACCTTGTTTTTGGTACCAGCAACCCATAATCTGGATTAAAAAAGAAAAAAATTATTGTGGAAGAACCTGTAAAGATTCAAGATATTTGAGCATGATGATAATGTTAATAAAATATTTTTTACTATCTTCCCATCCTATGAATAATTCATAAAGGAGAAGTTATAAATTAATTGTAAAAATATATTTCTAAAGTTGAGGAAAAGTTGACAGCCTCATCAGAAGATTCTATAGATGAGAAGAAAGTTGCTACAAAATCTGAGAAGGATGAAAAAAAGGAAGAAAACACATCAAATGAAAAATTCATGAAAAAGAATAAGATTTCATGATTGAGAGAGGACTCTTGGTCTTATTGTTTCTTCTAGAAAACAGCTAAGGTTCCTCCTTATTCCCAAAATTTTTGTATACTTTTACTATCTTTTATGGAATTAAAGGATTCAAAATAAGGAATTTTGTATTGATGACTATCTTAATCTTATAGAAAAAATAAAGTAATGAGGTTAGGAAAAATGAGTTTTTTTGAATGTTGTGTTTATTTACCTAAAACTTATGACATTTTTTTTGTGATAAGTACATGTTACATTCATCTAAAATAAATATTTCCAAGATTTCCCCAAAATAAATGATAAATTTAAAAGAAATATGAAAAGGATTTGTGAAATGGAAAACATTGAAAACTTTGATTATACAATCTTGTTTTCTACACTGGGTTCACCCATGTTGACTTAATGTTTTTTAGTTAATGGATCTCTGTAAAGAAACACATGTGATACTTATGAAATCTTTAAGTATAATTTAAAGATTTTTTGATGAAAATTTCCAACCCTTAAAATGAGATCACTTTCCAATAAGGGGAAAACTTTTCATAAAAAAAACCCTTTGATTTTGATTATCAATAAGGTTGAGGAAAACGAAATTGGGAGATATAAAAAATAGTGGGGGGGTGTAAACAAATGGGGAGAAGAAAGAGTGAGAAAATAAAAATGTGGTATTATTTTGAAGTGGTTGAAGTGGGTATTGAAAAAGAAAACAAAAAGGGGGAAATTATTATGCCCAAGTTGGTCAAGAGAATCAAAGAGATCCGACAATCAGTATGAGGATCAGATCTAGAAAAATAGACATGGAGATTATACTCCCCATAATAATTAGGAATATTTTTCTTTTGTAGATTTTTTCTTTTGTTTTCAAATAAAATAAATCACCTAACTTTGTAAAAGCATTCGGTGATCACCGTATTTAGAACATCAGACTCACTTTGCTTAAGAAAGTCCATAGGAATGAAATAAGATTGTAATGGGAAGATATATCAGAGTATGTCAAAATATAATGAATATATGATGACGAATTAGTATTTTTTATTCCAAAAATTTCATAAGATGTTAAAAATCATGTAACGTAAGATTTATGAATGAACGGGAGATTACTGCCAATTGTATTATGGTCTGGTTGGAAAGAAAAAGGATAATGAAAGAATAAATCTTTATTGAACTTCCTAGTGTAAGCCATATGATTATGAATATAATATTAATCTTATTCGAAGTCACAGGGAAGTCCTGATACAATAGGAGGTTTTTGGAAAAAGGAATTTTGTGGAGCCAAATATTTATTCTCAAATCATCAGTATGAGAACACTAGACACAAATTATTTTTGTTGAGAAGGTTGATTCAAATGTGATGTTATGAAGATGATGGGTATATGTCAGAAAAAAATTTATTTGATATAAATCTTCAGATTAAGAATATGAGTAATGAATTTTCATTAGTATCTTATTTAGAGAAGAAAAAAGTTGATCATGTTAAATTTTCTGGAACTGATCTATCAAATACGGCATGGCACTGATCCATCATAATGGATTCGTACCCGGATTCATATTTTTTATCTTTTGTATGTTAGTGGAAGAATTGTTTTGTGGGGAATTTGTTTTTAGAAATAAAAATATATAAATTGGGATTTGTTCTGACCAATAAATAAATAAAATAAGAAAAGTTTTTGGTGACCAACACAATGAATAAAACCAGAGATCAATCAACAATGTAGTCAACCATTTCTCATCAAGATTATAGTCTTCAAGATGGAAACATTTTTTTCTTTATCTAGTGGGTTAAGGGAAAATAAGAAATATGATTTTTTATAAGAGATTACATATAAATTGGGTTAAGAATATTGGATTTGACCGCACAATGACGACTTATTCGAACGCAACATTATCAAACTAGGAATAGAAGAAAAGGAGAATTTATTGATGTTTTTTTGATCTATTATCAAGGGGATCATATAAGTAGTTGAAAATGTTTGAAGATTGGGTTTTATATATTTCATATAGTGAAAATAAACATAATGAAGTATCTCCTAGATCTATTATAATGATGAAATCAGAATTAACATTTGGTTCTGAGAATTGTAATGAGAATTCATATGTTTGTTTTCATTTGATATGGAGCAATGTAATGATATGTACTAATTTATAAATTATTTTCAAGTTGGTCAAGAGAATCAAAGGGACATTATATCTTCATCTAAATGGAAAAATCAAAATGGGAATTCATAATGAGACTGATATTTGTGAAGAAAGTATGAAGCTGGCCAAAGTTAGGAATATTCATGAAAATTTGATAAGAGTTAAAGAGAATTGAAGTAGTCAAAGATGTAGTAAATATTTAATAGAAATTTGAATATTTTGAAAATTTTGTTGATTGGGAAATATTTTAAGAATCCTGCCTAAACCATACTTGTCTCACCTATAAAAGGAGGAAGTACTTATTACTTTCCTAGAATAAGTACTATTTATGGAAGAAGAGAGAGAATCTCTGATGTTCTAGAGAGATAAAGTTTTCAGATTGAGCTTACCTAAGTATTTTTTCTAGATAGAAGAATAAAGGAGAAGAGACGAGGTCATAATCAATGTTTCTAGATTCAGACCAAGTAATCAGACATGGATTTTCAAACTAAAGGAGAAGCAGTTCAAAATTCTTTCAGCGGTATTCATTACAAGTTATATTTTCATATTGAGAAATTAAACTTGGAAATCAGACTGAGTATCATTACGATACCAAGAAGTTTTTACCTACTATTGGGTAAGTAAGTGAAGAATTTTATTGAATGTTATAGTTTTGAATATTGATCAGGAAATAGAGTAACAAGTTCGTTAAAAAAAATTATTACTGCACATCGTGCTACTTGAAGAACCTGCATTGTTGTCTTGAACATAGTTCCACATGAGTGTAAGGGAATATCCTAATCATTATATTCCACACAAAATGATGGGTTTATAGTAGATCGTGTGGTATTATATTGTTTTCAAACCATACCAAGGACATAATTACTCTTACATTGTAGAGAACCTTGTAAATTATTTTTACTCCTACGGAGGTGTGTTTGATTTGTTTTTCACAAGGGTTACAACATATTAATAAGATGTAAATATTGTTTCATAAGTAAAAAATATTAGAAGAAATAGATATCACTGACTCACACCTCTCCTACTCAATGATACCTAGATTCTGGATGGGCACTGAAAAACATGACATCCATAATTAATTATAATTAATTAAAAAACTAAATTTAAATATTCTTAACCACCTAAATACTCATCAGACAACAACATATCACCAGAATTATAAGAAACAACTTCCGTACACTCTTGACACATCTCTAGGAATAGGTTTCACAAAATCCCCAATTATTAGACTTCATTCAATTGTTAATTAAATCCATTTTTCTTAAATCCCAAGAAAAAATCGTTGGATAACATACCTTCTTTTAAACCACTTATAATGAAGTACAAATGATATCTATAGACATCATCAATGCAAGCTAGGAGAATCCATCTTTTAAATCACTTGATTCCACCATGTTATTGTAGAATTGATATCAACATCTCTATTGGAAATACACAAAATAAAAGTTGAGTAAGAAGAATGGAGATCATGAGAAGAAATTGACATCACACCTTTGATATTCCATTATAAAACATAAAAAACCACCCCCATAGAGGTGGGTTGAAGGAGAAACAAAGGAGGGGGTGGGGGAGGATGTCAATATTGGCCTCTCCCATAGCCTAAACTACCCTAACTCCTAAAGTACCATAACACTAAAATGATAAAAAATAATTGAGTTAAAAAAGGCTCGCAAACCCATAAGTAGCCAGTGATCCCCATTAGGGCCTTGGGCCACTAGAGAGCCCATAAATTAGCTATTGGTGGATCAATAGCTAGCTAATGACCTATACTACTTATTTCAAAAAGCCTTGACCATCCATCCTTATGATTCTTTTCGGAACCCCTGGGTCACCATCCATGTATTTAACCTCATCCAAAAACATATCTTTAGGAAATTCAAATATTTAAAATTCCTTCCAATCCTCAGTTCTCAAAATGATCCATTCAACAACTCAAAATTCAAATTCATTATTAAAATGTTACAACAAAAAATCTATATGAAATTACATATCATCGTACCCATGTCCATACAACTATGTTATATACAAGTCGACATAATAATATAATCTATTTTTCAATGCATCATGTGACTATAAAACATAAAGTGTTCGAATATAATCTATCCCACTCATACATTCTTGATTCACAGGGTATAGACTAAGAATATAGATTAACACATCACATTTCATTCACCCATATGGTTGAGCAAATTATATCCCACTTACCCAAATAGAAAATTACTTCACATATACGTTGGTTTGGTATAGACATAAAACTCTGGATTATACCATAATCATACACTTAGATGTCATACTCTTTATACAAGGGGACAATTCGTATCTTTATTAGATCCAACTGATGTCATGATCAATAACAAACCCAACCATCCCTAATTATCTCAACCTCTTGGTTGTCATATAAAGTTATTAACTTATTAAGGATCTCATACTAGGTGTGTTTTTAACATCAAATTTAGGGATTAAATGAGAAATATATATCCATTGTATATAAAATACATAGTGTATGAATCTCCATGAGGTATATACAGTGGGTAATTTATCATTTAAAAATCATTTTCTACCCTATGATAATATTTTAAATCTCTATACAAAACCTAACCCATGATAATATTTATATGTCATTAAAACCTATAATTCACTATGATGACCATAAATTCAGGATGAGTAAATTTCATACTCTGAGATATTAATTTTAATTTAAAATCATGAATATATATTTACATCATGAAATAATGATAAAATGGATTATTTTATAACATGATTCATTTTATATTTATTAAATCTTTTAGTAATACTATAAATACCATAATAAAGTTCCCATTAAATGATATACTACATAATAAATTACTTGAGAGGCCTTATGTTTTTTATGGTTTCGGGATTTGGTTAATTTTTTTACATCTCTATTTAATTATGTTAGAATATCTATTTTATAATCTAATAAAACCTCCCACTAAACCCCATTAAGTATGGAATTTCTTCGCACACTTTAAAAAATCAGGTATGATAAATATATGTTTATTACAAAAAATAATAAACACATATATTCTTATATATAATACCATATTTCATTTACTTATGAATCTATATTACCCATTTATTATCAATTCCTTGTTTATGTTATGTTTCAGGTAATATCCATATTGTTTTTTTTGTATATGTTCTGAATTTCTATTATTTATCCTCTTACATAGGTTCTGATTTAATTATTTAAACATCGTAAAGAATTATATAAATATCATATATATTATTTATATAAATATTTATAATAATTTATAAAATATAGTCATATTAAATGGAATACCCCAATGATGAAGACGATAGGTTGTACATACGTATGAACATTGTTTCCATTTTCTTATTATTTTGAAAGAAATTAATTAAATAAAATATATGTATATATATATTATCATTATAGTAGATTAATTTTGTCATAAATATCATATACATTTACTAAATCGATCCTTAATACATTCCATGTAAAGTGTGAATGAATCGTGTCGCATTAAGGAGGCAGTAGTCCACATATCCACAAACAAAGTTATTGTATTTACAAAAATGGGAATGCATGAAAGTATGTTTTATATAATAATTAAATAAGATTAAATACATCATTAATATACTATAAAAATTTTATGTCTATCATAATTCCCAACCATGATATGTAGTCAAGGAAAAATGAATGACATCGTTTCACGGGGCGATAGTCCACCTTACACATGAATGATAAGTTCATTACCAATTTGATAGAAGTGTGTATAGGTTTAAGTAAAAATATTAGAATAAAATAAATCTCATTATATTTATGATTCTAATGTTATTATATAATAATTTAATAATAATAACTTAATGGGTGGAGAAATAAATAAAAACCAAAATTCATGTTGAAGAACGTTACCTCTTTTTTACCGTAACTCATTTTGGTTTGCACCAAAAGGGATTATTTGGTTGGATTTATGCATAGAATTAATATTATTGGTTTATAGTGTAACATCCCTATTCCAGATTCCAACTAGAGGTTCCCCATACCCGATTGGTCACATGGCCTCAAGAGCATTTCCCTAAATGCCAGAGGCTGCCGACTAGTAGAGAGGGCCTTGGGTGTGATAATGGGGAAACTATGCCCTCATTAGCAGAGTACACAGTGGAAGTACAAAAATAGATACAAAAGCGGAAGCAGTAAATACCAAACAACATTAACAGCGGAATACTGATAAAGGAAACAACTGGAGAAGATATACATAAAAATGATGCATGATACGTATATGTCCTATAAAACATCCAAACAAGTCACAATGATGGAATACAATAGTGCTAAACCAAAGTGAAAAAGAAAGAAGATAGAATCCTCAGTATCACAAGACATAGCTTGGTCCCATGCTCTCCAACTCCCCAATAATCATGAACCTGAAGTTGAAGGGCTCTTTCCTCTATTTATACCTGCAATATTATAATCTATTTGGGCCCAAAAGCATGACCCAAATAGGGTGTGAGTAAAAATCCTAGTAGACAACCACCCGAAGATCTGTGCCTAATAGTCAGTGAATATATGACAGGTAAAAGTAAATGAAGAAGTAAATAAGAAAATACTCATTAATAAACTATCCACAGTTTGTAGCATTTAATTTAGAAACATGTAAGCATCCACTCAGGCAAGTAAGACAAACAGGTTACCCTCTGGGTAGTTCTCACAGCCTAACCCCTATGGTTCGACCAATAAGTACTAGAAACCCTATGGGAGGCCCACACAGTCTCACCCCTATGGTTCAGCTGAAGAATAGAATATCTGGGGAAGCACTCACCGTCAATTCCCCCTATAGTCTCATATTATACTAAAGGCTCTCTAGAGAAGAACTCAATGTCTCATTCCCCCTATTGCCCACGTCGAAGAACTACAAACACTTTGAGGAAGCTCTCAATTTTCATTACCCCTATGGTCTCACATCATATTATAAAGAAACAATGGAGAATCCCTTACGTCAATTCTCCCTGTGGTCTACTACACTAGGTTGTCACGAACCTGTGTAAGTCAAACATGTATAGTGCACTTATCGCCCCGAGTAACCTCAAGATCTATCTAGCTATCATTCTACATCATCTCAGCATGGAAGAACAATAGTCAACCCATCCTACAAACTAGGCATGGAACTGGCAAAAGCCTTATAAGAAAAACTTGAGCAAATAGTCATAAATAGGAAAAACATGCATGGAAAAACATCCACAGCACAGATAAATTACCCTATTCACAAACAATAACCTCTACTCAGTCATACAAGCAAATAAGGAAAACAACAGGGGTAAGAAAGTAAACACGTAATACACCGTTCAAGGGTATTGGTGGAATTTGAACATAATACTCAAAGTCTTTCTTTGGAAAGGCACAAACCACCTACCTCATGGTTATAAGATCAATATAATTGAACCACGTGGCTTGAATCTCCTTAGAATGTCGAAGATCTACACAAAATTCTAAATTGTTCAACCCATAATAACTTCGAAAAGAGAAGTAATTGGGAAATGATGCCCTAGTATAAGAGAGAACTCACCACTATGATTCCAACTCAGTCACTGATGTTTGAATCGGAGAACGGATAGAGGTTTGGGGGATCATCAAAAATCCATGGGTGATTGGTGATCTCGGACAAAGACAACCTAAAATAAGTCTATTCTGGCGATTAGACGCGACCACAGTGTGTTTAATGACAAAAACGTCCAAAGAATGTAATTTTGGAGTACACGACATGTAATAGCCTTCTCTGTACTCCAATTTAGGTGGCCTCCATGTCACCCCTACATGGCCATGTGTGTGGCCATGACACAACCAACACACGGCCTCCAGCGACATCATAGTACATGGTTTTTACTTATAAAGTACACGACGTGTACTTAGAAAATTTCTAGATTTTTCTTTTTTCTTCTAAAATGACCAAAAAAGGAAAACATACCTGAAAATAAGATCTGAGTTCTTAATAACATCCCCCCTTAAAGAATTTCATCCCCAAAATTCCCTACCGCAGCATAGAAGAAGAAATCCCGAACAGTTCCGGCCACTGTGCTCACACATCGGCCTCCCTCTCCCAAGTCTCATCATGTACCCACCCGTGGTTCCATGACACTCATACTAGAGGAACAGACCGACCATGGATAACCTTTGTTCTATGATCAACAATCCAGATCAGATGCTCCTCAAATGATGTATCCACATCATTCTCAACCTCCTCGGGTTGAAGGACATGAGACGGGTCTGAAAAGTAACGTTGGAGCTGAGAAACGTGAAAAAAGTCATGCATAGCCCGGTACCTCTGAGGTAACTGCAACCGATAGGACACCAGACCAACTCTCTCCAACACCTAAAACAGTCCAACGTACCTCGGTCAAAGCTTACCCTATCTCCAAATCCTCCTGTTCCCCAACCTCGATGTGACATGCATGAAAACCTGGTCCCCAACCTCGAACTCTAGAATTCTTCTTCGCTAATTAGCATATGACTTATTTCAAGACTGTGCAGTACCCATCCTCTTCCAAATCAACTCTATGTGCTATGTGGTCTCCCAAACAAGACGAGGTCCCAGCAAAGCTGCCTCTCCTGCCTCTAGCCAACATAAGGGTGATCGGCATGGCCTACCATACAAAGCCTAAGAATGTGCTATCTGAATAGTCGTTTGTAAACTATTATTGTAGGCAAACTCTAAAAGAGGTATATTCTTCTCCCAAGAACCTCCAAAATCTAGAATGCATGCTCGAAGCATGTTTTCAAGCACCTGAATCGTATGCTCAGACTGGCCATCTGTCTGAGGATGGTAGGTTGTACTCAGAAGCACCTGTGTACCCAAAGACTTCTGAAGCCCCGACTAGACCCGAGAAGTAAAATGATCATCCATGTCTGAAACAATGGAGCATGGAACTCCATGAAGACATACAATAACTCAGATGTAAAACCTCCCCAGCTCATCAATGTTGAAGGTATTCTTGATTGTCAAGAATTGAGAAACCTTCGTAAGTCTATCAATGATGAACTATACAACATCATTCCCATGAGGTGATCTCGGTAACCCTGTTCTGAAGTCCATCGTGACGTCATTCCAGTTCCACTCAGCAATGGGTAACTGCTGTAAAAGACATGCTAGTCACTGATATTCCGCCTTCACCTGCTGACAAGTATAACATCTCATGATGAAACCAACAACATCTCTCTTTATACCTGGCCACTAATACTGGTGGTGAAGATCGGGATACGTCTTGGTGACACAAGGATGAACTTCCCAAACAGAAGAATGAAAGTCCCACATCAGCTCCTCATGTATATCTACGGACACCCATACGCGTCCCTAGAAACAAAATATCTCATTCTTGCCTACGGTCCATCCAATAATAGGGTTCTCTCCTGAATCACTCTCCCTTAGGACTAGGCCTTTAGAATATAATTTCTACCTCATTCGTACCCGATCAAGAAGTGTAGAGGTAATAGCTACAGAAGATAGAAATGTCTACCCCTATCTGTCATGCACCTCCAAATGCATCTAGGAGAATAGAGCCATAAGCTTCCACTCACTACAGTCCTCCTGAACTACCTGTAAATGAGTCCTCCTCCTCAACGCATCAGCCACAACGTTTCCCTTTCCCGGCGTATAGGAAAGATCAAAATCAAAAGGCAAATGGTACTAAACCTACCTTCACTATCTCAAATTCTGATCACGCTGAGTGAAGATGTACTTGAGACTCTTGTGGTTGGTGAAAAACAAAAAGTGCTATCCCAGAAGATAATTCCTCCAATAGTGCAAGGCATGAACAACAACTTCCAACTCCAGATCATGTATCGGGTAATTCCTATCGTGTGGACTCAACTGTCGGGACCCGTACACAATGACTCCATCTCTCTGCATAAGTACAGCTCCATGCCTGACACCTGATACATCAGATTAGACTGTGTATCTCTTTCCTGGCTCTGGCAAGACTAGTTCAGTGCTGAATTCATCCTCCCTTTCAACTCCTGAAAGGCTGACTCAAATGAATCTGACCATAAAAACTTCGCACCCTTCTTAGTCATACTTTTCAATGGTGCTTCTATGCATGAAAAGTCCTGTATGAAACGTCTGTAGTATCCATCAAGCCCTAGAAAACTCTGCACCTCAAAGACATTCTTTGGCTTCTCCCAGGAAACTATCGCTCTCACTTTCTCTGGGACTGCTGATACTCTTGCCTCTAAGATAACATAACCAATGAAGTGAATTTTCTCCATCCAAAAGTGTAATTTTGAGAGCTTATCATATAAATGATGCTCCCTCAGAGTACTCAAAATATTCTCAATATGGGTAGCATGGTCGTGTCAAGTGTGAGAGTACACCAAGATATCATCCATGAAAATAACCACAAAGGAATCCAAGTATGGATGGAACACTCATTTCATCAGTTCCATGAAAATTGAAGGCGCGTTCGTGAGTCTGAACGGCATAACCATATACTTGTATAGACCATACCTACTTATGAAGGGTGTAAAAGGTATATATGATAGTCTAACGCGTAACTGATGATAACCAGACCTCAATCCGATCTTCGAGAATACTCGGGCTCCTTGAAGCTGATCAAAGAGATCATCAATCCATGGAAAGGGATATCAGTTCTTGACCATCAACTCGTTCAACATCCGATAATCCACACAACGCCTAAGGGTACCGTCTGCCTTCTTCGCAAACAGAACATGCGAACACCAAGGAGATGTACTGGGTCAGATGAAACCATTTTCCTACAACTCCTACAACAACTTATTGAGCTTCTGAAACTCAGGTATAGAAATCCTATAAGGAGGAATGGACACTGATTCCTCTCTTAGCATGATCTCAATTGAAAAGTCTACCTCACACTCTAGAGGAAAACCCAAAAATTCCTCTGGAAAGGAATCTATCAAACGATCCACCACTGTAGGAAAGTCTAACTGTGAATTCCCCTATTCATCCAGATAAAGACTGGAAATATGACCTGTAACTCCACCTAGCCCATGATGCTCGGGTCCTGATCTACATGCCTAGACATCCCACTCGACTTGATGAAGAGAAGATTCACCCTCTGGTGAAATGATGCTCACCCTGCGATAATAACAGTCGACGGCTACCTAGAAGGGAACTAACTAGTCCATCTAGATAATGACATCATAGCCTATCATCTCTAGGACATAGAGGTCCCATAGAATGTGATACCCAACCACCTCTATAGGGAACTCCTTGAACTGATGTACACTAGCCATTATAGTCTCCAATACTGTGTCTAGAGTCAAAGTATCGGTAGATGAAAAAATACAGAGCCCAAGGCTCTCCACAACAATAATAGAGTTAAAGCTATGGGAATCCCCTGTATCAAAAAGAGTAGAAGATAAAACCAAGGATACTAAGATTATACCTAGAACTATAGAGGGTCAGAGATCCTGCTTCTGCTGAGTCTGATCCACTATAAAAGCCTGATCTGTACCAAGAACTTGTGACCCTGCTTGACCGATCTGAGCTGATCCACTCTGTTATCGGTGGTGGCTTGGTGACTGACCACCGCGGTCGCGAACTCCACCTCGGCCTGAACGGACGGAAGAACTCTAGTTCCCAGACTGGTGAGAAACTGACAGAGCTGCTCCTGCACGAGGAGTCATATATGAACCCCTACCACTAGCTTCTAGTGAAAATATTTGACAAAAATGCTGAAGGTGTCCCATCTTGATGCAAGATCGACACTCCACTGGGTCTCTCTGGCACTACAACCTCATATGCCTAGCCCTTCCACACTGGTTTCATACCACCTGGATACCTGAAGATGTGTCTCGCTGCCTCAAATCACCACGTGTAGACTCCCCACAACGCTTCCTACTATCATCTGGTGAATTACTAACTCTTGAAGTGGAACTGCCCTGGCTCTCAGCTCCAGAATCTCTCATATTGCGCTCTACAATCAGTGCCCAGTTGATTATGGAAGCGATGGAAGTCAGCCTGAAGATATTTACCTGTGAGCAGATCTACCGTCTGAGACCATCCTCATACTTCCTTGCCAAGAACAACCCATCTCCACCATGGAGGTGTTTGAAACATTGAATCTTGGTAAAACGAGAGGAATAATCCATGATAGAAAGAGTACCCTACTCTTGGCTCATGAACTCCCCGGGCTCAGTTGGCCCTCAGGGTCTCCGGATAGAAGTAGTCATGAAAGACGCACTGAAACACCTCACATGCCACAACCTGCTGATGACCCGCCTATGAGATCACGTCCCACCACATCTTGGAGGAGTCTCGTAGAATGTAAGTATCAAGATTGACCCACCTTTCTGGAGGCATCTCTAGATGCCCAAATATCATCATCATGGCATCTAGCCATGACTCTGCAGCTTATGGTCCTCCTTCCCCTGAGATAGTGGGAGGATGCTGTTGCTGGAAAACCCACGTCAAGTCTTCCATAGACATGGTAGAAGGCGGAGATATTTGGATGGTCTAAATCATCCTCATAAATACCTCTTTGAAATGAGCATCATCTCCTCTGTCAGGTATAATGGTTGGTTCCAAGACTGGAACAACATGAGTATCTACGAGAAGTCCCTGATCAGCCATATCCAGTGTCTGATCACCACCTGGAAACTGGCATGCAACTGGAGGACGTCTCAGTGCCAGGAATCTGCATGGTCAAATGCACACCTTAGATCACATTATCAAGGATTAAAAACTAGGAGTGTAATAAGGGATCATGGGAAACAAAGCATTCAAAATTTACAAAACATGACTACATAGTGTGTATAAAGACTACACGACGTGTTCCCTTAAGCCATTTACATGAATGTGTAATTTTTCCAAAACTGGTCATGTAACACTCTAAACACACGGTGTGTTATCCTAACACATGGTGTGTGCCTGAATACTTTTCCCCTACCCGAGTCCTTCTACACGGTTAAGCCACACGGCTCTCCTAAGACAAAACTACACAGCTTGTTCAAGGTAGACATAATTTGTACTCAACAAGCTTCACCTGGCCCGTGTTGTTAGTGACACGGCCTGTGTACCCAAGTCACACTACAAGGCGTGTTCTAGAAGGACATGACGTGTACTAATAATTCCCAATAGATCGTGTGGTTAGCTACACAACCGGCTACTTGGTTGACACTACACAACGTGTTCCAGGCAGACATGGTGTGTATGAGAAAGGATGACACCGACCCATTTTGTTCGTGACACGGCCATGTTCTTGGGTCAAACTACATAGCATGTTCAAGGTGGACACGACATGTATAAGAAGAGACTCCACCAACCGTGTTGTTAATATACATGGCCAGACTCCTAGGATTACACTACACGGCGGGCACAACCGGTACACAACGAGTTCCCATAAGGCTTTCCTTATCCCATGTCTCTACCCATACAACTTGTGAAACAATTAGAGAATACACGACATGTACATAAAGTACACGGATTATACTTAAAGAAAAACTATTTCTTCCTGAACAGAAGAACACGTGGCATGTAGTCAAAACTACACGGCGTGTATTCTAGGTTCTTCCAGACATTAAGCCTCATAAACTAGTTCGGAGCCCAGAAAATACTGAAATGAACACTGAAAGTGCCCAATTCCGATCCGTGAGGGCCCATAATCCCCGCTAATAAAATTTTGACATTTTCAACAAGTTACAAACAAGGTAAAAAAGTCAATGATCCACGAAATTCCAGTCCATGAGGGCCCATAACACCTCAAGAACAAAAATTTTGCATTCATTCTGGTAAAACCTTACACAAACAATGCTCTAACAAGAAGCATATATTTTTATCAAGGCCTCTATCACAACAACATGCATATTGTACAAAACATCTATCAAAACAACATGAAATCGCCAATGCATCCTAGATGACATGGAAATAATGCATGACATCTTATTTCTCGGAAGTGCCTATATGATGAATGAGATTGAATACCCTTATCTCATCGGGTTGTGACAGATATAGAACCTCAATAAAATCAACAGTAACAACACAAAACATGTGAATTACTCAAGGTGAAATCAAATCAATTGTAATAATTGAAAACCCAGAAAAATTGCAATTAAATGAGGTAGATTGGATTTTCCATGTACAAGGGTTAGCTACTCCCAGGCACAACTTATTACGAAGTACCTATTCCATCCTATCCCTGGCTAAAGGCTCCAAATAGTAAGTCAAGAGAAAATAGTCCCTCTGATACCACTTTGTAACATCCCGGTTCCAGAAGCCATCCAGAGGCGCCCCGTAGCAGGTTGGTAACATTGCATCAAGAGAATTTCCCCGAATGACCAAGGCTGCCGACTAGCAGCGAGGGGCTTGGGTGTGATAATGGTGAAAGTATGCCCTCATTGATAGAGTACACAGAGGAAGTACACAAATACATACAATAAAGAAATAAGTAAATAAAAAACAACAGTAATAGTGGAAGACTGATAAAGGAAACAGCTGGAGCAGATATATATATAATTGATACATGATACATATATGTGTAGAAAAACATCCAAACAAGTCACAATGATGGAATACAATAGTGCTAAACCAAAGTGAAAAAGAAAGCAGATAAACTCCTCATCATCATGAGCCATATCTTGGTCTCATACTCTCCATATCTACAATAATCAAGAACCTGAAGTCGAAGGGCCATTGCCCTTATTTATACCTGTAATAATACAATCTTTTTTAGCCCAAAATCATGACCCAAACAAGTTGCGAGAAAAAATACTATTAGGAAACAACCTGAAGATATGTGCCTTACAGTCAATGAATATATGGCATGTAAAAGTACATGAAGCAGTAAACAGGAAAATAATCAACAATAAACAATCCACAATTTCTAGAATTTAATTTACAAACAAGTAAGTAGCCACTCAAGCAAGTAGAAAAAATAGGTAACCCTCTGGGTATTCCTCACATCCTAACCTCTATGGTTCATCAAAAAAGTTCTAGTAAGTCTCTGGGAGGCACACACAGTATCACCCCTATGGTTCAGCTAAAGAATAGACTCTCTGGGGAAACACTCACTTTCAATTACCCCTAGAGTCTTGTATCGTACTAAAGGCGCTCTAGGGAAGCACTCAATGTCTCATTCCCCCAGTGACCCACGTTGAGGAACTACAGACACTTTGAGGAAGCACTCAATGTCAATTCCCCCTATGGTCTGTCATCATATTATAAACACACTCTAGAGAAGCCCTTATGTCCATTCTCCATGTGGTCTACTACACTAGGTTCTCACGGCCCTGTGTCAGTCAAACATATATAGCACACGTATCACCCCAACTAACATCAAGAAATACCTAGATATCATTCTATAGTATCTCATCATGGAAGAACAACAGTCAAACCATCCTACAAACTAGGCATGGAACAGGCAAAAGCCTAACAGGAAAAACCAGACCAAATGGTCATAAATAGGAAAAACATGCATGGAAAAAACATCCAAAGCACAAAAAAATTACTCTATTCAATAACAATAACCTATACTCAACCATAAATGCAAATTAGGAAAATAACATGGGCAAGACAGTAAACACGCAATACCCCGTTCACTGGTATTGGTGGAATTTTTACATAATACACAAATACATTCTGCAGAAAGGCACAAACCACCTACCTCCGGGTTAAGAGATAAATATACTTGAACCACAGGGCTTGAATCTACTTAGAACATAATATATATAAAAAAATTATAAAAGTTTTAACCCACAATAACTTGGAAAAGAGAAGGAATTGGGAAACTATGCTCTACGAGAAGAGATAACTCATCGCTACAATTCCAAAGCACTCACCGGTGTTTGAATCGGAGAACGGATGGAGGTTTGGGGGCTTGTCAAAGATCCATGGGTGATTGGCGATCTCGGACTAAGATGACCTAAATAAGTCGATTCTGGCGATTAGACATGACCCCAGTGCGTTTAACGAAAAAAAGTACACGGCGTGTACTTTTGGAGTACACGTCGTGTACTCACCTTTTCCGAAATCCGCTTTAGGCGGAATCCGTGTCACCCTTACATGGTAGTGTGTGTGGCCATGACACGACCAAGGCACGACCTTTAGTTGCATCACAGTACATGGAATGTACTTATAATGTACATGGCATGTACTTCGAAAATTTCCAGATTTTTCTTTTTTCCCCAAAAACGACCCGAAAAGGAAAACATACCTGAAAAGAAGATCCTGGTTCTTACATATAGGATAGAATTTGTTTGCTTATTTGGTAAGGTTTTTTATAATCCAAGGTATCTTTACAGGTGTGAGGAAGTGAGGGGGGTGAGAAACTTTTTATAGTGGATGAGGACTGACATTCTTGTAAATATAAAAAGGTAACCACTATTGAGGGGCCTCTTTTACATAATTTGTCTCCAATAGTGGTAAATGTTTTATAAAAGGGAGGATATGGTTGGAATATATCCATAACATTGCTGTTATACATTTTTCATGGTTATTTTTTCACTTAAGTAAAAGTTTAACCACTAAGTAAACTCTTTTTCACCTTAATCATTGTACTTATTTTTAATTAATTTTACTAAATTTTTTTGTAAAAAATAATTTGAACTTATTATAAATTATAAATTATGAGTATTACAAAAATGGAATCCATTTTTTCAAATTATAATCACATAAGTGGTATAATTCAATTTAAAATTAATCATGAATATGTGATGGGAAAGTAGGGTTTTAAAGTAAAAAGTTCAAAAGTTCAAATGTTTTTATATCCAATTTTGTAGTGAAATTGGCTAAATGACCTAAATTAGATTAATATATATATAATTTATTAGAATATAATTTTAAAAAAAATTAATTTAATTTTACTATATAAATAAATTAGATGACACAACTATTTTCAATTAATATTTAGTGTTTTTCACTATTCATTAAAATGTGAAAGTTCTCTGAAAAAATACCAAAAATGCACTATAGAGACCCGAAGCATAACGTACATGGAAATTACATTACTTTTGCGGAATACTTAGTACATAACAAAAACACACACACAAGGATCGTAATAGTTTAGTGTCTTTGGAAACTCGGAATATAATCTTCTAATCGTGGTGAAAGATCTTCAACATCTCCCATAAAGATATTCCATTTTTTTACCTAAAACCTTTATTTATATCCTGGGGAAAAGAAAACATAAAAGGGTGAGCTCAATTTCTCAATAAGGGTAAACAAAATAAATATCAATCACATCATATTCAGAAGAACATAACATTTTGGAAATCCTAACCTACAAAAAACAGCATAATTTCATAACATGGGATAAATCATAGTAGTGAAATGAAATCCCAATAATCATAACTTAAAACATGAAACCTTGCAGCATAAACACATAATCATAGAGAATCATTTATTATTAGTCATGACTCATTGCCAAGACTATCATAGTGGACAAAGTCCATTTTTGAACCGAGTTCACTCCTCGTTTTAGTCCTGTTTTACTGAACCTGTATAACCTGCCATTCCAGCCATGTCTATCTCACGAGATATAAAATATTTACCCAATGAATTGGAGGGAGATATAGGTCCCACCCATCTTATAATGATACCATTATTATGTGTTCCACAAAATCATAATCATACATCATTTCATAACCCATGTATTAAAAATGGGAATCTTAAACATCGTGACATCATAAAACAATTCATATAAGATAAAGGAATACATAAAAATAATTCCATCACAAAATAATAAAATCAATGTAATAATAGGGATAAAAACAGAACCCTTTTATTATCTTAGATGGAAAATAATTTTGATAAAACACTTGAACTCAATTCTTGAGGAAAATATCCTTTCTACTTCAAAAACATTTTTCCTTTCTTAACATGTCATAGAATTTTAAACTAAAAGAAGTTGATTAAAAATAAACTTGAAAACATGTAAGGGAGGCTTCTTGGAAATAATTTTTTAAAAATCCATTCATTCCGTATAAGTTAAAAGAAAACATTCTTCTCGTACTTTTTTCGGAAAAGTCAAAAAGTACCTCGTACGAAAAATGACAAAAGATTCCTTTCATATCTTTTACTAAAAATCACCGAAGGGTAAAATTTGATATAAACTATTGTATAAGGATATAAATATTACATATTGAGGAAAAATGGATGTGGATGATAAAATACACCCCAGTAAATACCAAAGAATAAACAATCTCGGATAAAAATGAGATTGTGATATTTTCCTTACCTTAGGTCCGATTTACTTCGTAAGTGTCCAAAACTCCTGTATAATGATTTAAATAATGTCATTGACTTATTCCAGAATCATACTCATTGTTATGATATCATATATGGTTCACTTATGACTTTATATTACCCGTTATTTTGTAAATTCCATGTTAAAGAGTGTTTTGGGTAAAATTGTTTCATTTTTCAACCGTGTTTTGACTTGTAATTATTCATATTATTACTTAGATCATGATTACTTAATTCCATAATATAAAACATGATTTATATATAATATATATTCAGAATATACATATATATAATAGATAAGTAAAAGGAAAGAAATACACCGTTCATGGAGACGGTAGGCCGTACGTACACATGAACGATGTTTTCGTTTCCTTATTGAGTTGAATGGAATTAAGTAGATGACATAAATATATATACACATAAATCTAGTATCATTATTTTGTCATATATTTAATGATTACTTATTATATATACTTTATAATCATTCATGAATGGTTAACGTGGGGAATGAATCTCATCGCGTTGTGGAGACGGTAGTCCGTACGTACCCACGAGCGATGATATCATTCTCATGATCGGGGAATTGTATTGGAGTGTATGTATACTATTTAAGAATCAATATCACTTTAAAATAATCATATATAGTTATTATTTACACCATTATACCCATCCAAGTAAGGTGGTGGTGGAAAATAGATTACACCACGACGTGGAGACGGTATTCCGTACGTACACACGCGTAGTGATTTCATTTTCTGTAGGATGGATAGATGGTGAAATAGGGTTGTTTAATACTTATAATAACATATCAGTATAATATTGATACTTATGTTATTAATTCATAATTAAAAAACCTACGAAGAAAAATTGTAAGAAGAAATAAAGTTGAAAGAATCGGTAACGGACATTACCTCTTCTTTGAAGCACCTCTTTGAGATCTCCTTTTAGGGCACTAAAATTGGTCTTTGAGGAGGACCAAAACCTTTAGGATGTTTCTATGGAAGTGGATAAAGGAATTTGGCAGGGGATGGCCGAGCTTGAAGGCTCAAAGTGGTGTGAGGAAGAGAGGGAGGAGGTGCCCTTTTATAATGGAGGAGAGGGGTACCTTTGGAAAAAACTAAAAATATTATTTTATTATAAAGTCAAGTTCGGTTTTTAATAGCTCCAAATTGATTTATTTAGAAGCTAAGATGGGGATGGGTGTAAATCCTCTCATACAATAGAATTTAGACAAGTTTTGGTTCCTATTTTAACCTTATCATTTAGATTTGACATTAAGTTAAATAATTTTACTTTTACCGTGTCTTCTTGTGTTCTTATACTATAAGTTTAATAAACTTACTATAAAAAGCCAAACGAACCCCAAGTTGTATATTATTAATATATATATTGTTATCTAAGTAATTTGTCCGAAACATAGATTTTTAGAAAAAAATAACAATTAATAATATAATATTTGTTTTAAAAACTATTTTATGTAAATTTGTACACTATTTACTAATTGATTTTTTTAAAAATCATAAAAGAGTGATTAGTTCAAAAAAAGTTAATTAAATAAATACTAACATGTCATATTAACCTCTAAAATTAGTGTAATTCATAAAAATTCTCAAATTACATTTATTTAGGTATTTATAACATCAATTATGTCAATATTTCATTAATAAGATAATTATTGCATCATCTTTGTGTTATAAATAAATTAAATTATTTAATGTCTAAAAATTACAAATAAAATACCATTATGTATGAAATCTTTTTAGATTTATAATGAGTATTTATAATAGAATTTATATTATGTATAACCCTATATTAAAAATTATTTACTTATTAAACTTTGATTTTAACTATTTTAACCCTTCTTTAAATAAATTAATAATAAATGTCCTAATCTAATCCAAGTGGGCCTAAATGGTCATATTGTATTCCTAAGGTTGTTTTTGGACGAATTACACTTATCCAATAGAATTAGGACATGTGTTAGGGTAATAATAATAACATTTTTACCCATAATTACCCTATTTACTTTTAACTGTGGTAAGAAAAAGTAAATGTTACTATTCACCAAAAAATTATTTTCATCTCATTGAACCAAATTTTTTTTACTGACATCAAACGTGTCTCTCGGATTTTTTAAATTCCATTCATAGAAGTGGTAAAATTAAGTTTTATGAAAAATTCATTTTTTTTAACTACCACTTAGTGGTTTCACTATTCATCAAAAAATGAAAGTTTCCAGAAAAATACCAAAAATTTGGCCTAAGCTATATTTGATATTATGAACTCAAAAAATGATGTCTATTTTACCAAATTCAAAAAATATCATTTTCATTAATTAATTTAAAAATCAATTCCCGTCGTCAAAACAAATAGCGTGTTTTTAATAGATAATAACTATCAAAAGATTGACACTTGTTTATGTCTGGTTTAAATGTGAAATTACATCCAATGACCAACATTGTATTAAATTGTAAAAATATATTCTTAATATACTTTAAAACCAGTCATATTAATAATTTCTCATGATTAATTATTTCGATTAAAAAGGTTTTTTTTAATTAAAATTTAGTAATTTTCACTATTCATCAGAAAATGAAAGTTAGCCGAAAAGTACCAAAATTTCACCCTAAGCTAATTTCGATATTCCTAATCCAAAAATGAAGACCATTTTGAAAAATATATTTTAAAAAATTTCAAAAAGTGGTTATTACTATTCATAACGGCTAATTTTAATAATATTTTAATAGCATATTGTTGTTTAGTGAAACTCGTTATTGCGTACTACACACGCTATCGAGGAAGGTCGTGATTGGGTGTAATGAAAGGCAAGTCAAGGATGTGTGTTGTGCAAGCTCCTTTTGGTGTAGCGTACCACACAAGACATTAATGAAATTAAAAAGAACATTTTTCATAAAATCTCGGGGTGTTACATTCTACCCCCCTTAAAATGAATTTCGCCCTCGATATTCATCGGGGTTATAAATGGTTTACTACTCAAAAGTTTCTTTAATAGAAACCCACATTGTAAAAAGGAATACCAAAACCAATCTTTAAAAACAAAAGTATGAAACGTAATGGTTACCCAGATAAACTAATCACTGGGTTTCCACATAGGTTAAAATATGGATATGGAAGAGAAATCTAACCATCATGTTCTGAAAGAGAGTGGTAGAGAACATGGCTATGGAAAAGCCAGAACTCACAAAGCCATAAATTTGTGACGATCTAAGGTACCATCTGATTCATCATATATAAGAGCACTAGGACAACATTTTTGGTTTTCAAGATCATTTCCCAGAAATTGGAATTAGAATAAATATATTTGTGATTTTGGTATAGTCTCACCTTTGGTCGTTCATTGGAAAATTTACACTTCATCTCTTAAAGAAATGAAGTTTAATTTGTCATTCGTGATGTGTTAGCAGATCATGTGATAGAATGAGGGGTCATTCCATCTGTCTCAAACAAAAGGTTTGAAAATTTATCAAAAAATACGTAAGTCCATCTATAGTGAGATTAATCATATATAGTTCCTAAAATAGACTTATACTTCTTATATTATACTTCTTAATATAATAAAAGTAGTTTCTAATAAACAGGGATTTCCTGTAGGCCAGTGGTAGGTGATAAAGGCCAGTCACACTTTGGTTGTGGGTTCGATTCCCGCAGCCTTGTCCGACGCGATGGGCTGTCGCCCGTCCTGCAGGTTGTCCTTTTTCTAAAGATATATTACTATAACATCCCATCAACAATATAAAAAAACAGTTCTATCCTTAAACAATACTAACTTATGTCCAACATAATCCATTCCAATCTTTAGGCTTATCTAAAATACTTCGGTCTAAGCTCATAGTATAAAGAAAATGATTACTTGAAATGTCATCAACAAAGCATGTGAATACCATCATTTATCCCCCATATATCTTGTTGGTCACATTCCAATCATGTGAATACCTTAATCATGTATTCTCTTAAAAAATGAACTCCCATTAAACCTTAGTGAAAACATGAATTCTGTAAAAGTTAACACTTTCCACATACCAAAATCCAAAAATTCTATATACTCAAACCATGATATAACCTTCTCCTAATATCAGTCATGAGCTCATTAATACTATCAGACATTTAATTTTCTCCTTATCTCTTCATTATGCGCATATCATCTACATTCCAAAAATATCTGAATAAACTTTCATGGATACTGGTACCATTAATCATACACTTTCAAAACTCAAGGGAAAACAACAGTGTAACAATACTTAGATGTCTCTTTATTCCATAGTACCATGAGATTACTTATACAACATTACACATGATAAACATGTAATCCTTCCACTACATTCTTAAACCGTTGACCGAGCTTCAACAATTCTTTCATCTCACATATCATTTGTAGTCTCTTCATCATCATCAACATAAATACTACCCATACTACCATACTGATTCTCTTCATGAGACTTTCCCTTAGGGCATTGGTTTTCATAATTTCTGTACATTCCACATTTAAAACATTTAACCATTGTTGATGTCGTAGCAATACCATTATCCTCATCCATAGTGTTAAATGAACCTTTTCCTTTGCACTTACTGGCTTTATGTCCTTATTTTCCACACCCAAAGCATCTTCCAGTTCCTTTGAAACATTCTTCTTGATGCCCCTTCCCACATGATTTACATAGGGGAAATTGAACTTTATTTCCTCTATGATCATCATGAAACTCTATCTTTCTCTTATTAGTCGAGTCAGGAAACTTACAAAATTTCAGTTTATTGATCATATTATGAGATTGCTGATTCGACATAATAATGAAGTTTGGACTTCCAAATTCAGTTTCATTTGGTTTCTCATGAAGAATATCATTCCATTGTCCGTTATATCCTCCATTATCGTGAATCTTTCTATTTCCAGCCATTTTCTAAAACCTAAAAAGAATAGTGTGAGAGGCAAAAATCATGATATGGAAAACAACATAGAAAAGGGAGAGTACCCTCAATATCTAACATCTTCGGATAAATTCTATGATCATTACCGTAGTTCTAGGACTATATCCTATACGTATACTTATCCTTAGGGACATCCCTAGACATACCTTAGAAATATATCTAGGGATCTCACTAACATTTTCGCATCCTAGTTTCCAAAGGTTGACTAAACCTTTCCTCTAATACCAACTGTAGAGACCCAAAGCTTAACGTACATGGAAATTACATTACTTTTGCGGAATACTTAGTACATAACAAAAACACACACACAAGGATCATAATAGTTCAGTGTCTTTGGAAACTCGGAATATAATCTACTAATCGTGGTGAAAGATATTCAACGTCTCCCATAAAGATCTTCCTTTTTTTACCTAAAACCTTTCTTTATATCCTGGGGAAAAGAAAACATAAAAGGGTGAGCTCAAATGATCAGTAAAGGAAAACAAAAGAAATATCAATCACATCATATTCATAAGAACATAACATTTCGGAAATCTTAACCTACAAAAAAGAGCATAATTTCATAACATGGGATAAATAATAGTAGTGAAATGAAATCCCAATAATCATAACTTAAAACATGAAACTTTGTGGCATACACACATAATCATATAGAATCATTTCTTATTAGTCATGAATAATTGCCAAGACTATCTTAGTGGACAAAGTCCATTTCTGAACCGAGTTCACTCCTCGTTTCAGTCCTGTTTTACTGAACCAGTATAAGCTGCCGTTCCAGCCATGTCTGTCTCATGAGATATAAAATCTTTACCCAATGCATTGGAGGGAGATATAGGTCCCACCCATCTCATAATGATATCATTCTTATTTGTGCCACAAAATCATAAATCATACATCATTTCATAACCCATGTAATAAAAATGGGAATCTTAAACATCATGACATCATAAAACAATTCATATAAGATAAAGGAATTCATAAAAATAATTCCATCACAACATAATCAAATCAATGTAATAATTGGGATAAAAACAGAACCCTTTTATTATCTTAGATGGAAAATAATTTTGATAAAACACTTGAACTCCATTCTTGAGGAAAATATCCTTTCTACTTCAAAAACATTTTTCCTTTCTTAACATGTCATATAATTTTAAACTAAAAGAATTTGATTAAAACTAAACTTGAAAAAATGTAAGGGAGGCTTCTTTGAAATAATTTTTTAAAAATCCATTCATGCCGTATAAGTTAAAAGAAAACATTCTTCTCGTAATTTTGTCGGAAAAGTCAAAAAGTACCTCGTATGAAAAATGACAAAAGATTCCTTTCATATCTTTTACTAAAAATCACCAAAGGGTAAAATTTGATATTAACTATTTTATAAGGACATAAATATTACATATTGAGGAAAAATGGATGTGGATGATAAAATACACCCTAGTAAATACCAATGAATAAACAATCTCGGAAAAAAACGAGATTGTGATATTTTCCTTACCTTAGGTCCGATTTGCTTCGTAAGTGTCTGAACCTCCTGTATAATGATTTAAATAATGTCATTTACTTATTCCATAATCATACTCATTATTATGATATCATATATGGTTCACTTTTGACTTTATATTACCCATTATTTTGTAAATTCCATGTTAAAGAGTGTTTTGGGTAAAATCATTTCATTTTTCGTCCGTGTTTTGACTTGTAATTATTCATATGATTACTTAGATCATGATTAATTAATTCTAGAATATAAAAAATGATTTATATATAATATATATTCAGAATATACATATATATAATAGATCAGTAAATGGAAAGAAATACACCGTTCATGGAGACGGTAGGCCGTACGTACGCATGAACGATGTTTTCGTTTCCTTATTGAGTTGAATGGAATTAAGTAGATGACATAAATATATATACACATAAATACAGTATCATTATTATTTCATATATTTCATTATTACTTATTATATATACTTTATAATCATTCATGAATGGTTAACACGGGTAATGAATCTCATCGCGTTGTGGAGACGGTAGTCCTTACGTACGCACGAGCGATGATATCGTTATAATGATCTTGGAATTGTATTGGAGTGTATGTATAATATTTCAGAATCAATATCACTTTACAATAATCATATATAGTTATTATTTACACCATTATACCCATCCAAGTAAGGTGGTGGTGGAAAATAGATTACACCACGGCGTGGAGACGGTATTCCGTACGTACGCACGCGCGGTGATTTCGTTTTCCATAGGATGGATAGATGGTGAAATAAAATTGTTTCATACTTATAATAACATATCAGTATATGAGTGATACTTATGTTATTACTTCATAATGAAACAACCTATGAAGAAGAAGTCGAAGAAGAAATAAAGTTGAAAGAATCGGTAACGGACCTTACCTCTTCTTTGAAGCGCCTCTTTGAGATCTCCTTTTAGGGCACTAAAATTGGTCTTTGAAGAATACTTGAACCTCTAGGATGTTTCTAGGGAAGTGGATAAGAGAATTTGGCAGGTGTTGTCTGAGCATGAAGGCTCAAAGTTGTGTGAGGAAGAGAGGGAGGAGGTGCCCTTTTATAAGGGAGGAGAGGGGTACCTTTGGAAAAAACTAAAAATATTATTTTATTATAAAGTCATGTTCGGTTTTAAATAGCTCCAAATTAATTTATTTAGAATCTAAGGTGGGGATGTGTCTAAATCCTCTCATCCAATAGAATTTAGACAAGTTTTGGTTCCTATTTTAACCTTATCATTTAGATTTGACATTAAGTTAAATAATTTTTCTTTTACCGTGTCTTCTTGTGTTCTTATACTATAAGGTTAATACACATACTATAACAAGCCAAACGAACCCCAAGTTGTATATTATTAATATATATAATATTATCTAAGTCATGTGTCCGAACCTTAGATTTTTAGGAATAAAATAACAATTAATAATATAATATTTGTTTTAAAAACTATTTTATGTCAATTTTGACACTATTTAGTAATTGATTTTTGTGAAAATCATAACAGATTTATTAGTTTGAAAAAAGTTAATTAAATAAATACTAACATGTCATATTAACCTATAAAATTAGTGGAATTCATAAAAAGTCTCAAATTACATTTATTTAGGTATTTATAACATCAATTATGTCAATATTTCATTAATAAGATAATTACTGCATCATCATTGTGTCATAAATAAATAAACTTATTTAATGTCTAAAAATTAAAAATAAAATACCATTATGCAGGAAATCATTTTTTATTTCTAATGAGTATTTATAGTAGAATTTATCATATGTATAACCCTATATTAAAAAATATTTACTTATTAAACTTTGATTTTAACTATTTTAACCCTTCTTTAAATAAATTAATAATAAATGTCCTAATCTAATCCAAGTTGTCCTAAATGGTAATATTGTATTCCTAAGGTTGTTTTTGGTCGAATTACACTTATCCAATAGATTTAGGACATGTGTTAGGTTAATAATAATAATATTTTTACCCTTAATTAACCTATTTACTTTTAACCGTGGTAAAAAAGTAAAAAGTTACTATTCACCAAAAAATTATTTTCATCTCATTGAACCACATTTTACTTACTAAAATCAACCGTGTCTCTCAGATTTTTGAAAATCCATTCAAAAAAAGTGGTATAATTAATTTTTATGAAAAATTCATTTTTTAACTACCACTTAGTGGTTTCACTATTCATAAAAAAATGAAAGTTTCCAAAAAAATACCAAAAATTAGGCCTAAGTTATATTTGATATTATGAACTCAAAAAATGATGTCTATTTTACCAAATTAAAAACATATCAGTTGCATTAATTAATTTAAAAATTAATTCCCGTCGTCAAAACAAATAGCGTGTTCTTAAGAGATAATAACTATCAAAAGATTGACACTTGTTTATGTCTGGTTTAAATGTGAAATTACATCCAATGAACAACATTGTATTAAATTGTAAAAATATATTCTAAATATACTTTAAAACCACTCAAATTAATAATTTGTCACTATTAATTATTTCGATTAAAAAGGTTGTTTTTAATTAAAATTTAGTAATATCACTATTCATCAGAAAATGAAAGTTAGCCGAAAAGTACCAAAATTTCACCCTAAGCTAGTATCGATATTCCGAATCCAAAAGTGAATACCATTTTGATAAATAAAATTTACAAAATTTCAAAAAGTGGTTATTACTATTCATAACAGATTGTTTTAATAATATTTTAATAGCATATTGTTGTTTAGTGAAATTCGTTATTGCGTACTACACACGCTATCGAGGAAGGTCACGATTGTGTGTAATGCAAGGCAAGTCAAGGATGCATGTTGTGAAAGCTCTTTTTGGTGTAGCGTACAACACAATACATTAATGAAATTAAAAATAATATTTTTCATAAAATCTCGGGGTGTTACATTCACCCAAAGGAAATTTTTGTATTCCAATTAAAAAAAATTATTTTTTCAAATAAAAATAATAAGTGTCAAAAATTAAATTTAAAATATTTTCTCTCCTAAAAGGTGATAAAATTACCTTTTAGGAAAATACATCTTTTTATTCATATAATTGGATTTATTCTCATATTATGCCTATTTCATATGTTGGATGACTATAAAAAACATTGATTGAATATGTAATATATATATTAAATTAAAAAAATTCCTCAAAAGTGATTTTTTAATTTATTGAGATATAATAGTGTTTGTTCATAGAAAAATAGTTTTATTAGAAAAGTAATTTATTTATTTCAAAATAGTTCTTACATTCATTTATAACTAATTTATGACCAAAGTGTTCTGTTTATATATATATTTACTTCATATCTTTACAAATTAGTTAATATTAATCATAAATTCCATTAAAATAGTATGGTAGTGACTATAATAATATTTTAATAATAATATTAATAGCATATTTTAATTTGGTAAAACTCATCCTTTCATGTAACACATGCTATCAAAGGAAATTGACATTGTGTGTTACATAAGAAAAAAATAGTGTTGCATGTACTGAAAGATAATTGAATAGTTGAATATAGTGAAATATGAACCTAGTTTTACATGAAATGCAAGAAAAACTTAAGGATTTCATATAATAGATGTTATATTCAGTGTTGTGTGAAATGAAAAATATCAAAAAGATTAAATTAATTCAAAAAATATATTTCAATTAATCTTGTGGTGTTACTTTCTACCCCCTCAAAATGAATTCCACCCTCAAAATTCATCAAGGTTATCAAAGGTTTAATAATGGAAAGTTCCTTTCTTAGAAACCCAAATCGTAAAAATTAATACTAAAACATTATTCAAAAATTTAATTTTCGAAAAATAATAGTTACCCCTAGTAACTCATAACAAGGTTTCCACATATGAGAACATAGGTGGAAAGTGGAAACATGTACATGGAAGGGAAATCTTACCATCATGTCCAGATGCAGAGTGATAGAGAATATTGTTAGGATAATGTTAAGGATCATAAATCCATAAACCAAAGAGGTTTGAAAAGGGTCATTGATAACATGACAAAATTTTATTTGAAGACCATTTTTCATGAAGTTGCATAATTTTCATGAGAATATATACTTACATAATTTTAGAAAAACCTCACCCTTTGTTGTGACTAGATCAATTTCCACTTCATCTATTATTCTAAGAAATAATGGCATTTTTTATTACTAAATCATTATAAGATAATGATATCAATGAATATAATAATAAAATATTACATATATCTTTTTCACAATTAAAATTTTATCACAACATATCCAATATGCATAAATCCTCATATGGCTAGATAATACTTTATTTTCTGAAACCACATCTGATGTTTATAATAAACCATTCCATAAATGGTTAACCATATAACCCTTCTATAAAATGAAAGTGGGAAACAATATAAATAATTCCACTAAATGTATCAAAAATAGTTTATCATTGATCCTCAGTATATAATAAAGTAGGTTTTTTTTGTTACATAACAAACATGTGAATACCTTCATCATGTATTCTCTCAAAAAATGGTAATTAATATAAATTCTTTTTGAAAACATGCATGTTTAATTATTCCATTTTTTTGGATATATTCCTTAAATAAAAAAATGCAATAAACTCCATTAAAGATTACATAAACCACTTTTTCAATAAATCCATTAAGAGTTATATGATAATTTATACCATCCAATTTACTTATTCATATCCTACATATCTGTTTTTAAACATCATTATCTTGACATAAAGAACATATTAAGGGTTACCTTCCATTTATCAAAATATCACCTTTCCAATAAATCACTTTTCAAAGTCTTTACCGCCATTAAACATATCCTTTTCAATACATAATAAGAAGATTATTCTAAAAATAATATTTTATTTCATGAATCATATAAAAAATATTTGAATTGAAAAACATATACAATTCAACAATCAAACTTTATTCTTAAAAAATTACTTATAATTGATCATGTTATTCCTTAAAACCACTTTCCTCGAATATGAAATATGAATCATTCCTTAAGGTTCCCCAACCTCGATCTAGTAATACTATTTATTTTTAATGTAAACATTACTTTTATAACATCCCATACCATCACATGTCATTTTCAGTCCCTTTATCTTCAACAGTATAACTGATACACGTACCACCTTATAGATTCTCTTTATGGTATTTCCACTTAGGAAATTGATTTGTATAATTCCTTTACTTAACTCATATGAAACATTCAATGATAACCAAGTTCCATTTAGTTCCCTCTATTGACTAAAAATAGAAAGCATAGGGTGAGAAAAAATTATCATATTAGAAAACCACATAATCATGAAAAATTACTTACAGGATGCCTAAATCATGAAACGGACTATTAAATCTATGAAACTTTAGGCTTATACTTAGATAAATCCCTATAAATTTCATTAAAAATATCTTTAGGGATATTGAATCATTTCATATGAATATGAATCACATTATAAAAACACATTCCAGAGGACTATAATAGTTTAATGCCTAAGGAGACATAGAAAACAATATTCTAACTTGGGGAAATATCTTTAGTGTTTCCCACTAAGATCTTCCCCTTCAGAAATTTGACTTAAAACCTTTGTTTATAACCTAGGGAAAGGAAACATAATAAATGGTGAGATCATATACTCTGTAAGGGTAAGAAATGGAGATATGTAAACATAACATGGGAAGAAGGGTATGATAACATGATCATACAATTATAAGATCATATGTATATATATTATATTCTTTGGGGTATAATTGTATTAAACACACAAAAACCACACACACAGGCTAGAAAGGCAATCCATTCCCCCCAAGGGATATCCCACCCATCAAGCCTTATTTATTTAGTACATTGACCTAAGGCCTAGTGGGCATGAATCCCATTACATGGCCCAAATTCCCACTAACCGGAACAAATGCCAAATATAGTGGAATGCCTGTATCACACTACTTGTGTCATGTCAGCATCCCTACATGCCCGCGTTATGCATCATGCCTATTTTCGTCTGGAATAATCAGGATCCATGGAATAAATAATGGTAGTTCATAAGACAAGAATCATAAGGGAATCGAGAGAATAATCCATGAAAGCATAACGTAGGAGTAAGGCATATAATTTGTGAAAAAATAATAGACATGTAAAAACATTACCTAATCCATTGATCATTACCAAAAATTATCTGAGAAACTCATTGGTACTAAATCTATTGGGTGGGACACACTACTATCCCCAGTTGAAGTCCTTTCTTTAGTTTGGATCAGTTTTCCCCTTAATCCCATAGAATATCAAGACCATTAACTTTTTTCCATCATTATCTTATGAGATATAAATATTTACCCAATGCATTGGAGGTAAATATAGGTACCTCTTATAAAGTAAGATATAACGAGCTCACTATGTTCTATATGGGCCACACAGTCATATAAGATGTAGCAGTCTTACCTTGCGCTATCTTGGCCAAAACATCAAATAAGTTGTAATGGGATTACCTGGTGCTATGTAGGTCATCCCATCATATAATATTTAATGAGATTACCTGACACTATCAGGGACACCCCATCGTATAATCTGTAATTAGATTACCCGATGCTATCTGTTCCAACCCATCATATAAACTATAATCGGATTATACAACACTATCTGGGTGACCCCATCATATAAACCATGTCTATAAACCACAACACAAATAAAGCAAAAATATATTTCATATCATCATAAAAACACATTAAAACAATTATTCTTTAATAATGTTATTAACCCATGAAAAATAAATGGGTTCCTTGTCAATCTCCTTGAAACATTATTAGATAGTGGAAAAGAAATGAGATTTATAAAAATCTCTTTGAAACATTTTTTACCCATGGAAACAAAGGCAGCGTTAAAATTATTCCATAATATCACAAACCATTCATAAAAATAATATGATTTGTATCCATGGATGACATCCCTAGTAAAGGATAAACTATATCAAAGGATATCATCTTAGATAGAGAAGGATTTTGAAAGAACACATGAAACATAAATTAAATTTAAAAATCAATTTGAATATATATGAAGTAATAATTAAATATCATTTAAAACATTTCATGAGACTGTTATATTGTCCCATTTTAAAATCACTTTTCAGAAAATAAAACACTTTCCTTGGAAAATAACTTTGATAACATATAAAATAAGCTTTAAAAACCATTTTAAACACTATTTAAAACATATTAAAAAAACGTTTTCTTTGAAAAACAATTTAAAAAAAATGAATGTCAAGAATATTGGGAAAAAAGTTATGAAAAAATTTAACCTTTTAAACATGAAAATTAAGATCCTATGAAATTAAGGTCATGAAGGTGGGTAAATCCATACATATTAAACATATCTTTTGCACCATAATTTTTTTTGCAAAGTTCCTTGATTATAAAAAGATAATGATATTTATTTTAAAACCACTTTTGAGCAATATGGTTATACATTGGAAAAATTTACCTTTAAAAATAATATTAAAACATTATAAAAAACATTTTTTGGAAACATCATTTTGGGAGAACATTGTTTTTCATCTGAAAAGATAAATAAATATGAATTTTAATAAAAACATTTTGCTAATTATTTTAATTACTGGAGAGTGGGAAAATTGTACAATTTATTGAATATATGATGAATAACTAGAGGATAAGAACATTTTTTAGAGTTATTGAGATATTTATCATAACATTTCATTAGTGGAAGCATAATAATAAACAATACTGATAAATGATGTAATTGTAGTAATAAACTTTTACCACTTTGATAAATTTGAATCACAATCCCCATAAAATAATAAAATTAAATGAATATATTAATATCATTAAAATAATGAGATTCATGATTTAATATTTCATATGGATGTATATACACATCATAGAAAAATATAGGTGCTTAATATGGTCTGTATATGAAAAAAATGAAAATTGAGACAAATTACTTTACCGATTTGGTAACTTTTGAACCATAAACCCCATGAATGAAATATCAACAAATATATATGTAAATTACCATAAATTTAAGTATAATAATAATATAAAACATTGAGATTAATTATATACACCACAGAAAATAAATGATTGGTTAATAAGGCATAAGTCTCATCGAAATAAAAGTGAGATTAGAAAACTGTTACCCTAAGTCATTAATTCCCAATACACGTTAAAACATTATGTATAATATATATAAATTTATTGTACATATAAAAAATAAAAATATTATTATATATCATACCATATGTGATTTACTTATGACTTTATATTACCTTTTTATTAATAATTACATGTTAATGTTACGTTTTTTGTAATATCTGCTTTATTTTATGTATATGTTTTGACTTTTTATTCTTGATCCTATTACTTAATTAATGATTTAATTATTACCATAATGTAGAAAATAATATAAATAATATAAATATTTATTTTATAAATATTTATAATAATCTATAAAATATAGAAATATGAAATGGAATACACTGTTTAGGGAGACTATAGGCTGTACGTACGCTTTGAACATTGTTTCTATTTTCTTGTCATTTTGAAAGAAAGAAATTAAATAAAAAAATATATTTTATCATTCCATTATAATTATTATATCATTAATAAAGTATATATATTATCAATCCATCCTTAATACATTCCATGCAATGTGTGAATGAATCACATCGTTTTGAGGCTCTGGTAGTCCACACATCCATAAATGAAGTTATCATATTTACAAAAAATGGAAAGAATGAATGTATGTTTTATATAATAATTTAAAAATAATAAAGAAATAATAAATATAATAAATATAATATAAAAATATTTTTTCCATCATAAATCACAACCATGATTGGTGTTAACGAAAAAGAGAATGATATCATTTTGTGAGGTGGTAGTCCGCCGTAGACACGATATGTAAGATCATTACCCAATTGATGGAAGTGTGTGTATGTGTAGGTTAAAAAATTATAATAAAAACATCTCAGTATACTTATTATAGTTATATTATTATATAATCATATAATTAGAATAACTAAATGGATGAATAAAGAAATAAAATAGAAATGCATGTTGAAGAATCCTGAGTTATATAAAGAGTTATATAATTTGATATTATTTTTTAATAACACAATTCCTGAGTTATATAAAGAGTTATAAATAAATCAAATTAAATTCGTTTATAACAAAAAATATGTATAAATTATAACTGAAATTCAAATTCAATTTCAAAACCCATAAAAAATCATATTCATGGTTGAACATAACTAAATATTATAGTTTACATAAAATAAAAATATATATATGAATGGTATGTATTTTATTAGAATTATTTTAACACTTAAAAAAAATATAGGTCTATTCATAATATTGCATCTTCATTCATAAAAAAGACAATACAATAAAACAATTTCCAATTAAAATATTTAAATATGAGAAAAAATTAATGAATGTTTTAAAAATAAAAAAAATTATAAAAACTTTATAATTTTTACATTATTTATGGACTGACTGTAAGTCATTTTTTTTCATTTTCTAAAGGCCGGTTTAAGGGTTTCTGGTGCCCAATACAAGACATAATCATGCCAATTCACCACTTCAAAACATCCAGTTCAAATTCAAATTTCAAATTTCCAAAACCGAAATCATGAGACAACACCTTGAGCCGGCACCCACCATCGTACGGCGCACCCTGTGCCTAGTTCTGAAAACCAACACCATGTGCCACCATTCATAATAGGACGTTGGCGGTACTAACATTAATCATCATCGCCAACATCACATCCACCGGGAAAAACAAATTCATCCACATCAATCGAGGCTCGGGATAGCTCACCATCCTCCGTCCTCACCACCGTCGGTGATTCAGAACCAAACTCTGAAGATCCACCTGCCCTCACAAATCCTCCTTCACCACAGTATGAAGAACATGAAAAGCAAAACTCCTACACCACACGCAAGACCGAAGACCCCGTGCGCCTTGAAATATTCACCGGTTTCCCAAACCACCGCTAGAAGACACCCCCGCCACCAACTGCAGACATCCTCAACCAACCAAAGAACAACCAGAAGTGCACCATGGAAAGCCGGAGACAGCAAGGAAGGGAAGGGGACCTCTGTCGATAGCGACACCGAACAAACCATCTGAGCATCAACACCATCTTAACATTCACAAACATAACCAAAACATAAAAACTTGAAAATAGAAGAAATGCCGAAGCGAGTACCTCCCCCCTCCGAGCCAATCCACATCCGCCATCAATCCACACCGAAAGAACGCCGAAGGCATTACCTGTCCTCGCCGGACTGAAACAGGTCCACTCCGAGCACGCCATCACAACCGAGCCACTCAGATCATATGCCAGAAAATTCGATGCGACCGAGAAGACAGAGCCAGCGCCCCTCCATGTGATGCCAAATCCAAGCCATGCTGAGGTGAGCCTATCCGAAAGAGGCCGACACCGAAATCGAGCTAGGCCGAAGGGGGAAGGGAGGCAAAGAAAACCTGAAAACCCTAGCTACCGCAAGCGAGAGGGGAGAAGGCGCTCTAAGTCCGCATTGAGACCTTAGTTATGGACATTCCATAACATTTAAATATAAAAAAGTGATATTTATATCATAAATATGAACACATTATATTACATTATTTACATTACATTTAATATGAACTCCTTAAAATTCCAAAAAATGTGATATTTATGAAAACTTTTTTAAACATATAATAATTTTATTTTTTATATAAGCCTTGTACATAAAATAAATATAACATATTTTACTTTATTTAAACCATTATAAAATCCACTAAAGATATTTATATCACGGTTTGAATAAATTTTTTATTAATCCATTCAAATATGGAAATTTTATTTTATCATTTCATTATACATCATAAGCGAATATAAACATTTTTAATTAATTACTTTTTTTTAGATTTACTAAATAAATAAATGGTTAAACTATATAAATATACTTTAAACCAAGATCACAAATGGAAACACATTTTAATATGGTTTAAAGTCCCCCTCAATGTTGGTAATGATTTTTTGAGAATTTATTGAAATTTAAATTTTAACTAAAATAAATTAAATCATAAACATTTTTCTTTGAAACCATAACATATTTTATCCATTGTGACAAACATTTAAAAGAGAAAATCTTGACCATTTTTGTGTGTCAATCTGTTTAGACCCGTCTATATCATATTTGACTTATAAAAATCACATTTCTACCCTATCCATGATAATCTTACTTGTAAACCACTATGTAGTGACATAATTTTATAATGCACTATTTTTCATGAAACATTTCCACGTTGAATTTAACAAACAAAAAAAAGTTTTATAACATTTATATACTAAGTAATCTTCATTTAAAACTCATCATGGTTATGAAAAACATCAAAATACTTGTCTTTTGTTCACAAAACACATCATGTTTATGGAAAATCACATTTTCCTAGTTTATTAATCTATCTAAAACTATAATAAAATCGATATGTAAGATGTTATAATACAATCAAACTGTTTCTTGGAAGATAACACTTGTCCAAAAATAATACAAACAATTACCTAAAACTAGTTTATACAATATATAATTCTATTCATTTTAGACAAAATAAAATTAATGAATAACTTGTACCATTTTTCTATTGAATTAGGTCTATCTGATCTCCTTGACATGAGTTTAATAGAAATAAATGGGAAGTATACAATGAATTATTTTTCCAAGTTAGTCCATGGGATGTGTGAGTATCCTAATAATTAAGATGGATTCTCTTCATGGTATGTTCTTATAGAACACATGGTTAATTTATTCAAGAGAATAAGAGCATGAGTAAGCTTTTGTTTAATAAATATCACCATACTTTCTCATTACATTCAAATGTAAATATCACATCTATTTTCCAAGTCATGAACCCATTTATATATACCTCCAAGGATGATACCTGGAAATCAAATGTTTGACCATAAATTGTGATACATTTCTAAAACATTCCAAAAAATTACAACACATTTTAACTATTGGTATAGTCCTCATAATAATTATTTAATGTATAAACATTAAATAAGGATATTAAAAATCCATAAATAATCACCACATGATGATCAATAAGGACGTATAATTATAATAACAACTTATTAAACACTGGTGGTAGGATTTAAACGATAAATAGTGTACTTTTCTCTTTTAGAGTTAATATCATTTTGATAATAAAAGTTCCAAAAATAATCTTTAAACACATTGGAAAAATTTTAGGTAACTTTATTTAGGATTCCCATGTAGAGTACAATATCTACTTTATGAGATGAAAGAGACTCTCCATAATGATATAAGAAGTGAATATCAATATATTGGGCATCATTAATATTATAAAATATATGCATTTTAAATTAGCATGGGATATTATAGGAAAACTAGTAACGTGGGATCAATTTTCCAAACAAAAGAATGGACATACCTGTAAAAAATCAATTTTTGTTATTTTTTAAAATAAATTCAATCTTTAATTAAATTTTCATTTTATTAAATATTTAGTTTATATTATTTTACACTCAACACCATGATTAACTTGCGTTACAAGAAACACTGGGTTTTAATAAACTATGACAAACAATTAATATTATAATTTAAAAAAGGCCATTATTACCTAAAAATTAAATTATATGAATAAATTGGAATAAATAAATTTTAAATATTATGTATAATAGTTTAATATAAAGAATATATATTTATTAATATTACCCAATGATTCCCTAAAGTATAAATATGTTTTAAAAATACTATTTTCTCATAAACTATTCTATTTATTTATTTTTTATGAACAATAATAAAATTAATTATTAACTATTGTATAAAATGATGTTTATAAAATAAAATTATTTTTGAAATCTCCATATTAAAATTATTTTAGTGTTAATTCTTGATAATTTTCTGAAAAGTTTCATTTTTTGATGAATAATGAAAAATAATGAATTTTAATTGAAACTGTTATTTAATTTAATTTATTTATTAAGTTAAAGTATATTTTAAGTTGAATTTAATGATAAATTAGTTCAATTATACATCAATTAATCCTTTTTTTTTCATTTTAATCAATTTCATATTGAGTTTCAATATAAAAACATTGTAAATTTTTGAAAATTTTCTCTTAAAAAATCCGCATTCGCACCGCGTCTACGTGAATAATTTTAAATTAAAATTTTCCACTTATATGAGTAAAATTTGTAAAAATGGATTAAATTTTTTAAATAAGAATAATTTATATTATATAATGATGTCAATTATATTTTTTACTGAAAGTAATTGTAATAAAACTGAAAATTATTTACAGTAGTTAAGGTAAAAATGAGTTTATTGGGGGTCAAACCAAAAAGATAAGGGTAAAAAATAAAACAAAATAGGCCTAATACCAATTTCATGGAAATATTTTGACTTTATAACATCAATTATCTATAATAATTCATTTTTAACCTTTTCCATGAGAAAAATGTGGGTAAAGCTTTTTTCTTTTAAAATAATTACAAGTGTGTCACTCACTACTCTTATAAAAGGCCACCCCATCACCTCTCCATTTCACATTTTAAAACCGTTTTTTATGAAAAATTTATATAACAATCATGATAAAAATTCCCTAATATATTCTTAGAAGAAATATTTTTGACATAAATCTAACCTAGGAATGATTCTTTTGCAAACATAAAGAGAATAACCAAAGAAGTGGAAACATCTATCAATGACGGTTTTTGTTTTATTTGTTCCTCCACCTACTTAAATTATTATAATAACATAATAATATATTAAATTTATATCTTAAATATATTTATTGTATTTTATATCAAGTTAATTATTTACATACCTCTTCACTTCCATCAAATGGGTAACCAAATCATCTTTCGTGTGTACGATGAACTATTGCTTAATGAACCGATGTCATTCATTTTTTCATCACCACCTGTCATGGCTGTACATAATGATAGATTTATTGTTTAATATTATATTTCGGATATTTATAATGTTTTTTAAATTATTATATCAAACATACCATCCAAATTTCCATTTTGGGGGAATATTAAAACATCGCTCGTGTATACGGCGGATTACCGCCTCACGAAGTGAAGTAATTCATTCATGATCTACATGGATGGTAATAAGGATATTTTTAATGAAAATATTTAATATATATTACATAAAAATTATTATTTAATGAAAATATATCATTTATATTTATTTCTTTCAACACATCGATAAAATAGAAACAACGTTCATGCATACGTAGGACCTACCCTCTCCATGAACAGTGTATTTCATTTCCAGTCTCTATATTTTATATATTACTATAAATAAATATACAAAGAACATATATGATATTTATATTATGGAAATAATTATGGAAATTATGGAACCATGATCAAATTAATAGAAAAAAAATTAACCAATCAAAACATACATGAAAAACAAAGTAGTTATTAACTGAAATATGAATTTTACTTAAAATTGTTAATAAAAAGGTAATGGAAGGTCATAAGTAAATCATATATGGTATGATATATATATATATGGTTCTTTAATATATTTATAATAAAATTATATTTATTATATAAGAGTTTCAAACATGTATGAAGAAATTCAATACTTAAAGTAAGTTATTTTTGTCACACTTTTTACTTCCGTGAGACAAATGCCTTATTAAGAAACTATTTTTTTCATAAAATTCACATGAAATTATATTATGATGACAATAATGAAAAATATTTGGTTTTACATATACCTTTTAGGATCTCTATTTCATTGGGTTTATGGTTTAAAAATTAACAAATCTGTAAGGGATTTTTCCTCGGTTTTCCTTCTTTGAGACATATGTTATGTCATGCACCTATCTTCATTTTTGAAGTGTATATAAAAACCATTGGAAATGTATTATCATGAATTTATTTATCATAATTATATTTAATTTTTAACATAAGTATTTTCTTTCATAGTTCTTACATATAAAATTTGCCAAAGTGGTAAAGATTTTATGTTACAATCTCATCATTAATCATTATTATTTATGATTAGGTTTCTGATAATAAAATATTATGGTATATCTTGAAATAAAATGATGATTTATATTCTCCTATAGTTATACATGATATTAATAGTACCATTTTTACATTGATCAAATATTTAAAAGGAAATCTGACTTTATTTCTCTCTTTGGTTGTAAATCCATCTTCTTCCAAAACCATTTTTTCTAAAAATATCTTCAAAGGGGTTTAATATTATCTTATGATTTTTAAAAGAATTTTTTACACATGTTTTAATTTTGACATTTTTTTCAAATAAATCTTAATATAATATTACAAACAACACTAGTTTAGTTTTTTGTGAAAAATGTGCATGTAATATTTATTTTAACATGTACAACATCAACAGAACATCCAATACTAGTTTTGATCTTTTTCTTTGAATCTTCCTTCATAAATTTTCATGGTTATTTTCAAATAAAAATATTTTCACTTTTTTGGTTTAAGAATATATTTTTTAATGTGGAAGTGATATTTTACATAATAAATATTTTAAATTTTCATTCAAAATAATTTTCCATATAAGAAGACATTCGTTTATTTTACATATGACTTACTAGAGATATAATCCATAGAAACCCTTATTATTCTTTATTAGAATAGTTTATTTTTATGATGGTTTGATATTTGTGAAAACCATTTATCTTCAATAGCTTATACAATTATAAAATTGTTATGAAACCTGTTACTCTTTCATAGGTAATATAGTTATAAAATTCTTATGAATCCCACTTCCTTTTCCAAAAGTTATGATATTATGAAATGATTATGAAACCTATCTATTTTCCACAGGTTATTATATAATAAAATGTTTATTAAACCCAATTTATTTCATTTTTTATGATATGATGAATTTTTTAGGATCTTAAAGTATACATAAATATAGTCTTTATTATGAGATAGGTGGGACCTATATCTCTCTACAATGCATTGGGTAAAGATTTCAATCTCTTGTGATAATAATGGGAAACAATTTGACAGGATTTATCCACTATGGGAATCAAGTGTGTCCTAACAAACTATGAGAAACATGTGTGTCCTGATCTATTATGGGAAATAGGTGAGTCCTAATTAACTTTAAGAAATAAGTGTGTCCTAATCCACTATGGAAAACAGGTGTGTCCTGATCCACAATGGGAAACAAGTGCATCCTAATCCACAATGAGAAACAAGTGATAAGTCTTGATCCACTGTACTAATGTTCATGGTAGTTAACCTTGACGTATGAAATGGGTTTCTATATTTATGATAGTTCCACACTTTTATGGAATGGTCTTATAGTTCATGATTGATGAATAATGATATATCACCCTTATGTGCCATTTTTTTAGAAATGATAAATTTATATCCCATGAGTCATGTTTATGATCTATGACAGGTTGGGTATGAAATATTTAAGTTATGTTCATGATCACGTACCCTTATTATTAAATTATTCTTTCATATGATATTATATATATATCTCTTATGTGTAACATTACTGATTATCTTAGAGTACTATTTCTTACATTTCCTTCCCCAAGTTATGAAGAAAGGTTTAGGTAGGGTATAACTAATAAGAGTATTATGTGAGAAGATCCTTATGAAAGATGATAATGATGTTTCACCAAATTAGAAGATTGCATACCTAGTCTACAAAGACACTAAATTATTATGGTCCCCAAGCATGTGTTTCCGTATTGTATTGAATAATCATATAAAAAGATGTAATATCTATGTATGAAAATAATAGGATGCTATATTTGGTATCATAAGAATGGTTTAGTTTACATATGAAAACTATGATGATAAAAATTTAGTGAAATAACTGGGTGTATATCTTAGGATATGTCTAGGTATATGTCTAGGGATATTTCTAAGGAGAAGTCTAAGGGTGATTCAACGTATATGAAAATGTCTAGGAATTTTTGTAAAGTATAGAGTGACCAATTTCTATGTAATTACATCCCTATCTAGATATTACAAGTGGACGTGACTCTAGCATAGTAATAGCTACGAGTAATAACACTGAAAAGGGTGTATTGAGTTACACTCAATCATTACATGGTGCATAAAAATAGGACTTGTTTCACACTTTGTTTGATAGTCCCAGGGGATATTATTTGGAAATTCACTAAATCATTATGAACAATCATGAAGTATTTAAATAGTTTGTTATTATGAAGGACCTAGGATAAACCTAAAGTGTCATATATTGAAAAGAAGTTGTCATAATTTATACATCCTATATGTGATTTTTCATGATTATGTGGTTTTACAATATGATTAGTGTTTATCATCCTATAATTTATGGGTTTATAAAATGTATGGAACTGGAAAGAACCATGTTAATATTAAATTAAATAGACACTACAATGAATATCCTCCTAAAAACTAATTTTTATGGGAGATGGAATGAAAAATATTATTGATATGATCAAACAACTTTCTTTAGCTATGAATCATGTTGAAATTCCATTCTAATGGAATGGTGGTAACTATTATAATATTTTAATAATAATATTAATAGAATATTTCAACTCGGTAAAACTCAGCCTTTCATGTGACACAAGTTATCGAAGGAAATTGACATTTTGTGTAACATAAGAAAAAATCGTGTTGCGTGTACTGAAAGCTAATCCATGTCTTGCGTATTGTGAAATATGAACCTAGTTTTTCAGGAAATGAAAGAAAAACATAGGGATTTCATATAATATATTTTATATTTAGTGTTTTGATAAATGAAAAATATGAAAAATATTAAATTAATTCAAAAATATATATTTCAATAAATCTCAGGGTGTTATATTCTACCCCCCTTAAAATGAATTCCACCCACAAAATTCATCTAGGTTATCAATGTTTTATTAATTTAATGTTCCTTACTTTGAAACCCACATCGTAAAAATGAATACTAAAACAATTTTCAAAAAGGGAATGTTAGAAACATAGTAGTTACCCAAAGTAACTCATAACTGGGTTTCCACATATGAGAATATAGGTGGAAAGTGGAAACATGTACATGGAAGATAAATCCAACTATCATGTTCGGATAGAGAGTGATAGAGAATATGGTTAAGATAACATTAAGGATCATAAATCCATAAACCAAAGAGGCTTTAAAAGGGCCATTGATATGATAAAAAATGTTGATAAGATGACAAAATTTTATTTCAAGGCCCTTTTTCCTAAAGTTTCAAAATTTTCATGATAATATATACATACATAATTTTATTACAACCTCACCCTTTTTTGTGCCTTGATAAATTTCCACTTCATCTCTTATTCTAAGAAATAATGGAATTTTTTATTACTAAATCATTAGAAGTTGATGATATCAACGAATTGAATAATTGGATATTCCATCTATCTTTTTCATAATAAAAAGTATATCACAAGATACCCAATATGCATAAATATTTATATGGATAGATAATAAAATATTATCTAAAACCACATTTGAAGTTTAACATAAGCCATTCGGTAAATTGTTAACCATATAACCCTTCTAAAAGCTAAAAATACAAAACATTGCAAATAATGCCACTAAATTTCTCAAAAATAGTTTAGCATTGATCCCTAGTATATAATAAATTAGCTCTTATTTTTTTAATAACAAACAGGTGAATAAATTCAGATTATATTATCTTGAAACATGGTAATTACTATAAATATTTTTTGAAAACATGCATGTTTCTTTATTCCAATTTTTTGTACATATTCCTTAAATAAAAAATGTTATAAACTCCATCAATTGTAGCATAAAAAACATTTTAAATAAATCCATTACTTGTTATATGGTAATTAGTACCATCCAATTTACTTATTCATATCCTACATATCTGTATCCAAACATCATTATCTCGTCCTTAAGAACATTTGGTTTACCTCCCTTTAATCAAAATAACACCTTTCGATTAAATAACTTTTCTAAGTCTTCATCACTATTGAAACTATTATTTTCAATACATCATAATAAACTTATTCTAAAAATACTTATTTATTTCATGATTCATATAACAAAATATTTGAATTTCAAAACATATACACATCAATAATCAAACTTTATTCTTAAACCATTACTAATGATTCATCATGTTATTACTTAAAACCACTTTCCTAGAATAGGAAATATGAATAATATCTTAAGGTTCCTCAACCTCAATCTAATAATAATGTTTAAGTTGAATGTAAACATTAATTTTAAAACATCCCATACCTTCACATGTCATTTTCAGTCCCTTTATCTTCACCAGTAAAATTGATACATGTACCACCATACACATTCTCTTTATGGGATTTACACTTAGGAAATTAACTTGTCTAATTCCAATACTTTACAAATATGAAACATTCAATGTTAACCATGTTCCTTTTAGTTCCCCCCATTAACTAAAACCAGAAATCATTAGGTGAGAAAAACTTATCATAGTAGAAAACCTCATAATTATGAAAAAATACGTATAGTATGACAAACTCATGAAACATTCTATTAAATCGATGAAACAGTGGGCTTATACTTATATACATACCTAGAAATGTCCTCATAAATATACTTAGGGATATCCCTAAATTTTTCTCATGCATGATTCCAAATGTTGACTAAAGTTTTCCTTTGATACCAACTATAGAAACCTAGTCTTAACATACATGGACATTGTATCATTTTATATGAATATTCAACACATTATAAAAACACATGCCCGAGGACCATAATATTTTAGTGCCTAAAAAAAATTAGAAAATAAATATATTCTAACATGGTGAATGATAATCAATGTTTCCCATGAAGATCTTCCCCTTTAGTACTTATACATAAAACCTTTATTCATAACCTAGGGAAAGGAAACATAAGAAATGGTGAGGTCATATGATTTTTAAGGGTAAGAAAGGGAGATATGTAAACATAACGAGAGAATAAAGGTATGATAACATGATCATAACATTATAGAATCATATATATATATATATATATTATATTCTTTGGGGTCTAGTTATATTAAACATACATAAACCACACACAATGGCCAGAAAGGTAGGCTATTTCCCCCCAAGGGATATCCCACCCACCAAGACTTATTTATTTAGTATGTGGACTGAAGGCCTAGTGGGCATGGAGCCCATTACATGGCCCAAAATACCACTACCTGCCTAAAGGCCATGTGTAGTGTCATGCCTGTATCATACTACCTGTGTCATGTCAGTGTCACCACATGTCCGCATCAGGCATCATGCTTGTATGTGTGTGGAATAATCAAGAGCGATGGAATAAATAATGGAAGTTCACAAGACATGAATAATAAGGTAATCAAGAGAATAATCCATGAAAGCATAATGTAGAAGTAAGGAATGTAATTTGTGGAAAAACAGAAACATGTTGCAACGTCCCGGTTCTGGATTCCACCTAGAGGCGCCCCGTACTCGGTTTGTGACATGGCCTGAAGCGCATTTCCCCAAATGGTAGAGGCTGGAGACTAGTAGAGAGGTCCTTGGGTGTGATAGTGGGGAAACTATGCCCTCATGGGAAGAGTAACACAACGGAAATACACAAATATAAACAACAAGAGAAGCAGTAGACACCAAACAACAGTAACAGTAGAATACTAATAAAGGAAACAACTAGAGCAGATATATATATATATAAATGATGCATGATACATATATATCTAGGAAAACAGCCAAAAAAGTCACAATGTTGGAATATAACAGTGCTAAACCAAAGTGAAAAATAAATCAGATAAACTCCTCAGCATCGCAAGCCATTGCTTGGTCCCATGCGCTCTAGCTCCACAACAATCAAGAAATTAAAGTCGAAGTGCGCTTTCCCTTATATATACCTGCAACAATATAATATGTTTGGGCCCAAAAGCATGTCCCAAACAGGGTGTGAGATAAAATCCCAGTAGGCAACCACACGAAGATCTGTGCCTAATAGTCAGTGAATATATGGAAGGTAAAGTATAGAAATCAGTAAACAAGAAAGTACTCAGCAGCAAACAATCCACAGTTTCTAGCATATAAGTTACAAAAAAGTAAGCAACCACTTAATCAAGTATAACAAATAGGTAACCCTCTAAGTAGTTCTCTCAACCTAACCCCTATGGTTCAACCAAAAAGTACTATAAACCCTCTGGGAGGCACACACAGTATCACCCCTCTGGTTCAACTAAATAATAGACTCTCTAGGGAATCACTCACCGTCAATTCCCTCTATAGTCTCGTATTGTACTAAAAGAACTATGGGGAGGCACTAAACAGCTCATCCCCCCTGTGGCCCATGTCTAGGAACTACAAACACTCTGAGGAAGCACTCAACATCAATTCCCCATGTGGTCTTGCATCGTATTATAAAGACACTCTAGATAATCCCTTAAGTCCATTGTCCCTATGGTCTACTACACTATGTTCTCACATCCCTACGTAAAGTCAGTAAGTTTCCCTTCAATTAACAGCCAATGTAACCTCAAGAACTACATGGATATCATTCTAAAACATCTCAGCATGGAAGAACAGTCACACCATCCTACAAACTGGGCCTGGATCTGGCAGTAGCCTAACATGAAATACTATACCAAATGTTCATAAACAGGCAAAACATGCTTGGGAAAAAAAATCCAAAGCACAGTAAAATTACCCTATTCACCAAAAATAACCTATACTCAGGCATTTAAGAAAATCAGGAAAAAAACAAGGGTAAAAAATGAAACATGCAATACCCCGTTCAAGTTTATTGGTGGAATTTGCACATAATACTCAAAGACTTGTACAGAAAGGCACAAACCACCTACCTTGATGTTAGAAGATCGATATACTTGAACCAAGGGGCCTGAATCGCCTTAAAATGTCGAATATCTATAATGAAATCTAAAACATTCAACCCTCGATAACTTGGAAAAGATAAGGAATTGAAAAACGAAGCTCTAGGAGAAGGAAGAACTCACTGATGTGATTCTAACGCACCCGACGGTGTTAGAGTCATAGAATGAATAGAGGCATGGTTGCTTGTCGAAGATCCGTGGTCGTACCGTCACTCTCAGATGAACCAAGGATAAAAGATGGTTGTTTTGTCCGTCAGATGTGACCTCAACACATTTATTGAGAAAAAAACAAAATACATGGTGTGTACTTCTAGAGTACATGGTGTGTACTTACTGTTTCTGTACTCCACTTTATGAAGCCTCCACATCACCCCACACGACCATGTGTGTGACCCTTACATTTCCAACACATGGACTCGCACGGCAACGAAGTACATGGCGTGAACTCATAAAGTACACGATGTGTACCTTAAAAATTTCTAGAAACTCATCTTTTCTCAAAAACTCCACTAAAAGAAATAAAACATACCTAAAAATAAGGTCTGGGTTCTTAAAAACTCCCCCCTTAATGAAATTCATCCACAAATTTCCCTAGTGAGGCGTAGAGAAAGAAACCCCAAACAGCTCCGGCCACTGCGATCGTACATCAGTCTCCCTCTCCTAAGTCTCGTCCTGTACTCGCCCGTGCTGCCATAGAACCTATAATAGAGGAACAAACTGGACATTGAGAACATTCGTACTGCGATCGAAAATCTGGATAGGATGTTCCTCAAACGATGCATATGCCTTAAGCTCAACCTCCTCAGGTTGAAAGACATAATGCAGTTCTGAAATGTAATGTTGGAGCCGAGAAACGTGGAAGACGTCATGCATAGCCTGATACCTCTGAGGTAACTGCAACTGATAGGCAACCGGACCAACCTATAATGGCCCAGACCCTCATGAACCCTCCCTTTTCTAAATTTCAGTGGGACCAATTCGCACGACCGATCAGCGAGACCGATCTGCACGACCGATATGTGAGACCGATTGGTGTCATCCAGCCTTGGCGGGATTTTCTTCTAAAGCCTCCCCTGTAACCCCACTTTTAGGCCTTTTAACTTTTTGAAGCATTTCAAGGCCATTTTTAAGCCCATAATTAATATCTAAATATCAAAGAAACCCCCCTACTAAATAAAAATTAATACAGTCATGTGTAACCACCCAACCACATGGAAGAACCACGATCCGACTTCGAAGGCGTTCAAATTTCTTATCTCGTAACAACCAGATTTTATCTATTTATCGCAGAATAAGTTCTTCTCCCCCCTTCTTCCTTTTTGGCCAACTTCTCTCTTCTCCTTGGTGCACCTGAAGTCTCTCCTTCTCGAGACTTGTGGTGCGCCTAGGATGAAGTTGTCTTCTCGTCCTTGGAGTCACTGATGTCCCTCCCCTGAAAATCGTGCATCCCCTATTCTTGGAACGTGGAGAAAAACTTCGACCCTTGATCAATCAAGTAGGGATTGTCTCCTCCATCTCTCCTTTCTGTGTATCATGTAGGGTGGGCATGCTTTTTCCTCTGTGGAAACTGATGAAACTGAACTTAATGAAGATAATGAATGAACTTTAAGGAATAAGGGGGGGGGGGGTGTGATCGATGTTCTTCTGTACTCTTTATGTTTTTATGTGTTGTGAACTGTACGGGCATACGCCAACTAAAAAACATGGTCGTTGATGGTCTTTCTCTGTGCATTAATAAACCCTTACCCCTTGTGATGTTTAAATGGCATGTATTTGGTTGTGAACCTTTTGCTGTGTAAAAGAAATTGGTTAATTATGTATATTCGGTGAAATAAATTGGAATCACCCGGATCAACTCCTTTTCTATGATAACCCTGGTTTAAGTCGAGTGGAATTGAAACCATGGAGTGTGTTAAATCTTTTAAATCTAAAAATACCTGCATGGGCTTTCCTTGTGTTTGTGGTAGTGGGTGGGTTTTTTTCATTCACGAGCCGTTTGCGGGTGACCTTATGGCTTTCTTGGATGGGGGCTTAGATAAATGGGGAGATACGGGTGGGGATGGGATCACCTGTTGTTATACTTTGACGCTGTGTGATTGCTCTGCTTATATCACGAATTGGGGTGGGATCCTCTATTGTTGAGAAACCGTTGGCTCCTGGATTTTGGGGACAAGGGGCTGTACCTTGGGGTTTTCCTTTTTTCCAGTACTTCGAGGTATCTCCCTTATCCTTTTGATGATGTGACTTTGCAATAGAACTGGGTGTGAATGCTGAAATTGCTGTTGGGTGTACTCTTTACATGGCTTGTGCTTATTCTTACTAGTTGCCCAAGTAGGTGCAGAAACTTATTTAAACATTATTACTGAATATGAAAACAAGAAAGGGACATGGGAATTTGGTTTGATGTGAGTTGTGACTTGGGCATGGGTTCTGTACTCTTATCTTATGAACGAATAGTAAGGATAGTGTTCTTTAGGCTGGCTAAAGAAAAACCTAGATTGGGTGAGTTCTTGTTACCTATACATATACTTGTAGTTTTTGTGTTTCTTATTCTCACCCCACCCAAGTTTAGAACTTAGTGCATAACACACCCATCTCATGGGGGGGGAGTGTTTTTTCCAACACTTCTATTAGTGGCTGGTTATTAGCCCATTTCTGCTCCCATTCATAGATATCCCAAGTATCTTCGGGCAGGCTATGATGGCTTGAAGTCAATTATTAGCCCAAGAGTCTTCGGGCAGTGTAGTGTGGTGGTTGGCCCAGGTGTGTGCGGGTAGATGGTTTCCCAAGTACCTTCGAGATAAGGCCCAGGTGTCTTTGGGCATGGTAGTGGTTCTTCTAGCCCAAGTTTCTTCGGGCGTGGCAGTGGTTGTTCTGGCATAGGTGTTTGCAGGTGTTGTTAGATGTGACAGTTGCAGCCCAGGTGTCTGCGGGTGGGATAGCAGTTATGGCCTAGGTGTTGGCGGGATGGATGTTTGGTTGTGGCCCAGGTGTGCGGGTGGGTGTGGTAGTGGGACTGCGGTGAGAATGGCGGGATTGGTTTGATGCATAGGATGTCTTCAATAACCAATGGGAAAGTGGCACGGGGTACCCAAACATTGATGTGGTATTACTATACATTACTTGACTTGCGTTATTTGGGGAGTGTGCCTTGGTGAGGCTTGGGTGGTTAGTTTCCTTGCTAGGTGCTTGGTTATCTCTTTTCTCACAGGGAATTGGTATGCCTCCCCACTTGTGCATGAGAGTCTTTGGGTTTTCCCTACTGAGTATACTTGTATGCTGACCCTACGTATATAAAACTTCTTTCAAGTTTTTAGGAGGACTTCGGGGACCGTGATGGACCATACTAGCTCAGACCTTTTGGTATTTTTCTTTCTAGTCTCTTTATACATTGTGGATTTTACTTTTGTGACATGCATTGGGAATGGTTCTTGGCTTTACTTTTACTTTTAGTTTTGGTGTTGTAGGATTCACTATCTTATCTCCCGATCCTATTAAAAAAAGGGTAATTCCTTCCATTAGTGTGTGATCTCGTTCCCTTGGTGCTGGTCACCACTCTGGGACCTATTGAAGGCAGTTTTTGGGGGTCATTATCTCTCCTTCAACATAAAGAAGGAAGGGCCTGAAAATCTGCTGACCCTTCCCACCTTTTGGTGAAGGCAAGTCGTGATAGAATGGTATCAGAGAAGCAGGTTGAGAGATAGGATAGAGTCTGGAGTTAGGAATAGTGAGGATTGCATGGGATGGTAGGGAAATAGTGTTGGGTGACCTTGGTGCATGAATTAGGCCAGGGAAGACCGGATATGACACATGATTTTAGGGCACCCGTGATCCAATTCAAGGACTCTGGACCTACCGACCGACCAAGTGAGGCTACACTGATTGCAGTGTAGAGACCCTAGGAATGTTACATGTATCATAATGACTTGTGTTCTCTTGTTTCTGGGTGTTTTGTGGATTCAAAAATAAATAAAGAAGTCAAATAAAATGTAAGAACAATATTCTTCACTACTTGGGCTTAGGCATTCCTTGTTTACCTTGTAGCTATGGCACCAGGGAGACGATCACGAGTTGTACAGGCGATCAAGGCCCAAGAGGTTGACTTGGCCGATCAGCAGAGGGCTGATCGAGAGGAGGAGGACGACCATTGGCAGAAGACGCTTCGAGCCTTCCAGCGACAGACCCTTGACAAGTACGAGGGAAGCACCTTTGACATGAAGACGGAGGGCTGGCTAGAAAATCTAGTGATAGTCTTTGGCCTGATCCGGGCTCCGACCGAGTACTGGGTCACTCTGGCCATCATCCAGATGTGGGGAGTAGCGCGTCATTGGTGGACACTCTACCTGGGGGAGAGGAGAGAGGCTAAGGTTTCATGGGATGATTTCGAGAAGGAGTTCCGGGTGGAATTAATCTCTTCTATGATGAAGGCAGAGAAGAATCATAAGCTACTCTCCCTCCAAATTGGGAATATGTCGGTAAGGGAGTTGGGGATCATGTTCAAGGATCTCTTCCACTTTGCTCCAGAACTCTTTCCGGAAGAGGAGTCTCGGGCGAGACGTTTAGAGGAGGTGCTCCAACCCTTCCTCCAGTACACTGTTACCCACTTCACCTTACTAACATACTTGGAGGTCCAGAAGAAGGAAGAGGTGGTGGAGAGAATGCACACATTGGGTAGTGTGTCACGAGAGGGGATTCAGCTGGGCCTGTCAAAGGGAAAGGCCGTCAGCACCATACCTCCATCATCAGGACCCTCTAGGTTCTGACTAGTAGGGAGTAGGCTGCAATAGTTCCAGTTCTGGTCCCCCAGTCCTCACCCCTTCCCTTCGGGCCCAGGATAGATGTGCTTCGTCTGTGGGGGCCATGTACATCTCTAGAATTAGTTCCCAGACCGAGTTCAGTATGGCAGTGGTGGATAGGCCTAGCATCTTCCCCAGTAGCAGCTTCTATCTAGGCCCTTTCAGCAGCAGCAGCAGGGGCAGCGAGCTCCCGCTTTTCCGAGGGAAGACGTTGCAGGGGGAGGCCGACCTCAGGGCACTCCTCAGGGACCTCGACCAGGGTGTGGTCGAAGAGGTGGCCAATAGCCGAGGGGCAGAGGAGCTGGGTGTGGATAGTTGCACACCACGGGGGCAGCAGTTCCAGCAGGACCAGAGGTTGTTTGGGGTATGATCATTTTGTCCAGTACCCTTGCTTACGCCTTGTTCGATACCGGAGATTCGAACTCCTTTGTTGCACCTGGTCTGGCCCGTGCTCTGGGTCTGGATGCCAAGAGACTTCCAGTGCCCCTGGTGTTGAGCACACCAGTCGGAGCTCATACCGACTTATTAGATGTTTGTAGAGGATGCAAGATGATGATAGGGCCACATCAGTCAGTCAGGGATCTACTACTGCTACAGATACAACCATACGATGTCATCCTAGGAATCGATTGGTTGTTCTCTGTGTGTTCCATCATCAAGTGCTTCCGAGGAAGGGTTGTGTTCTCAGACATGGGTGGTCGACATGTTACTTTCACCAGTGAGAAGAGTGGCAAGAAGGGTAGTAGGCGAGAGGAACCCATCCTCTCCTTGTTGGCTGAGCTGTCAGTAGAGTCAGTGGATGCTGACATGGTGGAAGTACCAGGGATCATTATTGACTTTATGGAAGTCTTCCCTAAGGAGTTGATGACTCTACCCCCTTGACGTGATATCGATTTTGGGATAGAATTGCAGCCTGGTGCTCGTCCGATTTTGATGGCTCCCTACCAGATGGCGCCTTCAGAGCTACGAGAGTTATGGATTCAGATTGATGATTTGATGAAGAAGGGTTTTGTTTGACCTAGTGCGTCACCGTGGGGTGCTCCTGTGTTGTTTGCGAAGAAGACGGATGGCTGTCTAAGGCTGTGAATAGACTACAGGAGATTGAATCAGGTAACATTCAAGAATCGCTACCCTCTTCCAAGGATAGACGATATCTTTGACCAGCTGAAAGGTGTAGGATGGTTCTAGAAGATCGACCTGTGGTCTGGGTACCACCAGTTGAGGGTAAAGGAGGGTGACATTTCAAAGACGGCCTTCAGGTGCAGATATGGGCACTTCAAGTTTGTGGTCATGCCTTTCAGCATTACGAACACTCCTGCTGTGTTCATGGGGCTTATGAACTCTGTCTTTCGGGAGTACCTAGAACGGTTCATAGTTGTGTTCATCGACGATATCCTGATCTAGTCAAGATCAGAGGAGAACCACATAGAGCATCTGAAGACGGCTTTATAGGTCCTCTGACAGCACCAAATCTATGGGAAGTTGTCTAAATGCATGTTTTGGACGCGATAAGTACACTTCATTGGGAACGTAGTGTCTGAAAAGGGGGTTACGGTGGACCTATCAATGGCTGAGGCAGTAGCTTCCTGGGCAGCACCCAAGAACGTGGAAGAGATCCGTAGTTTCCTCAGGCTGGCAGGTTACTATCGGAGGTTCGTACCCAAATTTTCCCAAGTTGTAGCATCTTTGACAGCCCTAACCAAAAAGGACCAGACTTTCATGTGGAGTGAGTAGTGTGAGGCAGCCTCGACTATCTAAAGGAGAAGTTGGTTAGTGCCCCAGTGTTCAGGTTTCCAGAATAAGGGGGAACATATGAAGTTTTCTGTGATGCTTCGGGACAGGGCCTTGGGTGTGTGTTGATGCAGTGGCAAGGTGTGATCTCCTATGGGTCTAGGTAGTTACGTCCCAATGAGCGTAATTATTACACCCATTCTCTGGAGCTTGCGGCAGCCTTTTTTTCACTAAATTTGTGGTGGAATTACCTCATCGAAGAGCACTTTGTAGTCTTCATGGACCACAAAAGCTTGAAGTATATCTTCTCCCAGCGGGACCTGAACCTATGACAGCAAAGGTGGATGGAATTCCTCCACGATCACGATTATAATATTTCCTACACCTCAGGGAAACAAAACGTGGTGGCTGATGCCTTGAGAAGGAAGTCACAGAGGGATGTGGTCTGAGAGTCAGCAGACGCTTGGAGGGCGATGGAGGAGTCGGCTTCCCTACACCTGAATGTGAGGATGGATAGTAGAAGGGGTTTCCTGTATCAGATGACAGTATAGTATTCTCTATTATGTCAGGTGGAGGAGTCTCAATGGGGAGACCCAGAGTGCGAAGTGATGTGTGACCGAGTTGACCAGGGCAATGATCTGGAAGGGTAGACAGAGGATGGTCAGAGCCGAATGCTTTTCCAAGGAGATTTGTTTCTTCCAGAGGTGATACGTGGCCAGGTTCTTAGTGAGTTCCACAAATCGCCCCTAACAGTTAACCCGAGAGTTTCCAAGATGTACTAGGGTCTGAAGAGATAGTTTTGGTGGCCCAGAGTAAAGCGGGCAGTGGCATAGTTTGTGGCCATGTGCCTAGTGTGTCAGCTGGTGAAGGATGAACACCATGTTCTAGGTGGTTTGTTGCAACCCTTAAGTGTCCCCGAGTGGAAGTGGGATGACATCTAGATGGATTTCGTCATGGGGATACACAAGGTTAAAGGAGGGTGTGACACTATCTGTGTAGTATTGGACGGGTTGACGAAATCGGCTCACTTTATGGAAATCAAGGAGTCGAGTGCAGTAGATGCTTTAGCACGAAGGTATGTTGATGAGGTGGTGTAGTTTCATGGAGTTTCAAGGTCCATAGTCTCGGATAGGGTTGCACGATTTACCTCACGAGTCTGGAGGGGTTTGCAGCATGCTTTTGGCACCTAGCTGCACCTTATCACTTCCTTCCACCCCCAGACAGATGGGCAGAAAGAGCACACCATCCAGACCTTGGAAGATATGCTATGAGAATGCATCCTGGACTTTAGGGGATCATGGGTGCTACACTTGCCTCTGGTGGAGTTCGCCTACAACAATAGCTACAACTCTACCATTGGCATGGCTCCATTTGAATCTTTGTACGGGAGGCCGTGTCGCTCACCCGTGTGTTCGACTGAGGTTGGAGAAGCAGGTGTTCTTGGCTCGGAGGTGGTGCAGAGAACGACAGAGAAGGTTCAGCTTATACGAGAAAGGATGAAGCCGGCTCAGGACCAGAAAAAGTCATATACCGATGATAGGAGAAGGCCCTTGGAGTTCGAGGTTAGGTACCACATGTTCTTGAACGTATCCCCTCGTCATGGGCAGTGGAGGTTTGGCCGGGGAAGTAATCTCTCTCTCAGGTTCGTCGGACCCTTCGAGGTGTTGCACCGGGTCAGCAAGGTGGATTATCAGCTGGAATTTCCACCACACCTACAAAGGGTGCATGATGTCTTCCATGTGTCCCAGCTTCATTGATATCTACATGACGACTACCACGTCATTGATTGGGGAGAGTTAGATATCGAAGATGATGAAACCTTAGTAGAACAGCCAGTGATGATTGAGGGTCATGAGGAGAAGGTGCTTCGTAGATGAACCATCTCGTTGGTTCGCGTGTTGTGGAGGCATGGTGGGATTGAGGAGAGTACCTGGGAGAGGGAAGCGCAGATGCGTGACCAGTACCCAGATTTGTTTTGAGTTTTATCCGGTTTTTCTAGTAATTGTTTTCTATGTAATTCTTTACCTTGTTGACTAAGGGATGTGCAGTTTCCTTTTCTGTGAATGTGTGTGAAGTGTCCTAAAGGATGGGGAGGGGAGGACCTTATTCCTAGTTAGGACACATTAAAGTGGATGCGCCTAAACCTATACGGGAGAGTCAATGCCACCCAAAGTGGATAGTATCTTAACACGGAGGAAGGGAAACCCCTATCCCACCTAGCCGTATGGTTTAGTCTTTTGTTTTACGTGGTTGCATGGGGAAAGGTGTAGAAGGGCATCCGTGGTTGTGCAGGAAATAAGGTGTTACTGTGTCAAAGAGGTTCACTCCTGATAGGTATCTTCTGGGGTGGTTGTTCGGACCCCCTCTTTCCTTTGGGTCTAGTTCTGGATTCTCGAGGGCGAGAATAGTCTGAGAGGTATCTGATGTAATGGACCAGACCCTCATGACCCCTCCATTTTCCAAATTCCGGTGGGACCGATCGACATGACCGAAGAAAGAGACCGATCGGCACGACCGGTCGGCAAGACCAATCAGCGCGACCGATCGGCGAGACCAATCGGCGAGACTGATCGGTGTCATCCAGCCTTGGCGGGCTTTTCCTCTACAGCCTCCCCCGTAACCCCACTTTTAGGCCTTTTATCTTTTTGAAGCATTTCAAGGCCATTTTTAAGCCCATAATTAATATCTAAAAATAAAAGAAACCTCCCTACTAAATAACAATTAATCCAGTCATGTGTAACCACCCAACTGCGTGGAAGAACCACAATCCGACTTCGAAGGTGTTCAAATTTATTATCCTGTAATAACCAGATTTTGTCTATATATCGCAGAAGAAGTTCTTCTCCCCCATCTTCTTTTTTAGACGACTTTTCTCTTCTCCCTGGTGTGCCTGAAGTCCATCCTTCTCGAGACTTGTGGTGCTTCTAGGAAGAAGTCATCTTCTTGTCCTTGGAGTTCCCAACGTCCCTACCCTACAAATCGCGCATCCCTTGTTCTTGGCACGTGGAGAAAAATGTCTATCCTTGATCAATCAAGTAGGTATTTTCTCTTTCATCTCTCCTTTCTGTGTATCATGCGGGGTGGGCATGCTTTTGCCTTTGTGGAAACTGATGAAACCATACTTAATGAAGATAATGAATGGACTTTAAGGAATAAAGGGGGGGGGGGGGTGATCGATGTTCTATTGTAATCTTTATGTTGTTATGTGTTATGAACTGTACAAGCCTAAGCCTACTGAAAATCATGGCCGTTGGTGGTCTTTCTCTATGCATTAATAAACCCTTACCCCTTGTGATGTTTAAATGTCTTGTATCTGTGTTTGAACATTTTACTGTGTAAAGTAAATTGGTTAATTACGTATATTCTGCGAAATAAATTGGAAGCACCGGGATCAACTCCTTTTCTATGATAACCCCAGTTTAAGCCCAGTGGAATTGAAACCATGGAGTGTCTTAAATCTTTTAAATATGAAAATAACTGCATGGGCCTACCTTGTGTTGGTGGTTGTGAGTTAGTGGTTTTCCTTCACGGGCCGTTTGCGGGTGACCTTGTGGCTTTCTTGTATGGGGGCTTAGATTGATGGGGCGATGCCGGTGGGGATGGGATCCCCTATTGTTATACTTTGATGTTGTGTGATTACTCTTCTTATATCACGAATTGGGGTGGATATTCTGTTGTTGAGAAACCATTGGCTCCTGGATTTTGGGGACAAGGGGATGTACCTTGGGGTTTTCTTTGGTTCTAGTACTTCGAGGGATCTCCCTTATCCATTTGTTGATGTGACTTTTCAATAGAACCAGCTGTGAATGCTTATATTGCTGTTTGGTGTACTCTTTCCTTGGATTGTGTTTATGCTTACTAGTTTCCCATGTAGGCACAGAAACTTATTTCAACATTATTACTGGATATGAAAACAAGTATGGGACATGGGGATTTGGTTTGATGTGAGTTGTGACTTGGGCATGGGTGTTGTTCTCTTCTCTTATTAACGCATAGTAAGGATAGTGTTCTTTAGGCTGGCTGAAGAAAAACCTAGATTGGGTGAGTTCTTGTTACCAATACATATACCTGTAGTTTTTGTGTTTCTTATTCGCACCCCACCCTAGTTGAGAACGTAGTTCCGAACACCCCCATCTCATGGGGGAGGGTGTTTTTTCCAACACTTCTATTAGTGGCTGGTTATTATCTCCTTTCTTCTCCCTTTCCTAGATAGCCCAAGTTTCTTCGGGCAGGCTGTGTTGGCCTGAAGTCCATTATTATCCCAAGAATCTTCGGGCAGGGTAGTGTGGTGGTTCTCCCAGGTGTGTGTGGGCAGGTGGTTTCCCAAGTACCTTCAGGATGAGGTCTAGGTGTCTTCGGGCATGACAGTGGTTCCTCTAGCCCAGGTGTCTTCAGTCATGGAAGTGGTTGTTCTGGCCTAGGTGTTTGCAGGCGTGGTTATGTGTGAAAGTTATGGACCATGTGTCTGCGGGTGGGATAACAGTTGTGGCACAGGTGTTTGTAGGCGGGATGTGTGGTTGTGGCCCACGTGTGCGGGTGGGTGTGGCAGTGAGACTGCGGTGAGAATGGCGGGATTGGTTCGATGCATAGGATGTATTCAATAACCAGTGGGAAAAGTAGCACGGGGTACCCAAACATCGTGTGCTATTATTATACATTACTTGAATTGTGTTATTTGGGGAGTGTGCCTTGGTGAGGCTTGGGTTGTTAGTTTCCTTTCTAGGTGCTTGGTTATCTCTTTTCTCATAAGGAATTAGTATGCCTCCCCACTTGTGCACGAGATTCTTTGATTTTTCCCTAGTGATCATACTTGTATACTCACCCTATGTATATAAAACTGCCTTTAGGTTTCCAGGAGGACTTCGGGGACCGTGCTGGACCATACTAGCTCAGACCTTGTGGCAGATCATCACAGTTGTTGTTGTTCTTTCTTTTGGTATTTTTCTTTGTAGTCTCCTTATAAATTGTGGATTTTACTTTTGTGACATGCATTGGGAATGGTTCTTGGATTTAATTTTACTTTCAGTTTTGGTGTTGTGAGATTCACTATCTTATCTCCTGATCCTATTAAATGAAAAAGGGAAATTCCTTCCATTAGTGTGTGATCTCATGCCCTTGGTGCTGGTCGCAACTCCAGGACCTATTGAAAGTGAGTTTCGGGGGTCATTATCTATCCTTCAACTTAATGAAGGAAGGGCCTGAAAATCTTCTGACCCTTCCCTATTTTTTGGTGAAGGTGGGTCATGACACAACCCTCTCCAACACCTGAAATAGCCCAATGTACCTCAGCAAAAGATTACCATGTCTCCTAATCCTCCTGTGAACCAACCTCGGTGTGACACGCAAGAAAATCTGACCCCCGACCTCGAACTCCAGAGGTCTTCTCCACTGATCAACATAAGACTTCTGACAGGACTGTGTAATAGCCATCCTCTTCGGAATCAAGTCTATCTACTATGTGGTCTCCTGAACAAGATGTGGTTCTAGGAAAGCTGCCACTCCTGCCTCCAGCCAACATAAGGTTGATCGGAAAGTTCTATCGTACAAAGCCTCAAAAGGTGCCATCTGAATAGTTGCTTGAAAACTATTATTGTAGGCAAACTCTACAAGAGGTATATGCTTTTCCCAAGAACCTCCAAAGTCCAGAATGAAAGCTCAGAGAATATCCTCAAGCACCTGAAGCTTACGCTCGGACTAGCCATCTGTCTGGGGATGTTATGTTGTACTCAATATTACCTTTGTACCCAAAGACTTCTGAAGCCCCTGCCAAACCCGAGAAGTAAAACTTGCATCCCGGTTAAAAACAATAGATTCTGGAACTCCATGTAGATGCACAATCTCTTGGATGTACAACCATCCTAGATCATCAACAATGAAGGTATCCATGATCGGAATGAAGTGAGAATCCTTCGTAAGCCTGTCAATGAAAACCCAAACAATATTATTCCCTTGAGGTGACCTCGGAAATCCGGACACTAATTCCATCACGACATCATTCCACTTTAACTCTAGAATGGGTAATTGCTGCAAAAGACCTACTGGTCACTGATGCTCCGCTTTCACCTAATGACAAGTGGAACACCTCATGACGAAACTAGTAACATCCCTCTTCATACTTGACCACCAATACTGGCGTTGTAGATCATGATACATCTTGGTGACTCCAGGATGAACTGCACAAACTGAGGACTGAAAATCCCACATCATCTTCTTGCATATATCTTCTGGCACCCATACACATCCTTGGAAACACAAGATCTCATCCTCACCTATTGTCCATCCAAGAAGAGGGTCCTATCATGACACAATTTACCGTAGGATTAGGCCTTCTGAGTCTGATAGATGCCTCATCCATACCTGATCGAGAAGAGCAGAGGAAATAGCTATAGAAGATAGAAAACTTTTCCCTTGTCTATCGTGCACCTCCAAATGCATCTCAGAGAATAGAACCATAAGCTTCCACACACTATTGGCCTCATGAACTTCTTGTATCTGAGTCATTCAGCTCAATGAATCAACCACTGCGTTGCCCTTTCCCGGCATATAGGAAATATCAATGTCAAAGGACTATAGGTACTCAACCCACATGCACTGTCTCAAATTCAGATCACGCTGAGTAAAGATGTACTTGAAACTTTTGTGGTTAGTGAAAACCACAATATCCTCTCCCATAAGATAATTTATCCAACAACGTAAGACATGAACAACTACCACCAGCTCGAGATCGTGCATTGGGTAGTTCCACTCATGTGGCCTCAACTACCAAGCCCTGTACGCAACGACTCCATCTCCCTGCATAAGCATAGCTCATAGCCTAATACCTGAAGCATCACAGTAATAAGTGTAGCACTTCCCTGACTCTGGAAAGTCTAGTATCAGTGCTGAAGTCAACATCCCTTTCAGCTCTTGAAAGGATGACTCAAAAGAATCTGACCATAAGAACTTCTCACCCTTCATTGTCAGACCTGTCAGTGGTGCTGATAAGTGTAAAAATTCTTGTATGAAACTTCTGTAGTATCCAGACATCCCCATAAAACTTCGCACCTAAAATACGTTCTTCGGTTTCTCTCAAGAAACTAATGCTCTCACTTCCTCTGGGTCTACTAATACTCCTGTATCTAAGATAACATGACCCAATAAGTGAATATGATCCATCCAAAAGTGGCACTTCGAGATCTTAGTATATAACTGATTCTCCCTCAGTGTACTCCAAATGATCTCAAGATGGGTAGCATTGTCGGGTCGAGTGTGAGGGTACACCAAGATATCGACCACGAAGACCACCATGAAAGAGTCTATGTATGGATGCACCACTCGGTTCATGAGTTCCATGAGAACTACAGGCGTGTTCGTGAGGCTGAATGGCATAACCATATACTCGTATAGACCATACCAGCTCTGGAAAGCTGCAAGAGGTATATCAGATGGTCTAACACACAACTGATGATAAATGGAATTCAAATCGATCTTCAAGAACACCCAGTCTCCTCAAAGATGATCAAAGAGGTCATCGACCCTAGACAATGGATATCGGTTCTTGACCATCAACTAGTTCCGCTTTCGATAATCCACACAAAGTCTAAGGGTCCCGTCTGCCTTCTTCGCAAATAATACAGGTGAACCCCAAGGAGAAGTACTGGGTCAGATGAAACCCTTCACCTGCAACTCCTCCACCGACTTCTTGAGCTCCTCCAACTCATGTGTAGCCATCCTATAAGGAGTAATGGACACCGGTGCCACTCCTGGAACGAGCTCAATAGAAAAGTCTACCTCATGCTTTGGAGGTAAACTGAAAAATTCCTCTGGAAAAATATCCCTAAAACGATCCACCACTGGAGGATAGTATAACTGTGAAGTCCCCTGGTCTTCCAGATACAGACTAGCAATCTGAGCTGTAACTCTACCTAGCCTATGATGCTCGGGTCCTGCTCTACTCTCCTAGACATCCCACTCACCTCGAGGAAGAAAAGATCCCCCCTCTGGTGATATAAAGTTCACCCTGCGATGATAATAGTCGATGAATTCCTGGAAGGGAACTAACCAGTCCATCCCGAGAATGACATCATAGCCTATCATCTCTAGGAAATAGAGGTCCCATAGAAAGTGATACCTGGCCACCTCTATAGGGAACTCCTTGAATTGACGTACACTAGCTATCCTAGTCCCCAACAGGGTGTCTAGAGTCAAGGTATCGGTAGATAAAAAGAGGCAGATCCCAATGCTCTCCACAATAGCAACAAAGATAAAGCTATGAGTAGCACCAGTATCAAAAGGAGTTTAAGATAAAACTGAGGCTACTAAGATCATACCTCGAACTGAAGAGGGTCCCAGATCCTACTCCTGCTGGGTCTGCTCCACTACATATGCCTGACCTGTACCACGACCCTGTGACCCTACCTGACCGCTCTGAGATGACCCACCTTGATATTACTGAAATACCGGTGACTGACCACCACAGCCTCAACCTACACATCGGCCCAAACGGCCGGAAGAACTTCAGTTCCTAGATTGGTGAGAAACTGGTGGCACTTCTCCTAAACGAGGAGTCATGGATGAACCCCTATCACTAGCTACTGGTAAGAAAACATGACAGAAGCACTGAAAGTGACCCATCTTGCCGCAAGATCATCACTCCACTGGGTCTCTATGGAACTGTGGCCTCGTATGCCCATACCTTCCACAATGGTAGCATACCACCTGGCTACCTGAAGATGTGTCTCCCTCCCTTGGATCACCTCACATTGACACACTATGGTGCTTCCTGCTATCATCTGGAAAATCACTAACTCTAGAAGCAGAACCGCCCTGGCTCTCAGCTCTAGAATCTCTAAGATTGCAGTCCACAATCAGTGCCTGGTTGACAATGGAAAGGATGTAAATCAGGCTGAAGATATTCACCTATGAGTGGATCTCCCATCTAAGACTATCCTCAAACTTCCTTTCCAAGAACAATCCATCTTCGACCTGGAGGGCTGTGAAATGATGAAGCTCGGTGAAATGAGAGGAATAATCCATGATAGAAATAATACCCTGCTCTAGGCTAATGAACTCCCGGGCTCAGTCGGGCCATAGGGTCTCCAAATATAATTAGTCATAATAGACGAGCTGAATCTCCCCCCACACCATAACCTGCTGATGACCCGCCTGTGAGATCACGTCCCACCACCTCTTGGAGGAGTCTCACAACATGTAGGTAGCGAGCTTGAACCGCCTCTCTGGAGGCATCCCCAGATGCTCTAAGATCATCATCATCGATTCTAGACATGACTTTGTTGCCTGAGGTCCTCCTTCCCCTGAGAAGGTGGGAATATGCTGCTGCTGAAAACCTGCGTCAAGTCTTCCATAGTCGAGGCAAGAAGCAGAGCTCCCTGGAAGGTTTACACCATCCTCAAAAATTCCTTCCCAAAACTGTGAATCGGTGCCTGTAACTAGTATCACTGCTAGTGACAAGATTGGCACAACAGGAGGATCTGTGGGAAGTCCCTGATTAGCTATATCCGGCGTCTGATCACCGCCTGGAAATTGGCGTGCAACCGGAGGACATCTCAGTGCCATGAATCTGCAAGGTCAAATGCACGCTTTAGATCACATTGTCAAGGAAAGAGAACTTGGAGCGTAAGAAGGGAAAATGGGAAAGAAAGCATTCAGAAATTACAAAAAATGACTACACGGCGTGTTCCCTTAAGTAATTTACATTGGCGTGTACTTTTTCCAAAATTGGTCATATAACACTCCAAGCAAACGACGTGTTATTCTAACACACAGCGTGTACTTGATTCCTCTTCCCCTTCCCCAGTCCTTCAACATGGTTAAGCCACAAGACTCTCCTAAGACAAAACTACACAACTTGTTCTCAGTAGACATAGTGTGTACTAGACAAGCTTCACCTGAACCGTGTTGTTAGTGAAACAGTCAGACACATGGCTCGAACCACACGGCATGTTCCTAACAAACACAACATGTACGTGAAAGGATAACACCTACCTGTGTTGTTTGTGACATGACCAAGTACCTGGGTCAGACTACATGGCATGTTCAAAGTGGACACGATGTGTATAAGGAGATACCCCACCGACCGTGTTTTTATCTACATGGAAGGACTCCCAGGATTACACAACACGACGTGAACAACAAGTATACGGTGTGTTACCACAAGGTTTTCCCTATCCCGTGTATCATCCCACACTTCCTGTAACTTGGTTAGAGAATACATGGCGTGTACATAAAGTACACAATGTTTAACTATGAAAAACTATTTCTTCCCGAACAGAAGAAGACATGGTGTGTAGTCAAAACTACACGGCGTGTATTCTGGGTTTTTCCAGACAATAAGCCTAAAAAACTACTCTGGAGCCCAGAAAACACAAAAACAAACATTGCAGGTGCCAAATTCTGATCCGTGACGGCCCATACTCCCAGCAAATCAAAGTTTGGAATCTTTACAAGTTACAAACAAGGTAAAAAATCCAATGACCCACCGAATTATGGTCCATGAGGGCCCATAACACCTTAAGAACCAAAATATGGCATTAATTTAGGTAAAAACTTACACAATCAATGCTATAACAAGAAGAAGATATTTTTATCAAGCATCTATCACAACTAGATTCATATTTTACACAACATCAATCAGAACAACAAACAATTTATAATGCATCCTAGATAACATGGAAATAAAGCATGACATGTGATTTCTAGAAAGTACCTATATGATGCATGAGATGGAATAACCTCATCTCATAGGGTTGCAGAAAAATAGAACCTCAATAACATCAACGGTAACAACACAAAACATGTGAATCACTCAAGGTGAAATCAAATCAACTATAAAATTTCAACCCAGTCAAATAGAAATAAACAAGGTAGATTGGCTTTTCCCTATACACGGGTTAGCTACTCATGGGCACAACTTATTACCAAGTACCTATTTCATCCTATCCCTAGCTAAAGGCTCTAAACAGTAAGTCAAGAGAAAAGAATCCTATGATACCACTTTGTATCATCTCGGTTCCGGAAGCCACCTAGAGACGCCCCATACTCGGTTGGTCAATGTCCTCAAGCGCAATTCCCCAAATGCCAGAGGCTGCTGACTAGCAGCGAGGGACTTGGGTGTGATAGTGGGGAAACTATGCCTTCATTGGAAGAGTAACACAACGGAAATACCCAAATACATACAATAGAAGAAGAAGTAAATACCAAAAAACAGTAACACCGGAAGACTAATAAAGGAACCAACTAGAGTAGATATATATATAAATGATGCATTATACATATATGTATAGGAAAAGAGCCAAACAAGTCACAATGATGGAATAAAACAGTGTTCAACCAAAGTGAAAAAGGAAACAGATAATCTCTTCAGCATCACAAGCCATAGATTGGTCCCATGCTCTCTAGCTCCACAATAATCAAGAACCTAAAGTCGAAGGGTGATTGCCCTTATCTATACCTGCAACAATATAATCTGTTTGGGCCCAAAAGCATGACCCAAATAGGGTTTAAGAAAAAATCCTAGTAGAAAACCACCTGAAGATCTGTGCCTAACAGTCAGTGAATATATGGAACGTAAAAGTACATAAATTAGTAAATAGGAAAGTACTCAACAACAAACAATCCACAGTTTCTAGTATATAATTTACAAACAAGTAAGCAACCACTCAACCAAGTAGAAAAAATAGGTAATCCTATGGGTAGTTCTCACAGCCTAACCCCTTTGGTTCAACCAACATGTACTAGAAATCCTCTGGGAGGCACACACAGTCTCACCCCTATAGTTCTGCTAAAGAATAGACTCTCTAGGGAAGCACTCACCGTCAATTCCCCCTATAGTCTCGTATTGTACTAATGGAACTCTGGGTAAGCACTAAACGTCTCATTCCCCCTGTGGCCCAATTCAAGGAACTATAGAAACTTTTAGGAAGCACTCAACGTCAATTCCCCCCTGTGGTCTCGCATCGTATTATAAAGACACTCTGGAGAGGCCCTTACGTCCATTCTATCTATGGTCTACTACACTAGGTTCTCACAGCCCTGTGTAAAGTCTACAAGTGTCGCTTCACTTAACGGCCAAAGTAACCTCAAGAACTACTTGGCTATAATTCTAAAATATCTCAGCATGGAAGAACAATCACACCATCCTACAAACTAGGCATGGAACTGGCAATACCCTAACAGGAAAAACTAGACCAAACAGTCATAAATAGGCCAAACATGCATGGGTAAAACATCCAAATCACATTAAAATTACCCTATTCACAAACAATAACCTCTAATTTGGCATATAAGCAAAGAAGGAAAACAACAAGGGTAAAACAGGAAACACCCAATACCCCATTCAAGGGTATTGGTGGAATTTTCACAAATACTCAAAGTCCTTCTACAGAAAGGCACAAACCACGTACCTTGATGTTAGAACATTAATATAATTGAACCACGGTGCTTGAATTTCCTTAGAACGTCGAAGATCTACAAAAACCTCTAAAAAGTTCAACCCTCGATAACTTGGAAAAGAGAAGGAATTGGAAAACGAAGCTCTAGGATAAGGAAGAACTCACAGATGCGATTCCAACGCACCCGACGATGTTAGAATCAGAGGACGAATGGAGGCTCGGTGGCTCGTTGAAGATCCAAGAATGTACCCTCACTCTCGGATGCACCAAGTCTAAAAGAATGGTGTTTTATCCATCAAACGTGACCCCGGTGTGTTTAATTATAAAAAAAATACACGGCGTGTACCTCTATAGTACACGACGTGTACTTACTACTTCCGTACTCCACTTTAGGCAGCCTCCACGACACCCCACACGACCGTGTGTGTGGCCCTTACACGAAAAGCACACGGCCTCGCATGCCAACAAAGTACACGACGTTCACTCATAATGTACACGACATGTACTTTAAAAATTTCCAGAAACTCCACTTTTCTAAAAAACTCCAGAAAAAGAAAAAAACATACATAAAAAGATGTTCCATGTTCTTACACATGTAAAAACATTCCCTATTCCATGGATCATTACTAAAACTTATTTGAGAAATTAATTGGGTCTAAACATACTGGGTGGGACACACCACTATCCCCAATCACAGTATTTTCCTTATAATGGATCAGGTTTCCCCTTATTCCCATAGAATATCAAGACCATCTACATTTTTCCATCCTTATATTATGAGATATAAATCATTACCCAATGAATTGGATGGAGATATAGGTCTCACCCATCGTGTAAGATATAATGGGCTCACTATGTGCTATCTTGGCCACATCGTCATATAAGATGTAACTGGATTACCTAGCACTATCTAAGCTAAACCATCATATAATATGTAATGAGATTAGCTATTTCTATATAGGTCACCCCATTATATAATCTATAACGAGATTACCTGAAACTATCTGGGACACCCCATCATATAATCTAGAACTGTATTACCTGATGTTGTCTAGTCCAACCACTCATATAAGCTATATCAGGATTAACGTACACTATCTGGGAAACCCCATCATATAAACCATAGCCATAAACCACAACATAAATAATGAACAAAGAGTTTTCATATCAACATAAAAAAACATTAAATTGATTATTCTTTAATAACTTTATGAACCCATGGAAAATAAATGGGTTCTTTGTTAGTCTCATTGACACATGATTAGATAGTGGAAAAGAAATGAGTTTCATAAAAATCTCCTTGAAACATGTTTTACCCATGAAAAATAAAATATTTTAGTTAAAATTATTCCATAAAAACATAAACCATTCATAGAAAGAATATGATTGGTATCCTTGGATGATATCCCCAGTAAAGAATAAACTATGTCAAAGGATATCATCTTAGATAGGGAAATTTTTTAAAAGAACACATAGAACATAAATTTTATTTAAAAACCACTTTGAATACATATAAATGAATAATTAAATATCATTTAAAACATTTCATGAGAAAATTATCCTTTCCTATTTTAAATGAACTTTTCAGAACCTAAAAAAATTTCCTTTAAAAATAACTTTGATAACATATAAATGAAGATTTCAAGACCATTTTAAACACTATTTAAAATATACCTTTTTAAAAAAAGATTTTTCTTTGAAAACAAATTAAAAAAAATGAGTGTCAAGAATATTAGGAAAAAAATTTCGTAAAAGAAGTAACCATTTAAAATTAAAAAGTTAGATTCAAATAAATTAACGTCATGATGGTGGGTAAATATGTACATGTTAAACATTACTTTTTTAGATTTAAACTAGACATCCAACAAGGAACAATCTCTATAAGGAGGATGAGAAAATTATCTTTCACCACCGTAGAAGCTAAATAGATTTCTATACTGAGAGGGTATATCACCTACCATCGGGACACGCCTATTCATGCATGGGAATGCCTAGATGAACAACTATGCGAAGGTGGAGAGCTGATTTCACGATGAACATAATAGGGAGGAGCAGCTCCAAGTAGTTAGTCTGGGTTGTATGTAATGTTTGAAGCCTATGGGAAAAGAATTTTTCTATTGCCTACGAGCCATGTAATACTTATGCCTACAGGCCTTTTAAGAGTTCCACATCACCCCTTGAAAGGTGGGTTATACAAAATCAATAACAAAATGAAGGCCTTTGGTCCATTTGATGGATAGGTGCATAACATGGCCTGTATCTGAAAAAATGAAAATTGAGACAAATTACTTTATCGATTTGGTAGATTTTAAACCATAAACCCCATTAATTAAATATAATAAAATAGATTTGATAATGGCCATAAATTTAATTATAATAATCATATAATACATTAATAGGAAGTATATAAACCACACAAAATAAATGATTGGTGAATAAGTCATAAGTCTCATCAAAATAGAAGTGAGATGAGAAAACTATTACCCAAAGTCATTACTTTACCCATACATGTTAAAACCATATGTATAATAAATATAAATTTATTACAAATCTAAAAAGAAACCTATTATTATATATCATACCACATGTGATTTACTTATGACCTTATATTACGTGTTTATTAACAATTCCATGTTAATGTTACATTTTCGATAATATCTACTTTATTTTCTGTATATGTTTTGACTTATTATTCTTGATCCACTTACTTAATTAATGATTTACATATTAAAATAATTTAAAAAATAATATAAATATCATATATATTTATTTTATAAATATTTATAATAATCTATAAAATATATAAATATGAAATGGAATACACCGTTCATGGAGACTATAGGCTGTACATATGCATGAACATTATTTTCGTTTTCTTGTCATTTTGAAAGAAAGAAAAGGAAAGAAATATATATATATATATATATTATAATTAAATTATAATTATTATATCATAAATATAACATAAATATAATGAACCAATCTTTAATACATTCCATACAAATTGTTAATGTATCACATTGCTTTGAGGTGCCGGTAGTCCACACGTCCACAAACGAAGATATCGTATTTACAAAAAATATAAATCATGAAGGTATGGTTTATATAATAATTAAAAAATAATAAATAAATAATAAATAATAATACATATAATATAAAAATAATATTTCCATCATAATTCAAAACCATTATAGGTGGTAATAAAAAATGAACGACATCATTTCGTGAGGTGGTAGTCCGCCATACACACGGACAGTAAGCTCATTACCAATTTAATGGAAGTGAGTGTAGGTGTAGGTTGAAAACATAGAATAAAAATATCTTAGTATACTGATTATAGTTATGTTTTTATAAAATCAAAGTATTAAAATAACTAAATGGATGGATAAAGAAATATAACCGAAATTCCCGTTGAAGAACATTACAAATTTTTTTCAGGTAACTCCTTTTGGTGGTCACCAAAGGGATTCCTTGCTTGTATTTATTCCCAAATTGAAGCTTATATATTTATAGGAAGTAATTTTGGAGCTTATTTGGTTTGTTTTTGGACAATTTAATGTGGGTTGAGAGGTGTGAGGAAGTGGGGTGGGTGAGTTCCTTTTTATTATGGTAGAGGAGTGACATTCTGATAAATATAAAAAGGTAAACACTGTTGAGAGGTCTCCATTGTGTCATGTGTCTCCTATAATGGTCCATTTTAGATTCAAGTGATGAAATTGTATAAATATGTGAAGTTAATTACTTTTTTCACATGTTTCTAGGTTATTTGTCACTTATGTTCAAGTTTAATCACTAAGTAAACTTGTTTTGACCTTAATAGTCATAAATACTTTTAATTAATTTCACTTATATCATTGGTAAAAAAAATGAACCAATTAGAAATTATAAATAATTATTATTACAAATATTTAATCCAATTATCCAAATTAAAATAAAATAATTGGTATAAATTAATTTAAAACTGAACACGAAGATGTGACAAGAAATCCATTTTTTAAAGTTAAAAGTTTCAAAAGTATGAAATGATTTTATATCCTATTTAAATATGAAATTGGTTAAAATGAAATACATTGAATTAATTTATTTAAAATTATATAAATAAAATTTCAAATCAATTGAAAAATTTATTTAAATATTAAAATAAATTATATGAAAAATCAAATTTCAAATAAAATTTAGTGTTTTCACTATTCATCAAAATATGAAAATTCTATAAAAATAAATAAAAAATTATCCAAAAGTAAATTTTTATATAACTATTTCAAAAATGGTCATTATTTTTTCAAATATTTTTTTAATAGTTTCAAAAATTAGGTTTAAAACTGGTTCTTCATTAAAAGATTGTAAAAATACTTTTTACAAAAATACAACTTGTTATTCATATAATTTAATTTATTCTTATCTTATGCCTATAAAATATATTGCATGAGTGTAAAAAATATATATTGAATATATAATATATTTTTTTTATTTAAAACATTAATCAAATGTTTTTTCATTAAATTTTTTGAGTTAAAACTGTGTTTATACAAAGACAAATAGTTTTCATTGAAAAGTAATTTCATTGATTCAAATAGTTCTTAAATTAATTTCTATCTTGTTGATAACCAAAGGATTAATTTTATATTTACATGTGTGAATAATATTTTTATAATTTAGTTAATCTTATTCATAATTTCCATTCCATCGGGTAGGTGGTAACTATAATAATATTTCAATAACAATATTAAAATTATATTTTAGTTTGGTAAAACTCAGACTTGTGTGTAACACAAACTATCAATAGAAATAAACATTATTTTTAACAAAAGCTAAAAATAATGTTTCATGTATTGTAAGATAATCTAAGTGTTCTGTGTAGTGTAAGATTAACATGGTGTTGTGTGAAAAACAATCCAAACATAGTGCATTCATATAACATATACTATATTCAGTGTTGTGTGAAATGAAAAATATCAAAAAGATTAAATTAATTCGAAAAAAAATATTTCATAAAATATCAAGGTGTTATATACCCACAATATATTCAGGAGATTAGATAAAATTTTATTTAATTCGTTCATATTATGGTTCAAAATATACTAAAAAAACCTTTTGAAAAGTGATTATAGAATGGATTTAGTATCCAGATCATGAATTTAATGAGATCCCAACCTACCCATGTCATTTAAGTACCTAACCGTATTTAGATCCTGAGTGGAGGATGAATTTAATTTGGTCCTATTATATGAAAATAATGACTTTGAAACTTCATACCTCTCATTCCTCACATGTTCTTGATAGATCATTTTTTGGTTGTCTATCATTTTAAATTCATCAATTATTTATATTAATTTTATAAATTAGTCTCTATGGATTCATAAGTGTGGAAATATAAATACAATCCTTTAAATAATTACCCTAAAAATCTATATATTTTTTGAAAATATTTACCAGTTTATTACTTATGAATGTGTTTCTATAACACATATTATTTTCCTTATTATATAAGAAGAATTCATAATGTTCTATAACAGTCTATAACGTTTCTTCTAACATGATTTTAGTTCTCTTGAACTGATATCAAATTAAATATTAATGATGATGATTCTATTTTATCTATATGATATGCTTAATCATATGTGTATCATGCTCTATATTCATTTAATAATGAATTTTATTAAATTTCCCAATGAAAATGATTTCCCCTTTTAGTATTCCCCAGAACCATTAGTGGGATATGGTCTATATTTCACTAATAAACTACTCAATTTTAGTGTTTATAGCATCAATTAGCTATATAGATATACCAACATGTCAATCATATCATTTATGACTCAAGGATAACTAAGAGGAAAACTCATCTTAAAAATCCATCTTATAAATTATCCAAACTCTATTCCACTAGTATATGAAATGTATGGTTTCCTTGATAAGTGTAACCCAATGATTATAATAAATATGAGATAATAATCTTATTTAGTTCACCCAAAACTTTCTTTCCTTACACAATATAGTACATGTGCACCCCACATTGGAAGATACTACCCCGTTGGATGATCTAGATCATTATAAGTGTTTACTTTAGAAGTATTTTAATACCCAGTATTTTTATAGGATTTAAAATATCACTATATTATCTCACATTTTCCAATTTATATGCATGATTATAATTATTTAGTCTTGATATCATATACCTTGAACCAAATTAATATTTTCAAAACATATTGATGAATAAAACATCATGTAACTCGTGATTTGTGTCACTAAAAAATAATATCAAATTATATTCACACATATCGAAATGATCTTATGCATAATGTACATGAAACCATTTCATGTAAAGTCTTAGAATAATATAAAACCAAAATCCCTTAAATAGAAATCATGGTGTGATAGGTACCCAACCACCAGTTTTCTTAGATTAAGCCTAACCTGTTAGGCCAGTTAGAAGTTTCACCCAATTTAGCACTATTTAAAGATCAATACTCAAGAAATAAATCAAATTCATTTCATTTATAACAAAAAATATGTATAAATCATAACCAACAATCACTTTTATGTTCCAAACCCATAAAAAAATCAATGTCATGATTGAACATAAATAAATATTATAGTTTACATAAAATGAAAATATTTATATAAATGGTATGTATTTTATTAAAATTAGTTTAACACTTAACTAAAATATAGGTCTATTAATAATATATCATCTGAATTCTTAAAAAAAGACAATATACTAAATCAATTTCCAATTAAAATATTTAAACATGTGAAAAAAATTAATGAAAGTTTTGTAAAGAATAAAATTATAAAAACTTTATAATTTATACATTCTTTATGGACATTCCATAAAATTTAAATATAAAAATTGGATATTTATATCATAAATATGAACAAATTATATTTAATTATATGCAATAAATTTAATATGACCTCCTTCAAATTCCAAAAAATGTGATATTTATGAAGAATCTTATAATCATAAAAACATTTTATATTTTATATAATCATCCTATACAAACTAAATATCAGATATTTTACTGTATTTAAACCATTATAAAATCCACTAAAACAATTTTTATCATGTTTTGAATAAATATTTATTTAATCCATTAAAATATGGAAATATTATATTACTATATAATTATACTTCATAAGAAAATATAAAACATTTTTAAATTATTCCTTATTTTAATATTTACAAACCCAAGAAATGGTTAAACTATATAAATCTACATTAAACCATGATCACAAATACCAACACATTTTTAGTATGTTTTAAAGTACCTCTCCATGTTGGTAATGTTTTTTGAGAATTTTATTGAAATTAAAATTTTCAGTAAAATAAATTAAATCATGCCCATTTTTCATTGAAACCATAACTTATTTTATCCATTGTGAAAATAATTTACAAGATAAAATCTAGACCATTTTTGTGTGTGAATCTGTTTAGACTCTTATATTTCATATTTTCTCTATAAAAATCAAATTTCTATACTATCCATGATAATCTTACTTGTAAACCATGATATAGTGACATTATTTTATAATGCTCTATATTTCATTAAAAATTTACAAATTGAATTTAACAAACCAAATAATGGTTTATAAAATTTATATACAATGTAATTTTCATGAAAAACTCATCATGGTTAAGAAAAACAACAAAATCCTTGTCCTTTGTTCACAAAACACTTCATGGTTATGGGAAATCACATTTTCTAGTTTATTAATCTATCTAAAACTCTAATAAAATAGATATGTCAGATGTTATAGTACAATAGAATTGTTTCATGGGGGATAACACGTTTCCAAAAATAATATAAATAATTAACTAAAAATAGTTTATAAAATATATAATTCTATTCATTTTAGACTAAATAAAATAAAAAAAGAACATGTACCTTTTTTATTGAATTAGGTGTCACGACCCGTCCTCGGGGCCCGTGCCGTGACTACCCCAAGCCCACCTCCCATAGGCCAGGGGCTGGCGACTAGCTCCAAGGCGTAAATCCTGACAAAAAGGGGAAGGTATTGCCTTTATAAAGTAAACAAACACCACCGATTAAGACAGCAGAAGTAAACACTAAGTAAAACTGGGTACAAAAGTAAGTGCAGAAAGTAAATGGGCCAGAATACAAACCCAAACTGAAAGTAAAGTAAAACTGGAAAGAAAGTACAACAACTGAAAGAAAAACAGCAACATCGAGCCGTCCACTGGAAGTCTCACCTGGAGGGTGGGTACAGATAGCCTCCTCAGCTCCTCGGGTCCAACCGTCCGCTCTGTGTACGACCCAGCCAGTGGTCCACCTCTAGGTACTGACTACTCCACAAGCCTCAACCACGATCAGTGATGTCCTTCATCTGCTTCCAACACAACGTAGTGCGGGTATATCCCATTCAGGGGTGAGAATATGCTACTTAGTAGGGACCCCAAGACCCCCGAAGGTCTCCCAGAATCCACAAAGGATAATCCATAAAGGAGAGATACAATCACGAAGTAACAACAAACACTAATTGGGTATATTCCCAAACATATACCAAAGTTTTCATATCAAGTTAGACTCCAACATTCGAGCCCAAGTTCGATAATGTCCACACTGGATAGTATAACCCAATCCATACAGGAAGGCACAACACAATCCACATAGGAAAGAAAGTCAATCATATTGAAGATAATGATTGAAAGTCAAGATTCAGCTCACAAAGGTATACTTCTTCGTAAGGTGATAGAGATGATCAGATATAACCACTGATTCATCTAATCTGGGACCCACGTAGGATACTAAACCAGCTAAGCTCTCAGACCCACATAGGATACATACTAGCTACTCTGCCAGACCCGCGTAGGATACAAGAACAGTAGTAATTCCCGTCCAACCCACGGAGGATTTCAGTACGATCTTCATCTTTGCCGAACCCACATAGGATTTCAGTGCAGTCTTCATCACCATCGAACCCACGGAGGATTTCAGTACGGTCTTCATCACTGCCGAACCCACATAGGATTTCAGTGCAGTCTTCATCACCATCGAACCCACAGAGGATTTCAGTACGGTGTTCATCGCTGCCGAACCCACATAGGATTTCAGTGTAGTCTTCATCGCCGTCGAACCAAAGGAGGATTTCAGTACGGTCTTCATTGCTACCAAACCCACATAAGATTTCAGTGCAGTCTTCATCTCCATCGAACCCACGGAGGATTTCAGTACGGTCTTCATTGCTGCCGAACCCACATAGGATTTCAGTGCAGTCTTCATCGTCACAGCCAGCTCTAGGGTTCCCGCACATAGCATGATCGATTTCGGGAGGGTCCTCTCCACGAGCCAAGGGGGTCGATATATCAACCGAAACGTATTCCGGAGTTGATGTATCCCAAAGTTCCGTCTCTACAAAGGGAACTCAACGCGATAGACGATGCATCAATCAGACGCCCGGTCTGAGAGTTATTGGCTTTTTGGTTATAGGGGCCCAGTTGGTTTTTATGACAAAACCAAACCAACCATACTCCAACTGCATCCAAACCTCGAGCAGAGTAAGCTAAAAGGTCCATCTCACTAAGAGGAATCCAATAAAGTCGACGACACGTCAATCAGATGTCTGGAGCTCAAGTTATAAGCGTTTCCGCTTCGAAAGCCCGGTTGGTTTTGTGTCCGAACCAACCCGACCATACCCCATGTTTTCCAAAATCTTGAGTGTAATATACCGAAATGACTGTATCAATACAAGGATCGCTACGCAACTGACGGTGTGTTGATCAGAGGTCCGTAGCCCATGTTATTAGAAAAAGACCGAAAGTGGTCCGAAAGTGGGGGGTCTGGGCTCGGTCCGACCCGGCCCAACCCCCCCGGGTCGGCCCGAACTGGGTCGACCCAACCCAGGTCCGGACCATTAGGGCACAACCTGGCCTGGTTGGCATGGCCCGACCTGGTCCGGTCTGGGGCGGCTCGGCGCCGGCCGAGCGGGGTCACTCGGCGCTGGCCGAGCAGTCGAGCAAAGGGGTCGGCTACCCCTTGATTGAAGACGCGGCCCCACGTGGGGGCCGCTCCCTTCTACCAATGGACACGGGGCTGGGCGCCGTGTCTCCCCCGGGTCTCGCACGGCAGCAGGACCGTTCACCTACCGCTACGGCTTTAGCCGCGATGGTCCCTCCTTTGCGGCGCGCCGGGACGCCGCCGCCTCCGGCCGCCGGTGCCGCCGCGCTAGCGACCCGCGCTGCCGATGTAGTCCACGGGCCACCGGAGCCATTCCGGTGGTCCGTTCATGCTCCCATCTGTTCCTAGGGTCATCTCGAGACCCGTAGATTACTGTGAGGGCCTCCAATCACTCAAGGGCCCCGTTTCATCATCGCCCAACGTTCCGCGCATCAAGAACAGAGAATCGGTGGGTTCAGACTTGTTCATTGGTCCGCACCCACCACGTTAGTGGTTCAAACAAATTTCAAAAATTTAATCAAAGGCCGAGGGTATAATCGACATAAATTAAGTTAAACCAATCACCCTACCTCAAGGCGTCGTTGAATGAATGTTCGTCGTAGGAAATGATCACCGCGGAAGATGGCGTCACGGAACAAGGTTCCGTAAGAGTCATCGGCGTCTTGGAGAAGAGAATTGTTGGTGTCACGGTACATGGTGTCGCATCGTCGATCTCCGAGGATTCGGCGTCCTTCTTCATCCTTCATCGGAGGTTGGCATTCTTCGTCGGCGAAGGTGCATTCTTTGCGTTCTTCGAGGATGAAGGTGAGGATTCCATGACTTGACCTCTCCCCTTCAAATCCTTCTCGCACAACGAAAACAAATTAATAAAATAAGGTTTTTCCTTAATTTATTTCTCATGACAAGTGCTTTTGAAATTCAAAATCAGTTCATGATTTAATTATCGGGCGTTTACCAATTAATGAGGCGTTTAATAATTCAATTAAATGCGAGAGTTGACTTGGAATTTAAGAGGGGGGTTCTGGTGAGTTACCATATTAAATGCACATGGGAGGTAAAAAGGAAATAAAGGGGTGGGGCTTGTGTGGGCCCCACTTCACTAATATCCTACCTAGGGTAGTTAGGAACTAGTGGGTCCCACCCCAACCTCCAAGCGTAGGTTTAAGGTACCTTAAATAAAAATAAAATTGGTTGCACAAATTATATTTTTATTCTTTAGTTAAACCAATTAATTTAATAACCTCACCTGAGCAAACGCAACTCTGGAAAAGGTGTTCTTAAGAAATTACCAGCACTGAGGTTCCATCAGTGCCTTCAGATTTTGATTCTGAGCATCGGTTCAAAAGTTAGGAAAACCTACTCGTTCGTTTTCTGAACGTACCTGAGATAAACTTGAGAAATTGATTTTGGGCACATCAGGCCTCGGAATCAGGTACCATCAGAAATTGAATTCTTGTAAAATCCCAAAGAAAATTTAAAAAAATTCCCTTGAATTTTATGGGTATTTACATTACTAACACCTCAGTGATTTACATCCTCATAAAGATACATCATAAACTAGGGGAACAATTGTGGGTACTGTGCACGCATCTGAGCCTCCCGCTCCCAAGTTCTCTCCTGGAGGTTCCTGTGATTCCATATGATGCGCACTAGAGGAATCGACCGCCCACGTAGGAACCGCTCCTATCGATCCTCTATCTCCACCGGGACCTCTGAAAAAGTCACCCCATCGTCAATGTCCAGCTCCCCATGGTCAATGATATGCGTCAGGTCATGCACGTATCTCCTCAACTGAGATACCTGGAAGAGGTCATGCACCCGGTGCAACTGAGGCGGTAGTGCCACGCGGTAAGATACCTCGCATACCCTGCTGAGGACCTAGAATGGTCTGATGAAGCACAAAGATAGCTTGCCACCTCGACCAAATCTCCGTAATCCATGTCGAGGCGAGACTCGCAAGAAAATGTGGTCACCATCCTCGAACTCTAGTGGTCTCTGCCTCCTGTCAGCATAAGACTTCTGCCGGCTCTAAGCTTTCCTCATTCGCTCTGGGATGACCTGGACCTTCTCTGTTATGGCCTGGACCATCTCTGGTCCAACAAGTGCTGACTCCCCAGGGTCTGTCCAGCACAGAGGTGATCTGCATGGTCGGACGTACAACGCCTCGTATGGTTCTATCCTGATGGTGGAGTGGAAGCTGTTGTTGTACGCGAACTCCACCAATGGTAGATGGTCCTCCCAGCTGAAACCAAAGTTGAGGACACATGCACAGAGCATGTCCTTGAGAGTCTGAATGGTCCTCTCCATCTGACCATCCGTCTGAGGGTAAAAGGCGGTGCTCAGACGTAGCTGCGTCCCGAATTCCTCCTACAACCCCTTCCAAAGCCGGGAAGTAAAGCGAGCATCTCCATCGGAGACGATAGATGATGGAACACCATGAAGCCGTACAATCTCATGAATGTAGAGATATCCCAAGCTCTCTACTGAGCCCTGCTCTCTGATGGGTAAAAAGTGGGCCGACTTGGTGAGTCCGTCGAAAATCACCCAAATAGAGTCATGACCTCTGGAAGTGCGTGGAATTCCAGTCATGAAATCCATAGATATTCTGTCCCACTTCCACTCCGGGACCTCTATGGGTTGTACCATGCCTACTGGTACCTGGTGCTCTGCCTTCACCTGCTGGAAGGTGAGGCATCAAGAAACAAACTCTGCCATATCATTCTTCATACCCGGCCACCAGTGCTGTCGTCTGAGATCCTGGTACATCTTCGCCACTCCTGGATGTACCACTAAAGGGGAAGTGTGAAACTCTTTCAAAACCTCCTCCTGTAAAGTAACTGGTACCATGGTACGTCCTCTAAAAAGGACTCCGTGCTCTCCTCCTATAGAGAATCCATCAGGTACCTGTCCTGAGGATATCTGCGCACGCCGCGTCTCACAGTCAGCGTCCTCACATTGTGCCTCTCTGACCTGCTGCAGTAGTGGAGGAGTGACTGTGAGTGAATGAAGAAAGGCTTCTCCATCACTATCCATGAAGGATGTCTGCAAAGCGGCTAGCTACTCTGTCACCTCCTCGAGTAGCTGAATGCCCATCCTCCTACTGAGAGCATCGGCTACTACGTTCCCCTTTCCAGGAGTATAGAATATCTCAAATTCATAGTCCTGTAGGAACTCGAGCCATCACCGCTGTCTCAGATTCAGGTACTTCTATGAGAAAATGTACTTGAGACTCTGGTGGTCAGAGTAGACTATAAAGCGCTCACCCATCAGATAGTGTCATCACATCTTCAGAGCGAAGACCACTGCTTCTAACTCCAGGTCATGGGTACCGTAGTTCTGCTCATGATACCTCAACTGACATGATCCATAGGCGATCATGGCCCACTCCTGCATCAGGACACATCCGAGTCAAGTCCCTGATGCATCACAGTAGACTACGTACACTACTCCCTCCTCCGGTAGCCTCAAGATAGGCATGCTGGTCAATCTATGTCTCAGCTCTTGGAAGCTCTGCTGACATTTGTCTGACCACACGAAGGGTTTCCCCTCTTCATAAAATCTAAGAGTGGTGCCGCAACTCTATAAAAGTCTGGCACAATCCTCCGATAGTACCCAGCTAGACCTAAGAAACTCCGCACCTCTGTCACGCTCCTGGGTGGCTCTGAAGCTAGCACTGACTCGAACTTCACAAGATCCACCGCAACTCCCGCCTCAGAGATGACATGTCCAAAGAAGTGGACCTCATGTAATCAGAACTAACACTTCGAGAGATTTCCATAAAGCTGGTGCTCTCGGAGTGTGTCTAGTACAAATCACAAGTGGTAGGCGTGCTCCTTCTCAGTGGTTGAGTATATCAATATGTCGTCGATGAAGACCATGAAAAATTAATCGGGGTATGGCTGAAAGATCCTGTTCATGAGACCCATGAACACTGCTAGAGCATTGGTTATGCCGAAAGGCATAACCAAGAACTCATAGTGGCCATACCGACATATGAAGGTCGTATTATGCACGTCCTCATCTCGAACTCTGAGCTGATGATAGACTTATCTAAGGTCTATCTTTGAGAACCACCATGCTCCCTTGAGCTGATCGAAGAGGTCTTCAATCCTTGGTAGTGGATACTTGTTTATCACAGTCACCTGGTTCAGGAAATGATAGTCAACACAAAGTCTAAAGCTCCCGTCTGCCTTCTTGGCAAACAATATCGGGGAATCCTAGGGTGAAACACTAGGTATGATTAATCCCTTGATCTGCAAGTCCTCCAACTATACTCATAGCTCTTGAAGCTCATCAGGGGCCATCCGATATGCTGGAGTGGATATCGGGGTTGTCCCGGGGTACAGGTCAATATTGAAGTCTACCTCTCTGCGAGGAGGTAGTCCTAGGACATCATCGGGGAAAACGTCCGCATACTGATCTACCACTATAGGAAAACTTGGACTCCGCATGTCAACTGCTCCTAAGATGAGGCTGGCCAACTGGTGGGTGATGGGATATCCTCTCCTCTACGTGAGTCCATGATGCGTTGCAAAGGTTCCCTTCTCGCCGGTGAAGGTAAACCTGCTCCCATCGGTGCATACACACCGCACCTTGCGCCTAATACAATCAATCTGAGCATGAGCTGTAGATAACCAATCCATTCCCAAGATGATGACGTAAGTCCTTGATGCCACTACAAGAAGATCCCAGCCGAAGCTCTCACCTCCTAGAGTACGCTCACACTACCGGAACCAGTGCGTAGTCGTCATGTCTACTCTCGTAGGAGTCTCTAGCCGTAAGGATCGATCCAACGGCTCTGTCGGAATCTCCAAACTCCAAACAAGGGAAGGGGAAATAAACTAATGACTCGCTCCTATGTCTATAAGAACTATAGCAAGGGTGGAGTAGACATAGATAGTATCTCAAATCATCTCTGGAGTGCCGTGGTTGTAGGCCTCCGCTGCCTAAAGCTGATCCTGCCTCTGCCCGCCAGCTCCCTGTGGTCGGGGTGGACCTCCTGGTGGTGGTGGTGGTAAAGCCTCAAAGCGTCGCCCACCACCTGCTGCACGACCAGCTTCCATGCCTCATCCACCTACTCTTGGCAGATCACCACGGTCAACCCTCTGCCTCTACCTCGGTGGCCCCTCAACCGCCTGCTGCTCCTCTGCACGGCGGGTCGGGCAGTCACGAGCCATGTGGCCCTACCCGCCGCAAGCTTAGCACTGGCTGCTCCTCGGAGGGCTGGCTCTGCGCCCTATTCCCCGCACCTCTGAGCCAGTGTCCTGAGGTCATCGGCCTGATGGCCCTATCCTCTTGGACCCCTGTGACATCCGTCGACTGCCAGCTGCATACGACTCTTCTACGTGCCACCCTGCGGTAGGTCTCACTACTGGTGTAGGCTCAGCAAGAAAGCTCTCAATGAGGAGGGCTCTCTCCAGTACTCCGGCCTGCGTCGGAATGCTGAGGGAGATCACTGATGCTCTGTTCTCATGCCTCAGTCCCTACTCGAAGGTACGGGCCCTGAAGAATGGGTCTCGTACCATTTCAATCGAATAGTGAGAGAGTTCGGTAAATCTCACCAAGTACTCTGCAACCGTCATGCTGCCCTGCCGTAGCTGTAGTAGCTCCTAAATGTGAACCACACGGTGGGTGACTGAGACGAACTTCGAGCAGAAGAGGCTCTCAAAGTCCGTCCAGAGGAGAGATGCCTCATCATGTACCTGGAGCATCAAGCTCCACCATCTGATTTCTACCGTGTGCAGTAGGCTCGCTGCGAGGATCACCATGAGGTCGGCTGGTGTCCCCACTAACCTGAAAACTCGTACAACTGCCTCCAGCCAATCCTCGACTGCGTGAGGGTCCGTCTCCCCGCGGAACCTGGGCGGTCTCTGACGCTAAAACTCGTGCAGTGCACTAAGGCGATGTGAACTATCAGCGGCTGGGTCTTGTAGCATCGGTGGATCGACAGGTAGAGGGACCACCGGTGCCTCCACTGTCAAAGGGCCTTGCACCGAGGCCTCGTCGCTTGGTGGGATGTCGTCTCACTCAAAGCTCAGAACCCTAGCTGGATACCGTCGTGGGGCCATCCTGAAAAGAAACAGGTGTGCCATGGTCAAAAGAGTATACCTGGTGAGCTGAAACAAAGTAATCACAAAGAAAACATTTGAACACACATGCAATCAATGTTTTCATGCATTGAGTTAGAAATCAGAAGTCAGGGCCCTGGTGTACGGATATGTCGGCCACCGAACCAATATTGGACTCCCTGGACTGATAACCACACTCAATACTGTTAACACTATTACTTCACATAGAAGAATGATCAGAGTCCTGAGTTCTGTGGTAGAACCAAACTCCTCTGATACCAATTTGTCCTGACCCGTCCTCTGGGCCCATGCCGTGACTACACCAAGCCCGCCTCCCATAGGCCAGGGGCTGGCGACTAGCACCAAGGCGTAAATCCCAACAAAAAGGGGAAGTAATTGCCTTTATAAAGTAAACAAACACCACAGAGTAAGCCAGCAGAAGTAAACAATAAGTAAAACTAGGTACAAAAGTAAGTACGGAAAGTAAATGGGCCAGAATACAAACCCAAATTGAAAGTAAAGTACAACTTGAATGAAAGTACAGAAACTGAAAGAAAAACAAAAACGTCGAGCCGTCCACTAGAAGTCCCACCTGAAGGGTGAGTACAGATAGCCTCCTCAGCTCCTCGGGTCCAGCCGTCCGCTCCGTGTACGACCCGCCCAGTGGTCCACCTCCAGGTACCGACTTCTCCACAAGCCTCAACCATGATCAGTGATGTCCGTCGTTTGCATCCAACATAACATACTGTGGGTATAGCCCGTGCAGGGGTGAGTATATGCTACTTAGTAAGGACCCCGAGACCCCCAAAGGTCTCCCAAAATCCACAAAGTATAATCCACAATGTAAAGATACAATCATGAAGTAACAACCAACACTAATTGAGTATATGCCCATACATATACCTAAGTCATCATTTCCAGTTCGGCTCCAACATACGAGCCCAAGTTCGATCACGTCCACACTAGATACTAAAACCCAATCCACACAGGAAAGCACAACACAATCCACATAGGAAAGCAAGTCAATCATATTGAAGATAATGATTGAAATTCAAGACTTAGCTCACATTGGTATAATTCTTCGTAAGGTGATAGAGATGATCAGATATAGCCACTGAGTCATCTAAGCTGGGACCCACGTAGGATACTAAACCAGCTAAGCTGTCAGACCCTCATTGGATACAGACCAGCTACTCTGCCAGACCCACGTAGGATACAAGAACAGTAGTCATTGCCTTCGAACCCATGGAGGATTTCAGTACGGTCTTCATCGCTGTAGAACCCACAAAGGATTTCAGTGCATTCTTCATCGATGTCGAGCCCACGAATGATTTCAGTACGGTCTTCATCGCTACCGAACCCAAATAAGATTTCAGTGCAGTCTTCATCGCCATTGAACCCACGGAGAATTTTTGTACGGTCTTCATCACTGCCGAACCCACATAGGATTTCAGTGCAGTCTTCATCGCCGTCGAACCAATGGAGGATTTCAGTACGGTCTTCATCGCTGCCGAACCCACATAGGATTTTAGTGCAGTCTTCATCACCGTTGAACCCACAAGGGATTTCAGTATGGTCTTCATTACTGCCGAACCCACATAGGATTTCAGTGCACTCTTCATCGCCATGGATCCCACAGAGGATTTCAGTACGGTCTTCATTGCTCCTGAACCCACATAGGATTTCAGTGTAGTCTTCATCGTCTCAGCCAGCTCTAGGGTTCTCGCACACAACAAGCTCTATTCCGGGAGGGTCCACTCCACGAGCCAAGGGGGTCGATATATGAACTGACACATAGTCTGGAGTTGATGTATCCCAAAGTTCCGTCTCTACAAAGGGAACTCAACACGACAGATGACGCGTCATTCGGACGCCCGGTCTGAGAGTTATTGGGTTTTTCGTTCTAGGGGCCCGGTAGGGTTTTAAGTCAAAACCAACCTGACCATACTCCAACAATGTCCAAACCTCAATCAGAGTAAGCCAAAAGGTCCGTCTCACTAACAGGAATCCAACAAAGTCGAAGGCACGCCAATAGGACGTCCGGAGCTCACGTTATAAGCGTTTTCGCTCCGAGGGCCCGGTTGGTTTCGTGTTCGAACCAACCCTGCCATACCCCATCTTCTACGAAATCCTAAGTGTAATATACCTAAGCTACCGTTTCGATCCAAGGATCGCTACACAACTGACGATGCATCGATCGGAGGTCTGTAGCGTATGTTAAGAGAAAAAGACTGAAAGTGGTCCGAAAGTGGGGGGTCTAGGCCCGATCCGACCTGGCCCAACCCCCCCGGGGCAGCCCAAATCGAGTCGACCCGACCCGGGTCCGGGTCCGGCCCATTAGGGCGTGACCCTGCCCGGTGGACACGACCTGACCTGGCTAGGAGCGGCGTGGTCCAGTCAAGTCCGGGGCGGCTCGACGCTGGCCGAGCGGGGTCGGCTCGGTGCTGGCCGAACGGTCGAGCAAAGGGGGAGGCTGCCCCCTTGATTGAAGCCGCGGCCCCACGTGGGGGCCGCTCACTTCTGCCAACGGATGAGGCGCTGGGCGCCACATCTCCCTTGGGTCCCATGTGGCCTCAATACCAGCCGCCTACCGTCGCGGCTTCAGCTGCGGCAGTCCCTCCTGGCAGCGCACCTGGACGCCGCCGCCTCCGGGCGGCCGGCCGGTGCCGGCCGCCGGCAACCCGCACCGCCTGTGTAGTCCGCAAGCCACCAGAGCCGCTCTAGTGGTCTATTCTTGCTCCCATCTGCGCCTGGGGTTGTCTCGGGACCCATAGATTACTGCGACGACCTCCAATCCCTCAACGGTCCCGTTTCATCGTCGCCCAATGTTCCGTGCATCAAGAAAAGAGAATCGATGGGTTCAGACTTTTTTGTTGGTCCGCACCCACTGTGTTAGTGGTTCAAATGACTTTCAATATTTTAATAAAAGGATGAGGGTATAATCCACATAAATTAAATTAAACTAAACCCCCTACCTCAAGGCATCGTCAATCAAAGGTTCGTCGTGGGAAATAATCGTCACGGAAGACGGCGTCACGGAACAAGGTTCCATAATCGTCGTCGACGTCTCAGAGAAGAGAATTGTTGGTGTCACGGTACATGGCGTCGCATCGTCGATCTTAGAGGATTCGGCGTCCTTCATCGTCCTTCGTCGGAGGCTGGCATTCTTCGTCGGCGACGGTGTGTTCTTCACGTTCTTTGAGGATGAAGGTGAGGATTCCAAGACTTGAGCTCTCCTCTTCAAATCCTTCTCGCACAACGAAAACAACTTAATAAAATAAGGCCTTCCCTTATTTTATTTCTCATGCCAACTATTTTTGAAATTCAAAATCAGAGCACGATTAAATTATCGAGTGTTGACCAGTTAATGAGGCGTTTAATAATCCAATTAAACACGAGAGTTGACTTGGCATTTAAGAGGGGGGTTTGGGTGAGTTTCCATATTAAATTCACATCGGAGGTAAAAAGAAAATAAAGGGGTGGGGCTCGTGTGGGCCCCACTTCAGTAATATCCTACCTAGGGTAGTTAGGAAATTGTGGGTCCCACCCCAACATCCAAGCGTAGGTTTAAGCTACCTTAAATAAAAATAAAATTGGTTGCACAAATTTTATTTTTATTATTTAGTTAAGACAATTAATTTAATAACCTCACCCGAGAAAACACGACTCTGGAAAAGATGTTCTTAAGCAATTACCAGCACTATGGTTCCATCAGTGCCCTCGGATTTCGATTCCAAGCACCGGTTCAATAGTTAGGAAAACCCGCTCGTTCGTTTACTGAACGTACCCAAGCTAAACTTCGGAAATTGATTCCGGGCACACCGGGCCTTGGAATCAGGTTCCGTCAGAAACTACATTCTTGTAAAATCGCAAATAAAATTAAAAAAATATTTCCTTTGAATTTTACAGGTCTTTACATTAGGTCTATCCAATCTCTTTGACATAACTTTGATAGAAATAAATTGGAATTAGCCAATGAATTATTTTTCCAAGAGAATCCATGGGATGTGTGAGTATCCTAATAATTAAGATGGATTCTCTTAATGATATGTATTTATAGAAAATTTGGTTAATGTATTGAATAGAAAAAGTGCTTGAGTATGATTTGGTCTAAAAAATTTCATAATACTATATCATTACATTCTAATGTAATTATCACATCCATTTGCCAAGTTTTGTACCCATTTATATATACATCCAAGGATGATACCTAGAAATCAAATGTTTTAACATAATTTATAAAACATTTATAAAACATTCTAAACATTACAACTCATTATAACTAATGGTTAAGTCCTCATAATAGTGATTTAATGTTTAAACAATCAATAAGGATATTAAAAATCCTTATATGATCACCATATGAAGATCAATAAGGATGTCCAATTATAATAATCAGTTATTAAAATTTGGTGGTAGGATTAAAATGATAAATATTGTACTTTACTCTATTAGAGTTTACATCCTTTTGATAATAAAAATTTCCAAAATAATCTTGAACTATATTGAAAAAAGTTTAGGTAACTTTATTTAGGATGCCCATGTAGAGTACCATATCCACTTTATGAGATGAATGAGAATCTCAATAGTGATAGAAGAATGAAATATAAATAAATTTGGCCTCATTAATATTATAAAATATATGTAATCCAAATTATAATGGGATATATTAGGACAAATGATAACATCGGGATCAATTTTACAAAAAGAAGTATGACCATTCTTGTAAAAACCGTATTTTTTGTGATTTTTAAAATAAATTCAATCTTTAATTAAAATTTCATTTTATTAAATATTGAGTTTATATTATATTACAATCAACACCATTTTTAAAATTCATTACATGAAACATTGAGTTTTAACAAACTGCGACAATCAATTAATATTATCATTTAAAAAATGTCATTATTACCTAAACTTTAAATTATAGGAATAAATTTAAATAAATACATTTTAAATATTATATATAATGGTTTTATTTAAAGAATATATATTTTTTGAAATTACTTAATGATTCAATAAAGTCTAAATATGTTTGAAAAATACTATTTTCTCATAATATAACGCCCCGACCCCAAAAGCCCAGAGTCGGTGCATTATTACGTATCATTGGCATTATCACAAAAGATCAAGTCTCAAAATACCGTTTAGTTTAGTAGCCTTGTAAGTACTAGATACATTTATAAGGTTTACATTACATCATAAAATGGAAAAATACAACAAAATTGTCTCCATAGACAACACTAAGATCCGAAATACTATCCCTATAGGTCATTCAAAATATACTTCTTCACATTTTTGAAAAAATAAAACATAGAAAGGTGTGACCTTAGATGCTCAATAAGGATAATAAATAGAAAAATTTCCTAAATAAGAAAAAACATTTAAGGAAATGTATAAGAATAAAAAAATCCTTTTAAACTTGAACTTCAGCATAATTTGGAAAAGATAAAATCAAATAATGTCATTTACTTATTCAAATGGATATTTTAATAGTCGAATAATCACATGAAATATATATAGCCACTTTCAGAATGATGGAATAAATAATTCTAGACTTTCATAACCACATAGTCAAGGCATTATACCAAGACTAAAAATAAGATTTTGTCAAAGCCTTCTTCCAAGACACTAGTTTGTCTAATGAGACCTACCGATGCATCGAGGAGCTATAAAGAGCACCACCCATCACATACAGAGTCCAATGCATTCCTCATATAAAAATGTTTAAACATAACATAAACATTCGTATTAAAAATATCATATGAAATATCAATACTTTATCCATTAACCATGAATGGTGTAAAAATAATACATCCACAGTCAAACATATCACAAAACCTTCAATACAATATGGATGTTTTGTATCATAATAAATCAACTTCAAATAATCTTATTATCCATCAAAGGATGTTGACATAGATGAAATCAATACTTTTTTAGAAAAATATATCTTACTATTTTAAAATCATTTAAAATTAATATAATTATAAAATAAATTTATTTTGACAATATTATTATAATCTTTCAATGTAAGTTTTGATGATGTTGTAATAGCAGAAAATATCCGCACCCACTGTATAATTAAAAAAAAGACATTCTTACCTTAATTTTGTCGAAAATGTTTTAAAGGACCCTGTTTGGAAAATGACAGAAAGATTCCTTTATGAACATATTATAAAAAGTCAAACAAGGGTATAAATGAATTTAACCCATAGAATATAAAATAATAAGAATGTTTTGAAATAAATTTTTAAGAAACATGGATGTGGTGATAAATAGGTCCCAGTAGTTAATTATGTATAAACGTCCTCGGATAATGAAGAGACTGTGAAATTAACCCTTAACTTGTACTTTTCCTTGGTCGAGGTTAGGTTAACCTCCTGTATAATGGTGAAATCATTGTTATTATATTATAAAAGAACTATATACATTAATATGATATCATATATGATATAACAATATTTCTTTGTTAACGATATTTCAGTAGAATCATCGTTTTGGGTGTTAACTGATTCATTTTCCTTTATATGATTTGTTACATAAGTAATGTTTGTTGTGGATAGGATGCATCTTATTTATATTAAGAATGATATTAATTCTTTTAGCTTTATTTTTAATCATCAAATAAAAATCAGTCTTGAATGGATATGATGGGGAATGAATCTCATCGCATTCATAGAGACTGTAATCCGTATGTACGCACGAGCGACAATATCATTCTTTTTATATTAAAATAATATATAATTGGATGGTATACCATATAAAAATAATCATTATCATGTTATATTTAGTATTTACATCAATTACAAATCATTATTATAACCATGAAAATAATAATGTATTGAATAACAATTACACCATGACGTGGAGACGGTAAGCCGTACATACACACATATGGTGACATGTCATTAAAAGGTTGGATAAAATAATGAATATTGTTGTACCATATTTATAGTAACATCAAAATATATATAAGTTACTTGATTTATTATTTTATAATGGAAACAAAGAAGAAAGAGGAAGTGGGAGAAGAAAGGAACTTGAAAGAGGTGATGAAATATTTACCTCTTATTTGGGTTCTTCCTATTGATTTGATCATTAGGGCTTATTATGTTAGATTTATGAATAAAGGAAGGCCTCTGGGATTAATTTAAGATAGTTTAGAGGGTATTTGGGCAAGTTTTGGCTGATCCAAAAGGCTTTTAAGGGGTGAATTTGAGGGAAGGGGAAGTGCCTTTTTATAAGAGGGGTAAGGGGCACCTTAGGAAAAGCTTGAAATATAATTTTTTAATAAAATAATTTTTGGTTTATAATGGATCCAAAGTGAATTATTTAAAGGTTAAGGTGGGTAGGGGTATTAAAACACTCAACCAATAGTTTTTAGAGAGATTTGTGTCATTATATTAACTTTATCTTTTAGATTTAACTCTTAGTTAAATAGTTTGACATTTACCATGTTTCTTTATATTTTTATATTATATGGTTAATAAGCATCTAATAGAACATAAAGTGGTTATTTAATGACATATATAATATTATTTAGGACCTTTGTCTGAACCATATATATTTAGTAATATAATATCAATTAATAATATAATATTTGTTTTAAAAACTATTTTAGGTCAATTTTGACACTATTTGGTATTTTGTTTTTTCTTAATTTATAACAGCATTATTACTTCGAATTTTTTTTATCTAACCTACACTAACATGGAATAGTAACATGAAAAATTAGTGGACTTCATAAAAAGTGTCAAATTACATTTATTTGGATATTTATAATATCAATTATTTTAATCTTTTATTAACATGGTAATTACTACATCATCATTGTGTCATAAATAAATTTAATTATTTAATGTTTATATATTATAAATAAAATACCATTATGTAGTAAATATTTTTAGATTTCTAATGAATATTTATAGTTTAATTTATCTTACGTATAACCCTATATTAGAAATGTTTTAGTTATTAAACTGTGATTTTAACACTTTTAAGTCTTCTTTAAATAAAATAATAATAAATGTCCTAATCTAATACAAGTGGACCAAAGAGGTTCATATTTTATTCCTAAGGTTTTTTTGGTCTAATTATACTTATTAAATAGAATTTGGACATTTTTTATTGTAATAATAATATCATTTTTACCCTTAATTACCCCATTTACTTTTAACTGTGGTAAATAAAAGTAAAAAAGTTTCTATTCACCAAAAATTATTTTCATCTTATTAAAAAAATTTTAATTACTAATATCAACCGTGTCTCTTAAATTTTTGAAATTCAACTCACAAAAGCGGTAAAATTATGTTTTTTGTAAATTTGCAAATGCTCCTAGGAGGTGGGTAAAAGACGGTGAAAAGTTCAATACAATTTTATATATCTAATATTATTACAAAATGACTCCAATGAATTAAATTGAACATATATATGTAATATGTATCTATTTTGATAAAAAAAATAAAAAAAAATATTTATTTAAATAAAAATTTTGTTTCAAACTATAACTTAGTGTTTTTCACAATTCATCAAAAATTGAATGTTTTCAAAAAAATACAAAAAATTCACACTAAGAGAATTTTGATATTCCGAATCAAAAAATGAAGTCCATTTTGAAAAATAAAATTCATAAAATTTCAAAATGTGGTTATTACTATTCATAACGGTTAGTTTGATTGGTTGCGGTGTGTTATAATCTCGAAGTTGCGTACAATGCATGCTTGTGCATTACTTTGGAGAAATAATGTACTGTGAAGTATTGGGGTTTTACATTCCTCCATACTTTAAGAAATTGCATCCACGCAATTTGAAATGTTTCTTCGAAAATAAAAGGTTTAAAATAGAAAATAACTTTGTGGGAAAACCCACATCAGGAATTAGGTTAATAAAATTTAGTCTTAATAAGAGGATAAGGGAAATGAAAGGGACACCACAAAATTAAGATCTTTATTAGGAGAACATTAGTGGAAATTAGTGACAAATAATTAGAGGAAAAATGTAAATATTTATAGGGAGTGATTGAAGTCATCAATCAAAAACAAGTGTAAAATTGAGGGCCTCAAATCCATCAATCTATGATGATTTAAAACACCATCAGTTCAACAGAACATAATGTATTAGAGTAACACAATTTTGATTTTAAAATCCCTTCCCTAATGTTTAAAAATAAATCCACCGATATAATAACAGGAAAAAAATAATATATATATATATACTTGATAAATATAGTTTCATCCTTCAACTAATTCCTACCACAAACACATCTTTCACTCCAAAAGATTTCAAAAAATATTCTATTTATCCTAATCCTATAGTGTTACAAAAATAATGAATTTATAATTCACCTATCAGACCCTTAATTAAAGAAACTACATTATTAAATCAAGGGACTTCATATAGACCAGCGGTAGGCGATAAATTCCAACCGCACTATGGTTGTGGGTTTGATTCCCGTAGTTGTGTCTGACACGATGGGTTGTCACATAGTCTGTGTGTTGTCCTATTTATATCAATCCAAAAATAACCTTAACAATATAATCCAATTTCAAACATAATCCATTCCAACCTTTAGACTTATCCAAAAATGCTTCTATCCAAAATCATAGTCCAAAATTTATAAGGAAGTTAAACACAATGAAGATCCTCTTTTCCATATAATAAAATGTGAACACCTTCATCATGTATTATTTTAAAATATGGTAACACCCTAAATTACCATAAAACCTTATTGATTACATTCATGCTCCCTTATTATATATAGAATAAAAGATATCTTCCTTATATCAAAAATATTTGAATATTCCAACAATGATGTAATAAAAAAACTATTAATCAGTTCCAAGGAAGTCAAGAATATCTAATATAATTTATCCAAATCAACCATATTTTATTCCGAAATCACTTCCTCATTATCAGGACCATATTAAGGATTACCTTTCCTTAAACCATGTATTTTCCAAAAAGTATATCTGACTATTAAGTCACTTTTCTTAGAACCATATAATCTCAAATCCTCAATAAAATAGTACTACAGTACAATCCTTATTTATCTCCATTTTTCATATAACCAGTATATTGTTGATACAATACTCAAATGAAATAATTCTATAATAACAACATAATAACAATAGTCATTCCTCTATATCTAAGGTAGTATCATAACTTGATTATTATCCAATAGCATCATTTGCAGTGAACTCTGATGATTGGGACATTGATTCGCGTAGTGTCCCAACGCCTTGAAGATGAAGCATTTTACATTTGAAACCTTTTTCTTACCCTTGAAATCACGTACTTGGTGTCCTTTTTCTCCACACTTATAACAAATTCCCATTCCCTTCAAGAATTTAACAAGGTTATTATTTCCACATTTATCACATATGGCAAAATCCTTCTTTCCCCTCTTCCCTTTATCCATATTTCTCTCTACTATCCTTTTCTTCTCTTTCTTCCCTTCAACGAAATAGGACTCAGATAAATCTTTACTTATCTTATTAACACATGATATTATTTCTTCATATGTTGAGAATACATGGGAGACTATTTACCTTCTAAAATTTTGCTTAATACCATGAATGATATGATCATTCTTACTCTTTGAATCATATATATTGTCGGAGTTATCATTCCTTCTACTGGGCTCCATTTCTATACAATGGCATACACCGGGTTAGTTTATGAATCATAATGAATAATTCCAAACTTGTAAAATACCTAATGAAAATTGAAATGTTTATGGATATAATCCGTAATCATAAAAATATTTTCTTTAAGGAGGAATATACTCATAAATCCTTCTTAATTATTTGTAAACAAAATGATAATTATCCTAAGAATTCCCCCCTAGGAGTGTCGTAACCAAGAGTGCAGTAAGGCCCATTGTCATGCACCGGTTCCCATTCGAGTCTAGCTCAAAGCAGTGTTTTTGGGATTTACCCCTTGGTACATCTGTGCAAGAGCCACCACTACCCACTCTTATCCAGATAGGGATATATTTTTTGGAAAACTCCCAAAATAAATACATTACCAAAATTCTTGGAAGTTCTTCTATACAAATACTCAATGTCTATCTTAGGGTAATGTGCTCTAATCAGAGTTTATCTAAGTCTAGTCTCCAAGGTTATTACTAAACTTCTTATGATACCAAATATAGCGCCCCGACCCGGTGAATTATTATGTATCATTGTCTTGATCATTAAAGACCAAGTCTCGAAAGACCTATTAGTTTAGTAGCCTTGTAAGTACTAGATATATTCATAAGGTTTACATTAGATCATAAAATGGATAACTACAACAACATTTTTTCCATAGACAACACTAAGATCCCATAGACTATCCCAGCAGGTCAGTCAAAATATACTTCTTTGCATCCTAGGAAAAATAAAACATAGAAAGGGTTGAGATCAAATGCTCAGTAAAGATAATAAAGCGGAAACTTTCATAAATAAGCATAAAAATTTAAGGTAATGTATAAGACTAAAACAAAAGCCTTTCAAACTTGAACTACAACATAATATGGCAAAGATAAAATCAAATAATTCCATTTACTTATTCAAATGGATATTCTACTAGTCGAATAATCACATGCAATATCAAGATCCACTTTCTTAATGATGGAATGCATAATTCCAGTCTTTCATAACCACATAGTCAAGGACTTGTTCCAAGACTACATATATGATTTTTTCAAGGACTTGTTCCAAAACACTTTTTTGTCTCATGAGACCTACCGATGTATCGAGGAGCTGTTGCAGGATCCACTAGTCACATACTAAATCCAATGCATTCCTCATATGAAATGGTTTAAACATAACATAAACATTCGCATTAAAACAAGCATATGAAATGTTAATACTTTATCAATTAACCATGAATGGAATAAAAATGACACATCCACAGTAAAAAATATCACAAAACCTTTAATACAATATATAAGTTTTGTATCATAATAAATAAACTTTATATAAGCTTAAAATTCATCAAAGTATGTGGATATAGATGAAATAAAAACTTATTTTTAGAGAAATGTATATTTATTTTTTGAAATAATTTAAAATTAATATAATTATAAAAGAAAAAATATATTTTGAAAATACTCTTATAAGCTTGCATGGGAAGCTTTGATGATGTTATAACGATAGAAAATAGCCGCACACGCCGTATAAGTTAAAAAAAGGAATTCTTACCTTAATTTTTTCAATAAGGTTCTAAAGGACCTTGTTTGGAAAATGACATAAAGATTCCTTTATAAATATATTATAAAAAATAAAACAAGGGTATAAATGAAACTAAACCATAGTCTATAAAATAGTAAGAATATTTTGAAATAAATTTTTAAGAAACATTGATGTGGATGATGAAGAATTCCCAGAAGATAATTACGTATAAACAACCTCAGATAATGAAGAGATTGGGAGATTAACACTTACCTTGTACTTTTCCTAGGTCAATGGTAGGTTAACCTCATGTATAATGGTGAAATAATTGTTATTAGATTATACAAGAACTATATAAATTAATATGATATCATATATGATCTTCTAACATTGCTTTGTTAATGATATTTCAGTAGTATCATCATTTCGGGTGTTAACTGATTCGTGTTCCTTTATATGATTTGTTGTGGATAGGATTTATTTTATTCATATTCAGAATGATATTAAGTCTTTGATAATTATTTTTAATCATCAAATGAAAATTACTGTTGAATGGATATGATGGGGAATAAATCTCATCGCGTTTGTGGAGATGGTAATCCGTACGTATGCACGAGCAACAATATCCTTCTCTTGATATTAAAATAATATATAATTGGATGGTATATCAGATATACAGAATAATTATCATTTTATATTTATTATTTACATCAATTAAACATCATTATTATACCCATGAAAATAATAATGTATTGAATAACAATTATACCACGACGTGGAGACGGTAAGCCGTATATACTCACGTATGCTGACATGTCATTCATAGGATGGATATAATAATGAATATGGTTGTACCATATTTATAATAACATCAAAATATATTGAATATACTACAGTTATTATTTTAGAATGTAAACTACAAAGAAAGAGTAAGTGGAAGAAGAAAGGAACTTGAAAGAGGTGATGAAATATTTACCTCTTCTTTGGGTTCATCCTTTTGATTTGATCAAAAGGTCTCTTTAGGTTGGATTTATGACTAACAGAAGGCCTCTATGATTACGTTAGGATAGCTTATAGGGTATTTGAGAAGGGTTTGGCTGATCCAAAAGGCTTTGAAGGTGTAAATTTGAGGGAAGGGGAAGTTCCCTTTTATAAGAGGGGTGAGGGGCACCTTAAGAAAAGCTAGAAATATTATTTTATAATAAAATCATTGTTAGTTTATAATGGCTCAAAAATGAATTATTTAAAAGGATACAATGGGTATGGGTCTAAAACCACTCAACCAATAGTTTCTATACAGGTTTGGGTCACTATATTAACTTTATCTTTTAAATTTAACTCTTTGTTAAATAGTTTGACATTTAACATGTCTCTTTGTATTTTTATATTATATGATTAATAAACTTCCAAGAGAACCTCTAGTAGTTCATTAATGACATATATAATATTATTTAAGACCTCTGTCCTAATATTATATTTCTATGAATATATTATCAATTAATAATATAATATTTGTTTTAAAAACTATTTTATGTCAATTTTGACCCTATTTGGTATTTTGTTTTTTCTAAATTTATAACAGCATTATTACTTCCAAAAAATTCATCTAAGCAAACCTAACATGTAATATTAAAATATAAAATTAGTGTAATTCATAAAAATTCTCAAATTACATTTATTTGGATATTTATAATATCAATTATTTTAATCTATTATTAATACAGTAATTACTGCATCATTATTGTGTCATAAATAAATTTAATTATTTAATGTCTAAAAATTATAAATAAAATACCATTATGTAGGAAATATTTTTATATTTCTAATTAATATTTATAGTATAATTTATATTATCTATAAACCTATATTAAAAATGTTGTAGCAATTAAACTTTGATTTTAACTATTTTAACTCTTATTTAAATAAAATAATAATTAATGTCCTAATCTAATCCAAGTGGAACAAAGAGGTTCATATTTTATTCCTAAGTTTGTTTTTGGTCGAATTATATTTATCCAATAGAATTAGGACATGTGTTAGGGAAATAATACTATCATTTTTACCCTTAATTACCATATTTACTTTTAACTGTGGTAAATATAAGTAAAAAAGTTACTATTCACCAAAAATGATTTTTATCTTATTGAACCACATTTTACTTATTGATATAAACCTTGCCTCTCAGATTTTATAAATTCAACTCAACTAAGTGGTAAAATTATGTTTTATGTAAATTTTCAAATGTTCCTAGGAGGTGGGTAAAAGACGGTAAAAGTTCAATAAAATTATATATATATATATATAATATTATTACAAAATGACTCAAATGAATTACATTGAACATATAAAGGTATTATGTATCTATTTTTACCTAAAATAAATTTAAATAAAATAATTAATTATTTAAATAAAAATTCGGTTTTAAACTATAACTTAGTGTTTTTCACAATTCAACAAAAATTGAATGTTTTCAAAAAATACCAAAAATTCACCATAAGCTAAATTAGATATTCAAAATCCAAAAATGAAGTCCATTTTGAAAAATAAAATCTATAAAATTTCAATAAGTTGGTATTACTATTCATAATTTCTAGTTGTATTGGTTGCGGTGTGTTAGAATCTCGAAGTTGCGTAGAATGCAAGCTGTTTCATTACTTTGAAGAAATAATGTACTATGAAATCTTGGGGTGTTACACATAAACTATTCTACTTATTTATCTATATGAACAATAATAAAATTAATTATTTACTATTGTATAAAGTAATGTTTATAAAATAAAATTAATTTTTTAAATCATCATATTAAAATTATCTTAGGGTTAAGTTTTGATACTTTTCTGAAAAGTTTCATTTTTTGATGAATAATGAAAAATGATGAATTTTAATTGAAACTACCATTTATTTTATTTATTTATTAAGTTAAAGTATATTTTAAGTTGAATTAAAAGATAATTACTTCAATTATACATCAATTAATCCAATTTATTTTCATTGTAATAAATTTCATATTGAGTTTCAATATAAAAACTTTTTTTAAACTTTTGGACATTTTCTCTTAAAAAACGTGCATTTGCACTTCGTCTGCGAGAATAATTTTAAATTACAATTTTCCACTTATATGAGTAAAATTTGTAAAAATGGATTAAATATTTTTTATTTGGAATAAATTATAATATATATTAATGTGAAATTTATTATTGACCAAAAATAATTGTAATAAAAGTGAATATTATTTACTATAGTTAAGGTAAAATGAGTTTATCGGGGGTCAAACTAATAAGATAAGGGTAAAAAATGACAAAAAATAATCCAAAAACCAATTTTATGGACATATTTTGACATTATACATTCAATTATTTATAATAATTCATTTTTTATCCTTTTTTACATAAGAAAAATGTGGGTTCACTTTTTTCTTTTAAAACAATTACAAGTGTATCAGTCATCGCACTTATAAGAGGCCACCCCTTCTCCTCTACTCTTCACATATTAAAACCCTTTGGTTTAGGAAAATTCATTTAAAAATAACTAACCAAATTTACTACTCTCATCTTAGAGTAATTATTTATTACCTAAATCCAACATAGGAAGGAATTTGTTGCAAACCTAAGTAGGATAACCAAAGAAGAGGCCACATCCATCAATGAGTGTTTTTGTTTTATTTTTTCCTCCACCTACATAAATTATTATAATAACATGATAATATAATAACCTTAGTATCTTAAATAAACTTATAGGTTTTTATTTAAATATAATTATTTACATATATCTCCACCTCCATCAAATGGGTAACGAAATCATCTTTCATGTGTATGACGAACTATAGCTTCATGAACCGATGCCATTAATTTTCCCATCACCACCTATCATGTCTATCCATAATGATAGATTTATTGTTTATATATGATATTTATGAAATTTATTATGTTTTTTTAATTATTGTATCGCACATACCTTCTTGATTTTTATTTTGGGGGAATATTATAACATCACTGGTGTATACGGCGGACTACCGCCTCACAAAGCGAAATAATTCATTCATGATCTACATGGAAGGTAACAAAGATGTTTTAATGAAAATATTTAATATATATGACATAAAAATTATTATTTAATGATAATTTATCATTTATATTTCTCTCTTTCAACACATAGAGAAAATAGAAACAACGTTCACGCATACGTACGACCTACCCTCTCAATGAACGGTGTATTTCATTACCAGTCTCTATATTTTATATATTACTATAAATAAATATGCACAGAATATATATGATATTTATGTCATGGAAAAAGTTATGGATATCATGGAACCATGATCAATGTAATATATCAAAAAATTACTAATCAAAACATACATGAAAAACAATGTAGTTATTACCTGAAATATGACTTTAACATAAAATTGCTAATAAAGAGGTAATAAATGGTCATAAGTAAATCATATATGGTCTGATATATATTTATGGTTATTCAATATATTTATATTAAACTTATAATTATTATACATGGGTTTCATATGGGTACAAAGAAAGTCAATACTTAAGATAAGGTTTTTTGTATCACTTTTTACTTTCGTGAGACACATGCATTACTCCACAACTGTTTTTTTTTCATAAAATTACCATGAAATAATATTCTTGTTCTTATAATGAAAATAATTTTTGTTTACATAATCATTTTAGGATCTCTATTTCACGGGGTTTACTTTTTAAAAGTTAACAAACATGTAAGGGTTTTTTGCCTCAGTTTTCCTTCTTTGAGACATGTTATGTTATGCACCTATCTTCCTTTATGAGGTGTATATAAAACCCCTTTAATTGAATTATCATGAATTTATTTATCAGAATTATATTTAATGTTTCACTTAAGTATTTTCCTTCTTGTTTTTTACACCTCAAATTTTTCAAAGTGGTAAAGATTTTATGTTACAATCTCATCATTTATTATTATTATTTGTGATTTTTTTTTCTGATTGTAAAATATTATGATATATCTCAAAATAAAATTAATAAATTTATTCTCCTATATTTATAAATGATATTAATAGTACTATTTTTCCATTGATCAAATATTTTTAAGGAAATATAATATTATTTTTATTTTTTATCGTAAATCCATCTTCTTCCAAAACCATGTTTTCTAAAAATGTTTTCAAAAGTGGTTTAATATTAACTTATGATTTTTAAAAGAAATTATTTACCCATGTTTTAATTTTAAAATTTATTTTGAAATAAATAATCATATAATATTAAAAACAACACTCATTTGATTTTTACGAAAAATGGGAAATTAATATTTGTTTTAACATGTACAACATGAACAAAACATCCAATCATAATTTTTATCATTTTCTTTGAATATTTAATTATTTGTTTTCAAGGTTATTTTGAAATAAAAATATTTTCAAATTTCTTTGTTTTAAGAATATATTTTTCAATGTGTAAAGGATATTTTACTAAATAAATATTTTAAATTTTCATTCAAAATCATTTTCCATATAAGAAAATTTCTGTTGATTTTACCTATGACTTAAGGGAGATATAATCCTTGGATACTATTATTATTCTTTCTCAGAATAGTTTATGTATATGATGGCGTGGTTTTTTTGAAACCCACTTATCTTTAATATTTTATATGATGATAAAATATTTATTAAACCTATTTCCCTTCCACAAGTAATATAGTTATAAAATTCTTATAAATCCCACTTCATTTTCCACAAGTTATGATATGAAGAAATAATTATGAAACCTATCTAAGTGGGTCCTAATCCACTATGGGAAACTGATGTGTCCTGATTCACTATGGTATATAAGTGGGTCCTAATCCACTATGGAAAACTGATGTGTTCAGATCCACAATGAGAAATAGGTGCATCCTAATCCACAATGAGAAATAAGTTATAAGTCCTGATCCACTATACTAATTTTCATGCTAGTTAACCTTGATATATGATATGGGTTTCTATATTTATGATAATTATACACATTTATGGAATGATCTTGTGGTTCATTATTTAGGAATAATGATTTATCACCCTCATAGGCCATGTTTTTAGAAATGATAAATTTTGGTGCCATGAGTCATGTTTATGATCTTTTATAGGTTGGGTATGAAAATATTAAGTTATGTTCCTGATCACATACCCTTATTATTAAATTTTATTTCATATGATCTTAGATTTATATCCCTTATGTGTACCATTACTGGTCATCTGAGATTACCCTTTCTTACATTTACTTCTCCAAGTTAAAAGAAAGGTTTAGGTAGCGTATGCATAATAGGATTACTGTGTGAGAAGATCATTATGGGATATGTTGACGATATTTCACCAAATTAGAAGATTACAAACCTAATATACAATGACACTAAATTATTATGGTCCTTAAGAATGTTTTTTTTCTAATGTATTAAATAATCATATAAAAAATTGCAATATCTATGTATTAAAATCCTAAGCCGCTATAGTTGGTAACATAAGAAAGGTTTAGTTAACATTTGAAAACATGGATGAGAAATATTTAGTGAAATACCTGAGGGTGTATCTTAGAATATGTCTATGGATATGTCTAAGGATATGTCTAAGGATAAGTCTAAGGATGATTAAAAGTATAGAAAAATGACCTGGAATTTTTGTAAAGGATAGAGTGAGTGGTTTCTAAGGAATTACATCCCTATCTAGATATTACAAGTTGATGTGACTCTATCATATTTTTATCTAGGGGTAATATCTATGAAAGTGGTGTATAGAGTTAGACTCTATCATTACATTGTGCATGAGAATATGAATTTTTTCTCACTTGGTTTGACACTCTTAGGGGATATGATTTAGAAATTCACAAAATCATTATGAACCATCATGAAGGATTTAAAAAGACGGTGATTATGAATGACCTAGGATAAACCTAAGGTGCCATATATTGAAAATAATTGGTAATTATTTATACATACTATATGTGATTTTTCCTGATTATTTGGTTTTACACTATGATTAGTGTTTTTCACCCTATGATTTATGGTTTTATGAAATGGATGGATCATGAAAGAACCATATTAATATTAAATTAAATAGGAAATACAATGAATATCCTCTCAATAAACTAAATTTTATGGGATATGGAATGAAAAATCATATTGATATGACCAAAAAGCTTTCTCTAGATATAAACCATGTTGAACTTCCAAATTATAAAAGGAGTTAATAAATTTCTATTGAATCCTTCATGGGGAACCATCCACCTTATTTTAGTGGTACCAATTATCCACCTGTTTCTGAGAAATATATCAGTACCACTGAAAAGATTTTTTCTATTCTTCAGTGTTTAGATCATGAGAAATTAAATTTTTATATTTAATGTTTCAAAGGTGAAACAAATAATTAGTAGATTCTTATGAATCCTTTTATGCAAAGATGTTTAGAACACAAACGTAGTGGAATGGTGTTACAGAAAAAAGCTATTGGGACCTGAGTAAGATGATGAGATGGTTTTATCTACTAAAAAACATGTCTTGATAATAAAAATTCGACCAAAATTTTATGATGATAATCATTTACTACGTCTAGAATTTAATGTTGGCAAGAAGGTATTTATATTAATTTCTCCATGGAATAAATAAGGGAAAAACTAATCCCTTTGTATAGTAGTCCCTTTGAAATACATGATAATATAATGAAATTATCTTATCTTTTGGTGCATCCATTGAACATATATCAGGTTCATGATGTGCTCCATGTGTCAATACTAAGGAAGTATATACCTGATCCATCACATGTATTTAACTCAAAGGTCGTACCACTGGAGCATGAAATTTCTTATGAGGAATAACTTTTTGGGATTCTGGATCGAATAGAGAAAGTTCTATAAAAAAGTCCACCCACCTCATTAATTTTTAGTGTAAAACCACCATCTTGATGAAAATATGTGGGAATATGAGGATGTAATGAGGAGGAATTATCCTTAGTTGTTATTTCCAAAGTGATGAGTTTTGAGGGAGAAGAGCATTTTGAGGGGGGTAGAATGTAACATCCATTGATTTTTTGATTTTTTTCAAATAATTTTATCTTTTTTATATTTTTCATAAATTAAATATTGATTTAATCTTACATTACATAAACTAACAAATTTAACAGGTGTTACATGAAACAACATGTTTTGACATACCAAAAACAATAATTAATATTATTATTCAAAAAATACAATTATTTTGAAGATTTTAAATTTGTGGAATAAATAGAAATAAATAAATTTTAAATATTATATATCAGTATTATATATAAATTAAACATATTTATAAAAAATAATTAATTTTTCAAAAAATTCATTATATGTTTAAAAAATTCCATTATCTCAAAAACTATTCTACTTATTTATTTCTGTGAAAAAATAATAAAATTGGTTATTGATAATTATATAAATAAATTTTATGAAATAAAATTAATTTTTGAAATCATAATATCAAAATTATCTTAGTGTAACATTTGGATTCTTTTTCTGAAAATCTTCATTTTTTGATGAATGGTGAAAAATACTAAATTTTAATAAAAAAATTCCATTTTTAATTTGTATAAGAAGTTAAATTATATTATAAATTGTTTTAAAGTAAAATTATTTAAAATTTCAATTCATTAATCTAATTTAGGTCACTAGAATAAATTTTTTTATTTAATTTCAATATATAAACTCTATAAACTTTTTAACATTTTCTCTTTAAAACACACTTTCTAATTACGTCAACAAGATTAATATTAAAATAAATGTAGCCACTTCTATGAGTTTAAATAGAAAAAATAGATTTCATATTTTTAATCATAATAATCTATATTATCTAATAATTTTAACTTTTTTGACCAAAATAAATAGTAAAAATAGTAAAAATTATTTATCATGGCTGAAGTAAAAATGAGTTTACCAAGGGTAGACTAAAAATATATGGTTAAAATGTCTCAAAACCTATCCAAAACACATTTTGTGGATATATTTGGACCTTATACCTTCTATTATCAAGAATAATTCGTTTTTGAGCCTGGTGAAATTAGCAAAACATTAGCACATCTTTCTATTAACAAAAAATTATAAGTGTGCCACTTACCATAATTATTAAAGGTCACTCATTATACTATCATATTATCAAATTCAAACCCTTTTGGATTAGAAAATAACTACACAAATCACTTAAAAATCCATACTCTCATCCTATAAGTATTATTTTGAAGATAAATCCAACCTAAAAAATGCTTTTGGTGCAAACCAAAGGAGGATACCGAAAGAAGAGGTAACATTCCTCAAGGATAATTTCTGTTTTATTTCTTCCTTCACTTAATAAAGTTATTATTATATCATGGTGATATAAAAAACTAAGTAAATTTGATATAATGATATTTTTTTATGTTAATATAATGTCCTACGACAATCTCTAATTCCATCAAAATGGGTTACAAAATCATCATTCGTGTGTATGGAGGACTACCACCTCACAAACTGATGTCATTCATTTTTCCATTTAAACATATCACGATTTAAAATAATGATGGATTTATTTTTTATATGTGACATTTATAATACTATTATTCTTATTTAATTATTATATCACACATACCTTTATGCAATCCATTTTTCGGTCGTCCTAGTTCGTGATATTTGCTCCTCAGTGTTGGATCTATTCCCGTCTATCACAGTCCGTTGGGAGAGTACCATCTCGAAGATAGCTAATTATAGGCTCTATCCATCTAGGGGTGGTCACTAGTTCATCACGCTTTGGTGTAGTGTTTATCGGATTGATATCTTCCATATAACATATGAAAATTTATGAGACCATTCTTTTATGTGTGATATGGAAGGTTGATTCCTTTTGATCAGGGTCATATTGAATGAAAAATGTGTTAGCTAGTGCTTTGGTTTTAACATTCTAGGATCGAGGAACATAATGTAGTGAGGTCTCAATGGGGAATTCTTCCATCAATCCCTTAGATTAGCCAATAATAGCGGCAAATTATTCCTTCTTAATAGTATATTCACCATTGATATACATTATCACTAGTTCTGAGTCCCATTTGATATCCAGGTAGGTTATGTGTACCTGTATGGATAATTTCAATCTAGTTATGAGGTCTTGGTACTTTACCTCATTATTTGTGCATCCTTTGGACAATGATAAAGAGTAGGGAAAACAGCTTTTTATGGAGAGATAAATACAATCCCTGGACCGACCCGATTGAGTTTTGAGTTATCCATTATTGAGTTGATGAGACTCTTGGAGGTGCCATAAAAATACAAGCACCATATCTGGAGAGTGTCATTGGTATAAATGACCTATTCATTGGGGAGCTCAGTGTCCTCTAGTTTATTTTCTGGGGTAGGATGTGCTTCCAGGAAGTCAGTTAGGGATTTCCCTTTTATTGACTTATGGGATATGAAATGGATGTCATATTACTGTAGGATGAACATCCATCGAGCCATAAACCTAGTTAATATAGAGAATCCTAGGATGCACTCGAGCAGATCAATACGAGAGATAATATGAGTTTCTTGGTGATACAAGTAATGCCTCATATTTTTATTATGAAGATGAGTGAAAGATAGTTCTTCTCAAAATCAGAATATCGTGTCTCAATACTTAGCATGGTCTGGATGAGTTAATAGAGACTAATGTAACTTCTCTCATCATTATTTTATGTGTGGGTGGCTCCCAATGAGAATTCCATGTCAGCCACAGGTAAAGTTAGGGGCATACTTTCCCCCAGAGATATTAAATCTGGTGGGTGCAACATGTACTTCTTTAGAATATCGAAGGATTTTTAACATTCATCATCCCATTGGTAGGTGACTCATTTCTTCATTAGCCTCATGAAGGGGAGATCATTTCAGGATAGGTTGGTGATCAATCAATGAATGCAGGTGAGGTTCCCTCGGAATCCCCTCAATTATTTGAGATTACTGGGGGAAACATTGCTAATAAATAAATGGTCTTTCTATATCAAACTAAATGTCGAGATGGCATACCACAAATATAATGAAATTTCCAAATCTCACCCCAAATGTACACTTTAGAAGATTCATCTTTAGACTGTGTTGTCTCAACTTTTCAACCATTTCTTGAAGATTCGTGAACTGATCGCATCACTGTCAGGATTTGACCACTAGGCCATTAACATAAATCTCGACAATCCTCCCCAATGTTGTTTTAAAGATGAGATGCATGGTGCACTAATATGTGGATCTAACATTATTTAATAAAAATGGCATGACCTAAGAGCAGAAGGTCTCTTAGGGTGCATGAAAGGCATTGACTTTTTTATCCTCAGGGGCCATTTTGATCCGATTTAACCCCGAGTACCTATCCATGAAGGAAATAGTCTGGAAGCAAGCTACTGCATCAATCAATAATTCTATGATCGACAATGGGAAATCATCTTTCAGGAAGCGCTAATTAAGGACTCTTCAGTCAATTCAAACCCTAATATGCCCATTATACTTTTTAATATGGATAATGATGGCAATCCATCATTGGTACTGCACTTCCCTGAAAAAACCATCTTTGATCAATTTTTCAACATCCACCACTACATTTGTAGCATTAGAGGGGTTAATCCTCATTTCAACCATCTTGAATCCTTAATTCTCGTTGGGTAGTCCGAGATGGTGCATACACACCTTTGGATTTTGTCCAGGCATCTTTGTATAATTAAATAAAAACACATATTGGTGCTAATTTTGAAATGAAATTTACATATCTTTCTCTTTAAGGGGCATGAAGACACTAATCAGAGTAGGCCATGGATCTTCTTATGTCCCCATGTTTATCTTCTTATGATCATCTATAGTGGTGTAAACACCTTCCTAGAATGTTGGGGGGGGGGTGTTATTGATATCTTCCTCATCTTCATACATTTCTGAGTCTATAGGCCATGAAAAGAAACACAATCATCCCTTTCCATATGATTTTCTTTAAAGAGATACCAGAGTTGATATTTTTTGTAGAAAAGAGAGGCTTACAAATATAGAATTGGATATGCTATTTCAACCTTGTTTTTTGGGATCGGATAATCATCATCAAGAATTCCCAAGGGATTTTCAGGGGGAGTCCCCAAGACATTGGGAGCTTCAACATATATATAATCATCCACCATTGGTTTCTTACCTTTCCTTGTTCTTGAAATATACTTCATCATACAAGGATTCGAAAGTCTGAAAGAGGGGATTGTCACCAGGTAGTATGCTGACACTTCCATTGATGTGGCACTTCAGACATTGATGGAATTTCGATGACACTACCAAGTGGATATGACACCAAGTCCTTCAAATTAGGAAATTAAATATGGATTCTTACTATATAAATATGAACTAAACATAATATGTGAGCTCCCCAAATTGGGTCACAAGCTTGATCATCCAAAGGGGCCTTTTTCTCACACATGTCATACCCCGGGATGGTCAGCTTTTTAGGGGATAAGTCCCCTTCACCATACCCCAAACATCATAGAGTTCGTGATGTGATTAGATTGATCCCAGATCCATTATCAATCATCACCCTTTATACACTGACATTATTGATTTTTTAAAAAATTTATAAGGTCATGATGATCCCATGGATAGACTCCTTCACGTCTTGATTGGTAAAAGATATGAAGACATGACATTCTAAGGACATAGTCTCCCCTCGATAGACCTTAACTGTAGAAACTAAAGTCTAAAATTCCTATGGGAAACAGAGGGATTTAAAAAGTGCCTCTATAAGTTATTTTGAGAGACAAATCACATCACAGATTGATATATTGGATGGTACCATAACTATTTATTTTAAAACATCACAATTTTGTGATAGAGTTCATCGCTTCCTGATATGAGGCTGCTCCTGGGCATTTAGATCAGGGGCTAGAGAATACAGTTCATGGGGTAAAGTAACTGAGGTAAATAGACTTGGAGCTTGTATAGAGGTTGAGGGGGGTATCTTCCCCTAGTGTTTTAAGTTGAATTGGCCTTCCCCATTGCCTGAGTTGATCAGATTAAACCCCTACTAAGAGGACATGCAAGATGATCTGATACAAGAGACTGCTGGATAGTTTTGAGACACCTACCTCTCCCTTTAGGGATCACTGAATCACTTTCCCATGAGTATTGGCTATATATATATATCCCTCCTGGGGATATGACTAGAATATTGAATCTGACTATGTTGGTGTTTTCCCTTGTATCTTCAGCTCTGGTGTATGTGACCTCCCATTCTCTGGTCATATGTAGGAAAACCATATTTGGGGAATACTTATTATTAGAGAAAGGGATTTTCAAGTATATTATGTTGAAATAACCAAATATTGTCTCTTCCACAAATGAGTATTCAATATGGTGGGGCGGTTCCCATGCTGCAGACGTTGTAAGGAAGAAGTCTGCAAGGATTAGGGCTTTCATTAGAGAAAAATTTGACTCTTCCTTCTCTATCTCTTATTAGTTTTTATGGTCATACCCACCCTTAGGAGGCACATCTAACATTTCCTTCTTGGGTGGTAAAGATATTGAAAGTTTGTGAAACTGTGTTTTCAGAGAATCATGAGCTCGATCAAATATTTCTCAAGTCATCAAGTTGTCAAACCTTTTATTTCAGTTGGATGGAACTTTATGCCATCTTTCTTATTCTTATAACCATATAATGGTAATGAATGACACTTGCTCTGGATAATTGTTTACAATTACTTATCTACAGTCAGCCATTCCTTGAAGAGCATCCTTGAAGAAGAATCAATTCTAAATATTATGAACCAAACATCTATAGGAATGAAATCAATTGAGATATTCAATGACGTTTACATCATCAGGCTTCTTGGGCTAGAAAAATGTGATTAAGTTATTATCCATGGTTCCTAAGAAATATACTAGGATTTGTTCATTTTTAAGGAGTATACTAAGTTCATCCGTTCCTCAAATCCCATGTGACCTTAATTTATCTGTAATCATGGCAGAGGGTGATTCTGTGGTTGTCACCGCTTGACAAGAGGTATTAGGTGGTTTGAAAATTTCTTAGTTGCTTGGATGAGAACCATTGTGGGCATGAGAGTGAAAACTTTAGCTTCTATTATACTTGTATTTTCCCCTACGATGTGGCCATGAGTCAGGACTTGGATCGAGTTTACTGAATGGCTTCTTAAATATGTTGTTATGTTTTAAAGAACTCTCTAAACCCACCTATATGATACACGGGGATTAGGGGAATCTAAAACTCATCCCTGATATTTTCATCATAGAGTTCTAGCAGTTTCTCTTGTGGGAGAGCGATGCTGATAAAATAGGTCAAAACCTTCAAACATTCTATGAAATATGACACCCTCTCATTCTCACATGGATTTCAGTTTGTCAATTTGATGATTTTTGTCTTCCTTAGTGTCGAAATGAACTAATAACAGAACTAAAAATGATGGTTTTCCCATCTTATAACAGATCCTGCTATAAGACTGATGTACTAAAAAAAGGCTAACCCTGTTAGTGTCTTTAAGAATAACCTCAGCTTTGTTGCCTCTTATTAATCCTGAGGGCCCATCATCGGCCCACATCATGAGATGAAGTGTGTGAGATGTTACTCAAGATTGACTCCATGATCAAAGGTAGAAAAGGTAGGGTTATTGAAGTTGGGTGGAGGTGGGGAGTCTTTGACCCATTTGGGATATGGATTCCTTTCAGATTTCATAGGTACTCATCACCCATCCATGGAATCCATCTAATTAGCCAAGGATTCAAGGGAAATAAGTATATTTGGGGGCACAATTTCTTGAGCCGCTTCTTATCCCCAGGGAACATGTGGGGGCTGATGAGGTGGTCCTTCTTTCCTGTCCCACCGATCCTCGATTCATCCTATGAATGAAGGAATACCTTGGAGAGGTAGAGAATTATTCCGAAATGGAGAGAAATCCTGATCATTTTTGGATTCATAATTTATATAGACAGGTTACCTAGATCCAGAACCAATATAATATTCATATTCAAGTATTGCTGGAGGATATTCTATATGAGGGATAATATTCATCTCTATCTGGAGATGAAACCCAGCTGGTATATTCCCCTAACTAGCTCCTCATTGAGTTGTCGGAGAGTTTATATTTCACTCTCATATTAAGAGAAATATTCTTCTATGTATGAAAAATGATTTGTAGTTTCCTCCTTCAATTTATCTTTGCCAATATTCTTCCAAGGAGGTGGAAAATCAATATTTGTAAGTTCCAAATTTTTAAGACTTATTTTGTTATGGGTGCATGAACCCTCATTTTGTGTGTCCAAATAACTATCCTCTTGGGGTATATTATCCATGTTGCATCCCACTACATCTGTATCTTGATCAATGTATTACATGTTCACAATGGTGAAATTCATATAGGCATATCATGAATTGGGGGTTATTCTATTTCTTTCCACATAACAATCTAATCCAGCAGGGCTTCGATTAGGGTCGTTATTCAAACCCTTGGCCTTATTGTTCTATTTAGGCTTATGAATCTGGTGGTGTCTGATTGCATTTTCTATACGCTCCTCTCCTTTCTGTTTATGAATTGTGATCTTGAGGGAGTTTCCGGTTGTGATTTCTGAGCGAGACCCAACCAACAAAGGTTTTTCTTATGGTGGGAGGAATCAGAGGGATTGCGACTTTTGATTCCATCCTCTAAACCTATAGAATACTGATTCCCTATATGGTGTCAATGATGAAGAAAATTCCCCCAACCCTATGGGGTGGGGGTTATTTGGGGCCATTGTTAGTGTCGATGGGTCATGTTGTTGAGGATCCAATGACTCTGGTCAGATAGTTGATTATTCCCAAGACAGATGTGAAGATATAAATTCCCCCAACCCAGGGGTGGGGATGATCTGTAACCACTGATTATGTTTCAAGGGTCCTATCAGAAGATAATGAATCTGGAGATGATGATTGAAATATAAATTTCCCCAACCCTGTGGGATGGGGTTCACCTAGCATTGCCAAATGTATGTCCTAAATCCTATTAGGAATTGACAACCCCAGGGGTGGAGGTGATTGTATATATTATCTTATCCCTGTGTTATGAGTCCCCTCATGGATGTATGCTATGGTAGCTTCTATTGCATTATTTGTGATGTGTCACTCTTGTGCTAATGTGGGAGTTGGTTGTGATGGCAGCCCATGACGAGGATCATTGCTTGCAGGAAGTTTTCTAGGTGATCGCATCTTCGATATCCATGTTTATAAAATCCTCTTATTGTGTTGAGGGGCCCAGTTTGGATTCCTGTTGGATATTATCCCTCCCCATCCATGGTTTCTGGGAATTGTTGGAGTGGGGGAATTCTGTTGTAGTGAACAAACAACCTGAGCATTACCTGGTACTCTGATTTCTTCAGAGGCTATAACATCACATGACACCATATTTGAGTATAGTTTCTATTCTAGGGGAGTGAAAAAGTTTCATGATCTATATTTTTTCCATCCTAAAATGTAGATGCATGACCTGACACAGAGATCATCTACCAAAGCATCATGATTCAATGATGACAAGTGTGTTTCAGATTTGCACCATGATTTTCTAGTTTTTTATCTTGGGACATGGTGATAATAGCTAGGATGGGATAGAAATAGAGTATCCTGATTATCTAAAGGTGACAATTGTATCCTGGATAAAGGATATACTAGTCATTCAGTCACTGATGAGTAGCCCACATATCCTAGAAAAGATAAGGAATGCACTACTTTTATATCTTGTCTGGGATGTCATTGTTGGATGTAGAAAGGGGTTAGGATATGATGGGGAGTTTGTTTCTATATAAATCTATCCATATTTCAATGTAATCCTCCTCATCAAATTTACATGAATCCATCTATTCAGACCATATAATATGTATCTGATGATCGTCTGTTGATGGGAGTGGAGTGTTTCACGAAGTTAACGAGAAACCATATATAGTTGACCCCGGTGTTTTGAGCACCTATCAATATGAAGGTTTCAAGGTTTAGTTAACCTATCTATATAGAGGTGTCTATAGAAAGGGATGATTGCCTTTTCCATGAGAGATATCTCCATAGGGAGGTCGAGCATGGTGGATGTTAGGATTGGAGTCCCTGTGATCCATCTATAAACTAACACGAGGAGGACTATCTGGGTAATGAATTACTTACAATTCCACTTCGATAGAAGATACGACCAACCCTTATGGTGTTGAGAATGTGTCTCGAACAACCTCAATGATAGTGGAAATAATCATATTAGGAATATGATTCATGTTCTGCATCATGTTTAGAATATGCTGACCGACCTTTTGTGGTTGTATAAGGATATGAGCCTATTGTATGATGGATTTTGGAACATGTATGTAATCGTTAGGTGTCGTAGAGGATGGGCCCACTACTGAGAATTTATTGGAATATGTCAATAAGAATTATCATTATTGATAGGGGAATGAGCCTGTCCTGAGGCATGTGCCACTCTCACCTAGTGAGTCTCAGTTAAGACGAGAGTATGAGCTTGATCTCTAGCCTTTGGAATTTTCCGCTTGTCTATCCTGGTAAATGTATGAGCCTAACCCAAGGTTCATGATACTCTCACATGGTGAGCACCAGTTGGAATGAGAGTATGATCCCAGAACGAATATGAATTCCCAAAATAGATTATGTTGATGGACCTTTAGAATGGGAGAAGGGAAATGATTATAATCATGTATTTCCTTGGAACGATTCTAGTGAAGTCCTTCATCAGTGGAAGTAGGAATACGTGACTTGTTTATGTGATTTACCAGAGTATGCTGAGCATATTAACTGATAAGAATATGAGCCTTTACCAAGGACTGTTACAATCTCACATAGTTATCCTTAGAAATAATGGGGATATATGCCCGATCCTAAACCTTTGAAGTATTCCATAGAGATTTTTTGAAAGGCATGTGCCCTTGTCCGGAGGCATGTGCTACTCTCACCTGGTTGGTCCTGGTTGGAATAAGAGTATGGTCCTAGTCCGGTGCCTCAAATTTCTTTGGAATATACTGATAATCCTCCCGGGTGGGATCAATAATGTGATATTTCTTTGGTACAACCACTTGATCATGATGATTATATTATTGAGTTGTCCAAGAAATAGGGAGAGGAGTGTGCGCCTTTACGTTTACCTAAAAAAAATACTAGAATATGCTAGAACAACTCCTTATATATTTCTAAAATATATTGTAATTTTAGAAAGGTTTGTATATGAATATAATCTTTCACATTTTCTATCTCCCTTATTTTTTGACATGCTTATTCAATCGAAACATGGATATATGAAATCTTATGTCCCCCTTGTGCCATCGGAGTATGCCTCTGTGCTTCAGGTGTAGGGGTGGGAGAATGAGCCTCTCCTAGGCCGGTTGTGGTAATATGAACATAGATTTTTTCTGAGAAAGTAAGGGTATGATCATACTTGCTAGTCTCTACCAGAGTATGTCGACATGAATTGTTTGCAGGAGTGAGAATTTGAGATCTCTCATGGAAGACTATAGGAATATGCCAATTGAATTGTTCTGGGTTAGCTGGGATATGAGCCTTCTTACTAGTTACTATTTGATTATGTCAGTTTGAATCATTGGTAAGAGTGGGAATATGATTCCTCTTTTGAATTTCCAGTGGCCTCATCCTCCGAGGAGTCTTCCTTGGAGCCCGTGAATGGGTATCAAGGGTGGTTGTGCGTCAGATGGTGCCCCCAATACGTGACTGATGGGTACCAATGGGATGATTCTCTCGACAGAGGTTAGAAGGTGTCCTCCTTGGTGGAACCAGGTCTAAACAGGAGCCATATTGAGCTTCGTATTCCTCCTTAATCAAATATGAAAGGTGAAAGTTTTCAAGATCTAGGTATAAGCTCCCGAAGTGGTTGGTCATACCGAAGGGGGAAACTATCCTAGCAGAAGCCTTTGTCAGATGCTATTGACTTGCTGACTTTCATGCTTGAAGGATCTCCTGGGAAACATCCATAGTCATGATTTTAGCATATTCGTGGAACTTTTTAAGCATTGGATTTGTTACCTGCTGTTGGATTAGTTGGGTAGGCGATATTTCTTTATGACCTGCAGGGGTCGCAGTAGCAGATGAGGTATCAGAACAAGTTTTGGATGATGAAGAAATTTCCTCAGTTTGGGATATTGTAATCACACAAACAATAAGGAACAATGTTAATAATCAATGCTATATCTGGGGCACGAAAATACTCTATCAGATATGCATGTTCTACACAATTTCCCTTTATTCCCTTTTGAGAAATTCTTCTTACCTGGACTTGTGAGTGAAAGGATAGATATACAAGAATCCAAATTTAGGTTTGTTTTACTACTTTATTTATATATATGGTTCTCAAAAAAAAATTCCCCAAGAGGCTTAAATTGAACCTGCCAATGCTTCTTGCATATAGTGGGTAAGAAACCTGTCTTGATGGATTATAACCCAATAGTTTGTTATTAGAGAGATTCATGTTGGGTTTATCATTTTTTTATCAGGTTTCAAAGTTAAAAGAGGGATGGTATCCTCTTTTATGGTTTTATTGATGAGTCTTTTATGGCCTCATTCAATCATGCACAATAGGTTATCCATTTTTTCTTTCTTCCCTAGAAACTCTCAACGGTTCCCTTATCCATAGCTGGGTGTAGACCTCCTTTCCAAAGGCCGACATTCATGTGGGTTTTTAGGCCTAGTGACTCTTGGGGATTCACATTGGTCAAGAGGATGGGAGGTCAGTCTCATTTCACTATTTTGGGGGGAGTTATTACCTACTACTGTACTTTAATATATATATATATATATATATATTTAATATATGTTCATGAATGTATTCCTATTCCCTATATGGGACCTATTACCCTAACGAAACAATTATAAGTTAATTATCTTTTATATGAAAAATACAGGGATCTATTTAGTGAATCCATCATTATGTATCTCAGTTTATCCATCATTTTACAATAATGGGTGGATCCTTATATACTGAAGATGGATAAACATGTTCTTAGGGATATGCATCCTTGTAAGTTAGCAGTTAATATCCCAAGGAGGGGATTGAGCCATTATGTGGTGTCCAACATATCCTAGTTATTGCAGGAATAAAAACCCCTGTACTTTTTTCTTGTCATTGTAACTAGACATAAAGTATATAACCTTGCATAAGGGGTGTCAATACCATTTACCTAGATAATGGATATTCCCGATTTCCAATGTGGTGTTCGTTGTAACCCTATAAGACCATGTGAGCTATGATTACTGTAAAAATTAGGGGGGGGGGTAATAGATGATTATCCTTATGGCTTGTAGATATGAAGCTTGGGTGTTGGAATGATCATTGGGGTGTTTGGTATAGATATTGATCCTTGAGAAGGTATCCTATGTATCATAAGTTTGGAAGGAATTAGAGTCTCCATAGTTTGGTTTGTATCATGGGATTACACACTGAGGATGCCCTGGAGGATCAATATGTAGCTCGAACCTCCGGGAGAGGTATCCAATGTATCCTTGGTATTTAAGGAATAATAATTGTTACAGTTCCCTTTATGTCAAGACTTACACATTGATGATTCCATATTGGTTGGGGATTATGTACCAAGTACAAGATATATTATCAAGTCCTTGGAAGCCCTAATGAAATGGACTTCTTGTCTGGAGGGCGTTGCATGAACCAGTTGGCATGTACTGGGAGCCATCACATGACCTAGGTCAAAAGATATAGTGGGTTCCATGGGAGCCAGTGTGGCATAGTCTGAGGCGTGTCATGTATCTTTCTTGAAACCTATGGGAGACATCGCGAAACCTAGATGACATGTTTGGAGGGCACTTTGAGTCTTAGCTGGATTTCCTAGAGAGTTCCATGAGGGTCTGGATGTCATGTACAAATTATTTTGTGAGACTCAGATGACATGATCGGGTGACGTTATATGAGTCAGGTGATGTTTCCAAGGGACATCACAAGTCTTGGGTGATGTACCCAGGGGGTCTGTAAGATCAAAGTGGTGACCACGAGAGATCTTTGTGACTCATTATGGCATGTATGGAATATTTCACGTGTCCTAGGTGGCACGCAGAAGGAGTGTTGTGAGATCTAGGTGATGTTTCCTGGAGCTATCATGTGTCTTTGAGTAACACAAGCGAAGCATGTGGGGGAAGCGAGAATATAATTCACTTAAGACTTCCTCCTTTGATCTTAATTCTCACCCTTATATTATGAATATCTTAGTTTTGTTTAGTGTCAGTTGTCTTGAATCTTGCATGATTTATTGTGCTTGCTGGATGTCCTTCGCATAACCCACCATAAGCCCTTCGTGTGATCTATGAATGATCATGAAAAGTGATTTATGCCTAGTTCATGACTACTCTAGTTTCCCACTGGTATATTACCTGACGGAAATATTTTTGGTCATGAGATATGTTTTAGATGTATATAGGTGTCGAGAGACAAATCATGTAGAGTATGGGAATCTAGTGTAGTAGCAGTAAAAAGCAAACCATTTTTTTTATGTTGGGGCGAGTAATATACATTCCACTCCCTATTAGATACTCACCGGTTTGTGCAGAATATATTATGTGAGTCTAGGATGGATTCAGGGAAGGGTCATGGTGCCACTCGGTTTCATGAATCTCTACTGTGGACTGCTTTATGAACATTGCCTGATTTTTAGTGATCACATGTTTCCTCCATAAATTTTTCCTCTATCATATTATTTTAAAATTATTGAAGACTTGTTTGATCATGTGAACATGTCAAAGAACCCTTATCTTTTCACGTTGACATATCCAAGGGCCCTTATGAGGTATGAGTGCCTATTGGAAGACACTCATGAGACCTCGGGTGACTTGTCTTGGGGTCTCATGGGACAGTGATGCGGGTTCCCTAGGTGCATCACATGCCTTTCAGAGACTGTGAGTACCTCCTGCCTCCTCCCTTTTCATACCCTTTATTTTATGTGACATAGTTTGAGAATCATGTGAGATTTCATAAGTTCTTTTGAGGATATTTATTCTATTTTTTGGTGTTACACAATGTGACCAACATGGGTCATACGGGGGTACATGAGCATTTTGTGGAAAAATCAATTTTTTGTCCTTAAAGTGCTGTGATGTTTCATGGGGCACTTCGTAGGGAGAGAGTAACAAGAAAAAGGGCTCTCTTGAGGCGAGGAAGATGTGTCAATGAGGACTCGCAAAATCATGCGGGTCTCTAGGGGTGCATTGTATGTCCTTCAGAAACCAAAAACACCTCTTTCCTCCCAGTTTCTATCTAATTTTTTTATTTCAAAAATGTTACGGATTATTCTAGTTTTCCTGAGAAATGTATGGGATTTATAAATGATTTTTGGATGATGCTTCGTGGGACCAATATGGGTCATATTAAAAGTGTGTAAGAATGTCATGGGAAAATGCATTTTTCTTCCCTTAAGGCACCATAGAGTTTTTTGGGCGCACCCAAGGACCTCCATGTGGTTGGGCCAAAGAGCCAAAGGGATTTTCTGAGATGTTCCAAACTGGTCTCTAGGGACTCACGATGTCTCACACATCTTAATGGGAATTCCAAATATCTTTCAATGATTATAAAACCATTTCACCTCCTCCCCTTTATCTCCTTCATTTTATGTGACGAAGGCTCAAAAGTCATGTGAGTTGGCTTGGATATCATGAAGGGATTTTATTATTCCCAATGATGATATGGAATGTGGGATTCCTAGAAACTGGGGATCTCTATCCTTGAATATCATCCCTCATTATTTTTGAATGGATTAAGATGTTTTCTTAGGTTTTTCCAATGAAAAACCTTACGGCACATGGGTACTCATTTTATTTTCACTCTATATCCATAAGTTTTCTAGATAGCCTTCATAGGGAAGGCTCATTGAAGGGGGATATGAGGGACTTTCCATAGTTTATGCACCAAGCATGAATACTTCTTGTGACCTTGAAATGGTCATCCAATCATGAGCCCTTTAGAGGCTCTGTGAGGGTTCGACCATCCTATTCTTTCTTGACTTATGCGGGGAAAATGATACCCATATTCATGTATTTATTCCATTGTGATTTTTCCAATGCTTATTTATCTGGAATTAAAAATAATACATATTTCATATTATGGATAAATCATTACAATTAAATCATAAACCATAATTTTATTTCATAAAAGTGAGGTTCCATCATAAATATATAAACCATTTTATATGTCAAGGTTAACTACTAAGACCATAAAATCATAGTGTATTAAGAATCAACACCTATTTAACATATAAAAACATATTAGGGACCATCATTTATTTACCAATTAGGATCAAGAACACTTACTTGTTTCACACAATGGATTTATCATATAGACTTATTTCCCATAGTGGATCAACGACATCAACTTATTTATAATAGTTAACACATGAGATACAAAACTTTACCCTATGCATATGTTTATATAATTCCAAGACCACCAATAATATAATGAAAATCATTAATATGTGTTCCACAATATGATAATATATTCCATGTATAATGACCCATGAAATGAATATGGGTTTCATAAATATTTCATAAATTCAACACAACATAAACCAAGGAAAATAATTGGGTTTCCTAAAAATATTATCTTCAATATCATAGAACATATAGAGAAAGAATAAGGAAGATATATTGGATTATATACGCATTAAAACATAGTTAACACCAAAGGATTTCATCATAGATTAAAATTCATTTACATGATTCCCTAGAATATTTCTGGAGGAAAATAACTTTAACTTTGAAATCACTTTTTTAAAATTGAAAAAATTCCCAAATATCATAGAAAAAAATTTCCTAGAAAATAACCTCTAAGAATTTTAAATTATTCTTAAAATAATTTAGTGTTCATGATGGTGAGGAATTCTGTTCATTTCGTCAAAATCAAAATAAAACATTCCTTTCACACATTCATAGAAAAGTCAAAAGAACCTTGTTCTGAAAAAACAAGAAGATTCATTTTAAAATATTTTTTTAAAATTAATCAATGGGAAAATGGGAATTTAAAATATCATATTATAATATTAAATAAATTCATGAATACATTTGTAGAAAAGAGGATATTGATGGAAAATTATTTCTGACTAAAGGGAGAAATAAAGTAATTTTTTCTTAAAAAACATTATTTAGATATCACGATTAATTAAAGTTGGGAAAATGAAAGGAAAACAAATAATTTTTATAATTAACTAGAGGAGAATAAAAATTAAATGTATTTATTAGATAATGATCAAATAATTTCCTCAGTGGAAATTCAAGTACACACAATCCCAATTAAAATAGGATTGAAACATAAATCCTTTACCTCGAGTTTCATATTTTATTCTGACATGTTTGAAAATCCTGTATAAAAAATATATATTTATTATAAATGTATTATAGTACTATAATTATATATATAATAAAATATAATATTTACTAATGATATCTTATCTCCCATTTATTAACAATTTGGTATTAAAATCACTTTTCTAGGTGATAACTGCTTAATTTTTTCATGCATGTATCGGTCTAATAGTCCCATTAATTGTTTTTTGATCATGTTTTGATCATATAATTAATTTTAATAATGATATTAATATCATATATATTCATACATAAAAGTAATATATAGAAAAATTAATTACACCATTCCTGGAGACAACAGGTCGTATGCATGTGTGAATGTTGTTTCTATTTTTTGAAGAATGGGAAAAATAATGATAATAATAATTTACCCTTCCAGAAAATTATTATATATTATATCTTTATTATATATATCTATATTACCATCCATGTTATATAGATATGGAAACAAAATCACATCATTTTATAGAAGTGGTAGTCCACCCTTATACATGAGATAGATTATCGTTTGAAGTGGGTTGGGAGGGAAGAAGGTATATATATGATAATGTCATTAAAGAATCATAATTATTTTATAAATACCATATATACATATTAAACACATAATAATACACATCCATAAATCATGGTGATAAAAAATAATTGTATCGCTATGTGGAGATGGTAAGAAGTACATACGCATGAGCGATACATTAACATCCCATTTGATGGAAAAGAGGGTGGATAACAGGGGTTTCATAATCATAATAAAATTTCAGTATATTTATGATAAATATCATATTAATATACCATATATTTATAGGATTTAAAACAATAATTAATAATAAAGTTATCATTTAAAGAGATTTCCTCTTCTTTAAAAGTTCTCCTTTAGATCCCCTATAACGGGCCATAGGGATAATATTTTGGGAATAATAGAACATATATAACATGGATAAGTATTTTATGAGGATAATATTTATGTGTTTTGTTGAGCTATAATGATCAATTTTGTGTATAAAAGATAAATAAGGGGGTGGCCTTTTATAAGTGACGGGAGGGGCAGTCTTTGAATTTTTTAAATAGATTAATATATAATATAGTAATTCTATACAAAAATGATTCCAAATGGATAGATAATAAAATATAAGTTATCATTTTGTTTAAATAACATCAAAAAAATAAAAATTTTATTGGGTTAAGTTTTGTTTTATACCTTGACTTTTGGTTTTACCACTTAGTTAACCTAATTTAACCTTAACCGAGGTTATGACATTTTTACTCTTAAAGAGTTACAATTTTACTTATAAGGTAAAAATTAGTTTATAAACGGTTAGGAATTCTAATTCAGGAAAAAATTATCCCCCTTGGCCTCTTTAAATTTTTTATGATTTTTAAATAATTTAATAAATATTACTTTTGTAAAATATCATTAATGTCATTTTTGAAACTATACTTTTAAATGGACTATAAAGACATCAAGATAAAGATGTAATTTAAATATAATCCTTTAATACATAAATATTTTTTTTATATTTATCTGTAACTTTTTTTATCATATAAATCTCTCAAATTATATGACTTTTAATATTTGTTAAATCATTTATTTTATTTTTTATTATTTGAATAAATATCATACCGACATTGTATAATAATTTAAGCTAATTATATAATTACTAAAATTTATAAATAAATTAACCTAATAAAAATAATTTAATTATTCTAAAAATAATTATTAATATTCATTCAAAAATGTGTTTTTCCTTATGTGAACCCACAAGATTTATTTAAAAGAGAGTGCCATTTGGTATTTTTCTTTTCATTAAATATTATATATTTCATTTTTAGGGAAAAGTTTCCCTTAAAAAAATTAAATTTTGATCCCAATGTGATTATTATAGAATTAAATTTATCTAATAAAAATTTATATAAAAAATGGATACCATATCACTTAGTTTGAACCTAGTTTAATGCTATTTATCCTTTAACATGGTGATAAATTTTACCAGGATTAAAATTCATAATGCTTACAAATAAAAAGGAATATTTAACACATATATCTACTAATTCCAAATATTAAATAAATTTTTAACAATTCAATTTCTATAAGTAAAATTAATTAAATTTATAATATGATCAAATGAACTGATGTAAACCGTTTAAAAAAAATACATTTCTAAGCATAAAAATGGATTTACTTCTATCCCATTTATAGAAAAAACATTAGATAAATGTCAATTTTTTTAATATATAATATATAGATTTTATTAAAATAATTCACCAATTGTGATTAATAAAATTTATTTTGATAAAAACAAACTAATTGAATAAAAATATTTTTTTCAGTAAAAACATATCCTTTATTTTTCAATGATTTTAATTTCATTTCAAATTAATTTTTAGAAAATTAATTCATTTCATACATATGTAAACAATATTTTTTTAATATTTTAGTTATACATATTATTACACAGCAATCTCATGACTATGTGATTACTTCTAAATTAGATAATAGTATTTTAATACTATATTGTGGTTCGTTTAAACTCGATGTTGTGTGTAAATAAAGATATAAAAGAAATAAATTTTGTTTATAGATAAATATATCATAATTATAAATGTGTTACATTTTACACCCTTGAAATTAATTTTTTAATCTAACTTCTCTCACTTCGATACAAAAAATGAGGATATCTCTATTTCATTACATCCTTGGGTTCCAATGTAGCATCTTCAAATTTTGGATTCCTCCAGAGAACTTTTAATAGGTGAGTAGTCTTATTCTATAGAAATTTATCTTTGTGATCCAATATTTCTTTTATTTTTTATTAATAGGGAAGATCACTCTCCAATGGTATAAACTCTATGTTTAGTACATGTGATGAATCAGGTATGTACTTCCTCAGGAGAGATACATGAAAAAAATCATGAACTTGATAGACTTATAGTGAAAGACTAAAGTTATATGATACAATCCCTACTCAATCAATAATCTCAAATATAAAAATATATAAATGCACTATCTTTCCCTTATTTTTGAATACCATAACCTTATTCTATGGAAAAGTTTTCAAAAATACCCTTTCACCAACATTAAACCCTAGATCTCATGAACTATTATCAGTATAACTTTTATATTGACTATTAAATTATCTTATACATTGAAGAATTAATATGAATTTCTCTTCCATTTACTCACTAGATTAGGTCCCAATAACTTTCTTTCTCTAACTTCTTCATAACATATATGATTTATTTGTTTTTTTACTATAGGGGACCTTATAAGGCACCATCTAAATGCTTCAGTGAAAGTGATTTTAGTCATAAAACTCAACCATTGGATGGTGTTGATCTCAAACACCTTTAAAATCCAAAGACAAAGACCTATAAATATCTTATAGGGTATTAATGGTTCTCTTATTATGACTATTTATATGAGGATGATATGTAGTAATAAAATAAATTTCTTGAATCAATAGATTTCCAAATACTTCAATAGAACTTTGAGGTAAACCTCAGATCTTAATACAATACAATAGAATGAGGTAATACATGTAATGATACCACTTCTTTAATGTATATTATATAAGGATAATCAAAAGATAAATATTATATGATATAAATGAAGTGTGCTGAATTTTTAATGTGATTGACTATAACCCAAATAAAATTATATACATTAGATGTTTTGGAGAGTCCAATAAAAAAAATCCATGATGATGTTTTTACATTTCAATTTTGGTATGAATAATGGTTGTGACATACCCTTATAATTTTGTCTCTATACCTTAAATTGTTGTCCTACCAAGAACAAAGATGCATACTATGTAATATCTCTCATTATTATATCCCACCAGAAATAATATTTTATATCTCTATACATATTCATAGTTATAGATTTAATAGAGAAGGAAAAAATCTGAGATTTCCCAAACGACTCCTTCTCCCCGTCTGGAATGGATAAAACTCATACACAGTTCATAAAACATATCATTCCATCGAAATCAAGGTTGATCCCAGGAACATTTATCACCTTCTTTATCAGTTATATATCTTGTTTCTATGGCTGTTTAATCTCTACATGGATATATGGTTGAATGTTCATATGAGAAATATAATATATCTACCCTTTCTTTAGGATTTAAAGTTCCATATTTTAGAAATTCTTAAGTATTGGATCTGTTTCTATCCTCAGCATAGATAGACTAGGTTGGTCTTTATGACTCAGATAATCATCCAGCTTGTTCTCCTTCCTAGGGTTGTAATTTATTAAGTTGTAATAATCTTAATCAACTCCAATCATATTTTATGGTTCTTATTATGATTTTTCGTGTGAAGATATATGCCAAAATTTTATGATCAATATATATATCACTTGTTTCTACATAAATAGAATTCCTCCATATATTTAATGAAAACATTTCCAAAGTTAACTCCATATCATGGGTTGGATAATTTTTCTAATGAAGCTTCAATTTTATTGAGGCATATTCTATAACCATATCTTTATGAATGAGAAAACATCCCAACCTCATCTTTGATGCATCACTATAGATCAAAAATCATTCTTCGCTATAGGGTAGTGTGAGAATAGGTGCACTAACAATCCTTCTATCCAATTCCTTGAAATTTTATTCACATTCATCTTTCCAAAGGAACATGACTATCTTATGAGTAAATTTATTGATTGGATTAGAATTTAATTAGAAATTCTCTATAAAGAATCAATAATATCCAACCAGAACAAGAAAACTATGGATCTCGATCATAATGGTTGGTATAGGATAATATTTAATAACATCCATCTTTGATGGATCCACCGGTATACTATATCTTGAGATTATATGACCCAAAAATTTATCTTTTTATGGAAAAAATTCACAGTTTGAAAAATGTCCATAAAACATACCCTTCTTTAGGGTCTTCATAACAATCGTCAAATGATCCTCATGGTCTTCCTTGTTCTTAGAATTTATAAGAATATCATATATAATTAATACCAAAACCGATCAATGTAATATATAAATACTATATTTATTAAACCCAAGAATATAACAATGTACATAGTAAGACCAAATGAAATGAATATAATTTCCTAGTGTTGATACCCCGTATAAAAGGTTATCTTACATATATATTCAGATTTTAACATTAATTGATAGTACCAAGATCATAAATTAATCTAGTAAAATCATTAATTACCACATATTTGATTAATAAAATCATCAATAAGAGTCATAAGATACATATTTTTAATCTTAATATTATTTAGTTACTAATATTATTTATACAGACACATTGATCCACATTTCTTCGTAATGAAAAGAATAGGTGAAACCCATGGGGATGGAAATTACAAAGGAACCCATTATCAATATTTTCCTATATTTTATTCATCAATTACTATCACTCATTTGAGTTCATTATATATAGAGTCTTTGAAAAATGTGTAACACTATGTATGAGTTATACTAAAAACTCAACATCATGATTTAGAGTAAGTCTGGGAAATAATTCTGGATTGGATTCATGAAACTCCAAACAAATAAGGATATCTTCAATGTCAAGTTTCTAACCAACCATATAAGATAAATAGACTTCATGGATAATAATTAAGACAAAAAATATAGAAGTAATTTACCATGTAATTTCTTATTTATCCTCACACCGATAAATGGCCATAGGCTCATTTGAAATATGAAATGTGACTTATATTACATGAAACTTGATATGATATCCTTATAAAGAAAGCTAATCCATGTATAGAATCACCTGAAATTAAACTAATGAGAGAATTATAGGATTTTTATGAAGCATTGTCCCACAAAATTCAATCAGAGAGGAATTATATAATTGAGATGTGACCATCATAAAATTAAATATTTTCCCCACTATACCAATATATAATCATTGAGTTGGTAATTAAATATAATTTTCAACTTTCATAGATATGAAATAAAGGGTAGATAGAGAATTAAATGAGTGATTATCTTTTATAGAGGATATGATAAGTGTACCTTTAACCATGTCATTATTATAACCCTCTTTAGTAGTTTTAATCACATGATATTTCACTTTCTATTGGTTATAATGAGGTTTTTAATGCTGAATGTCATCATAATCCTTCATATTCATGAACTAGTTAGCATGATGACCACAATTTGTTCATTTTAAGAATTGGATTTTGGGTGGTGCATTAGTTGGATAATTCTTATCCACTATTTCATTAACTATCCTATCCATACAATTTTATCATTCATGAGATTTATGAACCACCTTTACATATTTAAAGAACCTATCAATTTCATTTAATCAATTCCATTCATATTTCATCCTACATTTATGGAATGTAGATGGATGTAATTTCTTTATTCCATGTGGTTTATTCGCGTTTCATGAGTCTCAATATTAAATTTCTTATCAAAACCATGATAATGTTGCAAATATTTAATTTCTATTTACAACTTTAGTTCACAACAAAAAATTTATTCATAGATACTAAAGTATCTTATAGATAACACATTTTGGAGACTTGGATTTAAGCCACTATAGAACCAATCAATTTTTCTTTTAGGGATAATGATTAAACTGGAATGATACATTAAAATGCTTGTAAAATTTCTCTCATAATTACCAATGGACTCACCCTCCCTTTTCCTAAACTCATGGAATTCCCTCTCTATATTTATAAATATAATATGATGGAGGTAATTACAAAAAAACACCATTTTAATCTCATCCCATTACATGGAGTTAATTTACTCAACTTGTATCATATTCTTAATAAGGTTAGACCATTGGTTGTATAAAAATTCCAATTGATAAATGGGTAGGAAAACTTTTTCATGTTCCAGGTACTAGAGAATATATATTTTTTCTCAATTGTGCTAATCCATCACTCACCCAATAGTGGATCAGGAGATCCATTAAAAGAAGGTGTATATTGCCTCATGAAAGAATAAATATTATATTGTTCTCTCCTTTGATGTTTAGTTAGATAAACATGATTCATTCCCTGAGAGTGTTTTGTTAGTATAGTTACCCGATTCTATATTCCAGTTCTTATAAATTTTAGTTTCTCATGTGAACAATCATTAAATTTTTCATCACATTTTTTGTTATCATGATGTTTTTTGGTTCCAACCATTGAATAAAACCAACAACAAATAATTAAGAATCATTATATAATAATCAGATTGAACTAACATATAATTATGTAACATCATTAGTATGATTTCTAAATCATAAAACCCACTTCTCAATCTATGTGACCTTATGTGTAACCATGTTTATCCATAGTAATTACCACAACATATACTTATCCCCATGGTTTTCACCACAATTTTTGGATCATAATGTTAAAATATCGACTGAACCCTTTTTCTGATTCCAATTATAGAAACCCTTACTTATCATATTTAAATATTAAATATTTTTAGATTAATATTCAATAAATTTCAAAATTCCATGCCTATAGTCTCTAAAAGATTTGTGTCTTTGATGATTGGATAAAAAATCTTCTTATTTCACGAATAATCTTTAACTTCTCTCATAAATATCTTATGACATTGTAATCTTCATATAAATACCCTAATAAAACCTTTATTTATAAATTAGGAAAAGGAAACATAAGGAAGGGTTTGCTTCGATGCTCAATAAGGGTAAAAATGGGAGATAAAAATAAATGATCATATGAAATAATAAAATCTTCTTAAGGGTATGAGATCATGAAAATAAATTAGAATATATATACCTAATATATCATTGATCATAAACATGATCCAGGTAATAAAACATTATCACTATAGAATTCATATATTATAAGAGTGAGAAATCATCAAAAATTAATCATGATATATACGCTCATTTCATAAATGTGTGGCACCTTCATAAGTATAGAAACCACTTAATATGTCAATGTTAACAACTGAGACAATAAAATCATAGTAGATTGGGCATCATAACCTATTTACCATATCATTATATATAATATATAATCACATGTTTCACACAGTGGATCAAGCACACTGGTTGGTCTCCTATAGTTGATCAATAAAATTGACTTGTTTCCCTTAGTAGATCAAGCACATCGACTTGTATCCCATAGTTATCTCATGAGATTTAAAACTTTACCAAATGAATTTGAGGGATATATAATTACATACCCATGCATCATATAATGAAAACCATACATTTGTATGCCACATGATTATAATACATTCATCAAATCTTCATATCAAAATCCATATAAAGAATACAAGTTTCAAAAACATTTCTTAAATTCTCCATAAAATAACCCACAAAGATAATGGATTTCAAAAAAATATATTATTCATAACCATAAACCATATATTGAAAGAATAAAGATGGTAGCATTGGATTATATCCCCAGTAAATAACAATTAACATTAAAGGATGTTATCATAGATGAAAATTTCTTAAAAATATTCAATGGATTATTTCGAAAGTAAAATACACCTTTCACATGGAAATCACTTATTTAAAATTTAAAAACCTCTCAAATATTAAGGAAGAATATTTTTTTGAAAATAACCGTTAAAAATTATATAGTAATCCTCAAATAATAGTGTGTTTATAATGGTGGTAACCTCTGTTTATGAATTATAAGTTAAAAGAAAACTTTTATTTTACACTTTTTTAAAAAGTCAAAAAGTATATCATTTGAAAAGTGAGAAGAAGATTCATTTGGATTTTTTTAAAAACATTAAATCATGATAAAAAATGAAGTTAAAAATAATATTGTAATATTAAAAAGTTTTTTGGAATAATTTTTAGAAAACATGGATATGGTAGAAAAATGATTTTCGACCGAAGAGATAAATAAAGTATGTTTTAATTAAAAACATTATTTTGATCTCTTGAGTACTTAATGTGTGGAAAATTAAAGGAAAAATATTTTTTATTAATAAGTAACTAAAGTTGAATAAAAAAATAAATGTACTTATTTTTAATGAACTAAATTTTTATCAATGGAATTACCTTCATATAATTATGCTTTATAGTATAATCAAATTAAGAAGAATGAAAAAAATATCATGATACTAAGTAATATGTGACCATTAATTATAATTTCACCACTTCTGTGTTTTGAATTTCGAAAATCAGACATACACGGTTGTGTTTAGGGTGATTTTTGGTGTCTAAAAGAACAAACTTAATTTTGGTGAATAGTAAACTAGACATATTAATAGTCACTTACACTTATTAATAGTACCTCAACCCTTATGAATAGTAAATATTCAATAATAATAGTAACCTTACCCTTGAATGATTAAATAAAACATAGGTATCTTATAAGTAACAATTTGACCTTAGTAAAAATATTGGTATTTTTGTATGTCGTAAATAATTAATTATAATTAACTTATTAATTTAAAATAAAATTCAATTTCCTAAAATTTGTTCAGAAATAAAATTTTTTATGTCTTTTTTTTAATGTAATTTTTAAGACATTATGTATATTTGAAAGAATTATGAAATTAGTTTTAATTTTAAAAATATATTTTCAAGTAAAATATTATTTTAATTAAAAATTATATTAATCATATTTAGAAAATAATTTTTTGAAAAATGGAGTTCATTTTTTGATTCTACACATCTAGAAATGTCTAGGATGAATCTTTGTGATTTTTCTGAAATACTTGATTTATTGGTGGATAGAAAGTATATTAATTTACCCTATAAATACATTATAATTTAAATCCAATATTCCTGTCATCAAAAGTGATGTAAGAACCCGAATCTTGAAAATACGTTCAATATTTACTATTATTGGTCATGGAATCATCACTATTTATTATCTTCGTGGAAATTAATATACTAATGATTAAAATATTAAGAAAAGACCTCTCCCCTCCACTATAAATACCACCCATCACACCCTCATTACATCACATCTATCAATAATGAAGGCATGCCTAAACTCTACCCAAATATCTTCCTTAACCCCTCCACCATGGCCAAGAGCTCTTTGCCTCTTCATAAGAGTAATCTAAGGTTCTTTACAGAGGATCTTAACAGAAGGATCGAAGCGATTATTCCTCTATCTCTTTTCTTTTAGTTTCTTTTCAAATTTCATTTCATTTATTCTCTTATCCTCAACTTATCTTATAAAAATTTCAGGATAACTATAGTATGATTTATATAATGGAATTATATCAAGTTAATGTAATATTATTAATTATTATCATCCCTCTCACTCTTTGTTAATAAAAATGAAATTGTTTCCTGTGATGTGCTAATTTACCTACATCATGGTTGATGCAATTCCATTTTACTTCTACACCCACAAGATTGTAAATAAAACCATGAAATGGTAGAAAAACAATTTTAAATTGTATTTTTTATCCCCTTATATGTTTTAAAACTAAATATTTTACATTACAGTAAGTGACAAAATAAAACAAGTTTGTTGTGATAAAAAAACAACCCAAATTAACCAAAAATGATCATCATAAAATTTTATCGAATGATTCATCCTCATGGTATAAAAAAAATTCCTTATAAGATAATTTAAATCTCTTAAATTTCACTAATAATATATATTAACATTTTTTATGTTCAATAACATTTAAAACAAACACCCATTCATGTATACAAGTGAATCGATAATAAAAGCTATGAAAATTAACACTCCTGAATAAGGAATTTATGCGCTATAACTCATAAAAAAGACCATAAAAGAACTTAATTAAACTATAATAAACCATATTATCAGGTAAAGGTTCAGGAAATTCTAATAAATTAATATAATGTCATTATACTAGACATTAATGTGAAGAAATCATTCAGATACAAGGTAGGGGAAATTCTCAAACCCAACTTACTTTCATTGGGTTCTCCTTCTTACACTTTATTTTTGATATGGTTACTCCATAAAAATAATTTTTTCATCATTATATTACCTTTTATAGGGTGTACAAGTTTTCCACTAATTTTTATTTCAAACACAAGGTTTTCCAAAAGAAGTCTTCTTTTAAAAACACACCTTTTACTTCTCACTCACGGTTCATTGTCCTTGTATCAAGTATCTTATTATTTCTTTATTTTGGGAACCAAATGTTTATGAATGTGTTCATATGAGATGAAACCCATTCCATCCCATGGGTTATTTATGTTCATCATTGATATGTATTCTATGTGGCATGCATGATGATGAAAATTTTTTGATATGACGGGTGCACATGGAATTATATAGCGCAATATAAATGTTTGAATGTGATGGGTGTGCCCATAATTATACATTTCACCAATTAATTGTGTAAAGTGATGAATATCATGAACTAAAATGAATTGATGCGTGGACATGATGCTATCTTTGTTTATAGTTTTGTGTGGTATTTAACCACAAAGACATGACATTTCATTTTTTATGCATTCCCATATTCTTGCCTTTATCTAATGATTCCTTTCACAATTTTGATGATGATGTTATGGTTATTTTCACCCCATGCAATACTATTCTCATCTATCCTCCTAATGGGATTTTATATCACCCATTTTTTATTTGTATCCTTAGGTGAATACATGTAATAAGGAGAGTTCAAGTGCCAATAAGAAGCTAAAGAAGAAAGAATTAAATAAAGGTTTATGATTGATGTTGTAAATGTTATGTATAGTCCTTGTTTTCCCAAGACACTAAAACTCTAGATCCTAGTGGTGTAATAATATTATTTTTTTAACTTTAAAATGATGTAATATTAATGTAAGAGAAGGATGGGTCATTATATTTGGTATCATAGGCAAGGTTTAGTTAATTTGGGAATTAGGATTAATAAACCCTAGAGAAAACCACTAGTATGAGACCAAGTACAAATATACACACAAGAATCATTAAATATAGATCCCATAAGTTATGATTTTAGTGGGAATTGTTCAAATGAATAATTAATTTATTCATTACTTTTTGACTTATGTTTTTTTCTAACAATTTCTATTTTAGAAAATGGTGGGAACAAGGAGAAACCAATCCAACAACTCATGTGAGGGACAACAAAACACTTTTACAAACAACATCCCCAATGCTTTGGGAGGTGGAGTTCACAAATTCATGGATATTCTTACCCAACTATCTCAGGTTCTCAAAAATAAAAAAATAATGGGGAAAATTCTCCTTCTCCTAAGTGGGAGCAACTGGTTGTCTAGTTTTTTAGGCGGCAATGACCACCGAAGTTTCGTTGGTCTTCAAATCCACTAGTTTCAGAATAGTAAGTCAACTCCATGGAGAAGGTTTTTTCTATGCCTCACTATTTTTAGAGAGAGAAGGTGAAACCAGCTATTTATCATCTTGATGGATAGGCCAATCAAAGGTGGGGTTTGATTAAGAACACAAATCCAAGTGATGAAATTGAAGAGATGGTATGGTAAGAAATTTAGATCATGTTTTTTTACAATTATTTCCAATGAACATTTTGTATGAAGAAAGTGATATAATTCATAGAGATCAAGAAAAAGTATGGAGAATCTATCACAACCTACGAAGAAAGTTTCACAAGTCTTGAAATTTATGATTTGGGTTATATTATGAAAAACTATAGAAAAATTGATAGATTATTTAGTGGATTAAAACCAAACCTTTGAAAGGATCTTTCAATTCGAGACATTCGAAGTTATGAAGATGTTTTTTAGTGTCCCCTCAAAGTGGAGATGGAGTTTGGACAATTTTCCCATGGCTATAGTGGTAATAAATGAAATATGAATTTTCAAGCAAGAGGATCTAATGATAATGGTGGGAAGAAAACTCAATGACCCACATGCCAAAAATGTGGGAAGTTGCATCATGATAACTACCTCAAAGGGATGATGAAATGCTTCAAGTGTGGGAATGAATGCCACCATGCTCAAGAGTGTCAAAAATACAAGAGAAGGAAGGACAATGTAGTGGATGAAAGGGGAGCCCCACCCATGGTTCAATGTTACAACTGTAGGCAGCAAGGGCATTATGCAAGCCAGTGCATAAAACCTTGAGTCCTTGAGGGTAATCTGAATCAGTATCCACCGAAGCTAAAGGAACAAGGGAAGGATTATGCCATCACTACTGCCGAATTGGATCAAGATAATTAATTCATACATGGTACACATCCTATTCACTCAAGAATAGAAAAGGTCATATTTGATTCTAGATCTATGCATTCCATTATATCTTGCAAGTATCCTAGAACTATAGAATCAAAGCCCCAAAACCATGAAGTAGATATATATGTAAAAACATCATGTGGTGAAATCACTTCAAACCAAGTGTTGGAATCCTATCCTATTGGTGTTTGTGGAGATATTCTTCTAGATAATCTCATAATACTTCCCTTGGTGGAATTCAACACTATAATGGGAATGAATTGGATCTGATTACATAGAGAACATATCAACTATCGGGAAAAGGAAATATATTTTCATATTCCAAACCATCCCATTATCCTCTAAAAATGCAAGGAAGATTTTTAATCTCCTTTTAAAAGTCATTTAATGGTGTTTTATGTTGAGTCCATATAAAGTTACATACCTCATCCAAATGGTTGAGTAAAAAAAAGTGACCACCTTGAGTAAATTCCCACTATGAGGGAATACATGGATCTATTTCCTAAAGAGTTACCCGAACTTCCCACAGATCGTGAGGTATAGTTCTCCATTGATTTCATACCCAGATATACTCTTATATAAAAGTGTTTATATAAGATAGATCCTATTAAACTGGAGGTGTTAAATAAGTAGCTTTAAGAGCATTTAGAAAAAGGGTTCATACAACCTAGTGCATCACATTGGGGTGTGCTAGTGCTCTTTGTAAAGAAGAAGGATAGAATAATGCAACTGTGTATCATTTATCAAGAACATAACAAGATAACCATTAAGAACAAGTTTCATCTACCAAGGATTTATGACTTTTTTGATTAGTTAAGAGGATCTAAGTACTTCTCAAAGGTGGATCTTTATTCTGGTTATCATCAGATAATGGTTAAGAAGAAAGATATTCAGAAGAATTACTTCCATATATAGTTTGGGAACTATGAGTCTCCAGTGATACACTTAGGACTTTATAATTCCCCTCCAATATTCATGGATTTAATGAATAGAGTCTTTAGAAATTACGTCGACAAATTTGTGTTAGTTTTTACTGATGATATTCTCATCTACTTCAAGAGAAATAAGTAACATGAAGAACATCTAATACTTGTGTTGGAGACATTGAGAGAAGAGAAGTTGTATTCCATGTTTAGAAAGTGTGACTTTTGGATGAATCAAATCATGTTCCTGGGACATGTGATCAAAAGTGATGGAATTTCCATGGACCCTTCAAAAACGAAGGTGATTGAGGAATGGCCAAGACCCTATATAGTCACAGAAATCTAAATTTTTCTTGGATTAACTAGGTACTATCGATGTTTTGTATGAAATTTATCATGATTTTCAATCCCACTAACTATGTTAACAAGGAAAGGGGTAAATTTCGTCTGGATGGAATAATGTGAGGAAAGCTTCAAGGAGAAAAAGAGATGGTTGATCACTACACTAGAACTCACATTACCAAAGAGTGAAGAAGGTTTTGTGATATATAGTGATGATTCAAAGAAAGTTTTGGTTTGTGTACTCATGAAAAATGATAATGTGATAGTCTAAGGCTCAGAGAAGTTGAATATCCATGAGCAGAAATACCTCACACATCATCAAGAGTTGGAAGCCATGATTTCTTCCTTGAAAATTTGGCGACACTACCTTAATGGTGAGAAGTGTGACATATATACTGATCACAAGAGCATAATGTATATATTCACAACAAAGGATCTCAACATGTGTGAAAAGAGATGGTTAGAGATAATCATGGACTATGATTTCTTTATTCATTATCTTCCTGGAAAGACGAAGATGGTAGTTGATGCTCTAAGAACTAAATAATCTGCTACTCTATCTATACCATGGATTAAGGAAGACCTTATCTTGTTGGATATGTAAAGGATGGATCTGGAAATCAAAATGGAAGGGGATAAATCCTACGTTGACAAAATTATTTTGCAACCATCAATCCAAGAGATTGTTAAAGAAGCACAAAGGGATAATTTAGAGTTACAAAAGAAGGTAAATTCAGTAAAGGAAGGGAAGCTTCATGAGTTCCATATCGACGATGATGGTGTGATTTGGTTTGGAATGTGACTTTTTGTGCCTTCATCACCCAGTATAAAAAAGGTTATATTGTACAATTTACATAGATCAAAATTTTCTATCCATCCTTGTAGTACCAAGATATAAAAAGATATAAAAGAACGCTTTTTTGGGATAACTTGAAGAAGGATATTACTAATTACATCTGAAGATGATTGATAGGACTACAAGTTAAAGTAGAGAGATAAAATTCCAAAGGGATGATGCAACCATTTACTATACCAATGTGGAAATGGGATAACGTCACTATGGACTTTTTCACGGGTCTCCCAAAGTCATCCAAGTGAAATAATGCGATATGGGTGGTGGTGGAAAGACTCACCAAGACTGCCCATTTTATTACTATCCGAAAAGATCTCTCACTTGAACAAATTGAAAAGGCATATGAGAAAGAAGTAGTGTGACTGAATGGTGTTCCACTCTCGATTTTCTCTAACTGTGATCCAAGGTTCACATATATATTCTGAAGGAGTCTTCCAAATGATTTCATAACTGAATTAAATTTCTACATGACCTATCACCCCAAACTGATGTCCACTCAAAAAAGAATATTCAAATGCTTGAATTAATTCTAAGAGAATGCTCTTTATAATACAAATGTTTATGGGATCAACATCTACCATTGGTTGAGTTCTCATACAACAATTTCTTCCACTCGAGTATTCAGATTTCTCCATAGAAATATCTGTATGGAAAGTGATGTAGAACTCAAACATGTTGGGATGAAGTGGGAGGAAGAAAGCAACATGGACCTGATCAGGTGTAAGAGTTGACAGAGAAGGTTCAATTCATATAAAAACATATCAATGGTTCTTAGAGTCAATAAAAGAGCTATGTTGACAACTGTAGATTGGAGTTGGAGTTCAGCATTAGAGATAAAGTCTTCCTTTGATTATCATCATGGAAGAGAGTCATGGGGTATTGAATGAAATGGAAGCTAATAACAAGGTACATTGGCCCCTTTGAGATCATGGAATTAATGGGAACCATGGCCTATCCACTCTCACTTCTTACAAATATGACTCAAGTTCATGATGTGTTTCACATATCACTCCTGAGGTAGTTCATAACAAATCCCTCATATGTGCTGAACAAAGAGGTGGTACATTTGGAAGATGATATGTCATATGAGAAGCATCCAGTAAAGATTCTGGACCAAAGAATTAAGGTTCTACTCAACAATATAATACATCTTGTTAAAGTGTTGTGGAGGAACCATAAGTTTGAAGAAGAAAATTGGGAACTGGAAGAGGTGATGAAGGAGAAGCACCCTCACCTGTCCGTGTCAAACAAAATTTCAAGGGATAAATTTTATAAGGGGGGAAGAATATAGTGAACCAATATTTTATCAATGGAATTCCATTATTATAATTATTCCTTATATTAGAATCAAATTAGTAAGAACAATGAAATATCATTATTCGAAATACTATTTGACCATTAAAAATTATTTTAACACTTCTGTGTTCAGAATTTTGGAAATCTGACATACAACATTGTGTTCAGGGTGATTTTTGGAGTCTAATAAAACCAACATAAAATTTTATTGAATAGTAACATACCAGTATGAATAGTCCCCAACCCTTATGGAGAGTATTATAACCCTTATGAATATTCAATCATCCAAAATAATATTAACCTTACCCTGGAATGATTAAATAAAATTTTGGTATCTTATAAAAGACAATTTGACCATAGTAAAAATTTTGGAAATTTTTAAGTCATAAATAAATAATTATGTTTAATTAATTAATATAAAATAAAATGTATTTTCCTAAAATGTGTTCATAAATTAATAATTTTATGTCTTATGGTCTTAACATAATTTTATAAGACCTTATTTAATTTTTTAATGCATTATGAAATCCTTTTTAATTATAAAATTATATTTTTCTTGTAAATTTTGATTTTAAATAAAAATTAAATTAATCATATTTATAAAATTATTTTTGAAAAAATGGAGTTTATTTTTGGATTCTATAGGTTGAAAAATGGATAGAGTTAATTTTTGGTATTTTTATAAAATACATGAGTTTTTAGTGAATAGAAAAATACATTAATTCACTGTATAAATATATTATAATTTAAATCCATTATTCCTGAAATCACAAGTGATGTAAGCACCCAAATCAGGAACTAAAATTCCCTATTTACTATTATTTGTCATAGAATCATCACTATTTCTTATATTGGTGGAAATTAATAAACCAATGATTAAAATATGAAGAAAACCCCTATCCCCTTCACTATAAATACCACCCCTCACACCCTCATTAATTCACACCCCTAAAGCTTCAAGACATGCCTAAAATCTACCCAATGTTCTTACATAGACCCTTACCCACTACTAAGAGCTCTTGGCCTCCTCAAAAGACCAATCCTAGGTTCCATAAAGAGGATCTCAAGAGGAGTATTCAAGATGTAATTTCTCTCTCTCTTTTCATTCAATTTCTATTTTTTCTTCTCTTATCCAATTTTCATGATAACTATATTATTATTCTTATAATGGTATTATATAATTTTAATGTAATATTATTCGTTATACTCTTCCCTCCCACTATTTTTTAATAAAAATGGAATCATTTCCCGTGATGTGTTAGTTTACCGACATCATGGGCGATGTAATTCTATTTTCCCTCAATGCCTACAAGGATGTAAATAAACCATCATCTGTTTGAAAAAATATTTTAATTTTATATCCCCTTTTATGTTATATAACTAACTTCTTTACATGACACTAATTTATAAAATAAAACATGTTCTTTGTGATAAAAAAACCACCCAAATTAACCAAAAATTATCATCATAAAATTTTATCTAATTATTCATTCTCATGGTATATAACCAAATTAATTATAAGATAATTTATATATTTTAAATTTAAATAATAATATATATTAACAATTCTGTTTGTTCAACCACATTTCAATAGAACATCTATTTATGAATACAAGTGAACCGTTCATAAAAGCTATGAAAATTAACACTCTCGAACAATGAATTTAATCTCTATAACTCATCCAATGGCCCATAAATGAACTTAATATAACCATAGTAAACAATATTATTATATAAATGTAATATAATTTTTAATTAATGAATATAATTTCATTATATAAGACATTATAGTGAATAAATTGTTCTGATACAACGTAAGGGGGAATTCTCGAACCCAACTTACTTTCTCCCGGTTCTCCATCTTTCATTCCATTTTCGATATAGTTACTACATAAAAATCATTTTTTCATTCCTTATATTACATTTTCTAGGATATAAATGTTATACAATGATGTTTATGTAAAACAATATGTTTTCCAAAAGAACTCTTCTTTCGAAACAAAACTTTTACTTATCACTCAAGTTTGATGGTCCTTGTATCAAGTATGTTATTCCCTCTTTCTTTTGGGAAACCAATGTTTATGAATGTTTTCATATGTGATGAAACCCATTACATTACATGGGTTATTTATCTTCATGATTTATATTTATTCTATGTGGCATTTAAGATAATGAAAATACTATGATGTGACGGGTACACTTAGAATTATATAGAGTAATATGAATATTTAAATATGATGGGTATGCCTAGAATTATAGAACGCTCCAATGCACTGGGTAATGTGATGAATCTCATGATATAAAGTGAAATGAAGTGTGAACATGAAGCTATATTTTTTTACAAATATGTGTGGTATTTAACCACTGAGACATGTTGTTTCATTTTTTATGAATTGACACATTCCATGCCTTTATCAAAGAATTCCTATCATGATTTTGATGATGATGTTATGATTATACTCAGCCTATGAAATATTATTCTTATATATATATATATCCTCTTACTGGTATTTTTCCTCACCCCATTTTAATGTATATCCTCAAGTGAATACATGTACTAAGGAGAGGTCAAGTTCCAATAATAAGCTAGAGAAGAATGGATTAAATAAAAGTTTATGCTTGATGTTGTAAATGTTATGTATGGTCCTAGATTTTCCAAGACACTAAACCTCTGGACCCTAATGGTGTAATACTGTTATGTTGATTATATTTAAAATAAAGGAATAGTAATTTCAGATAATTCTACCTCATTATATTACAAGTTAATGATAATATAATTTTTCAAATGGTAATTCTTACATAAGAATTATTTTTAAAAATAGGTTTGATACATAAATCCCTTACCTCAAGTCCCATATTTCATTGTACACATTATTAATTCTATATAATAATTATATATTTCTTGAAAATTTATTCTAGGAGAATAATAATATATATAATACCATGTATGATTTAGTTGTCACATCTTATTACCAATTTATTAACAATTTGTTATTAAAACTACTGTTCTGAGTGTTAACTCCTTCATTTTTCATGCATGTCTCAATTCAGTAGTCACAGTCCTTTTAATTTGATCATAGTTCAATCAAATACACAATTTTAATCATGATATAAGTATAATATATTCACAATATATATATATATTTATAGTAGTCAAGAAAATTTTTATATTGAAAGATGAATTACATTATTCATGTAGATAATATGGCGTACGTATAAATCAATGATGTTTGAATTATTCAACTAACGGAATGAAATAAAGGTAAAAATTAACTGAACCAATTAGAATCATTATTATATAATATATATAAAATTTATTCATTAAATCTATCCCTATTACCATCGACATAAAGAGGATATAAAAAATGCATCACAATGCTTCATAGATGTGATAGTCCTTACATACACACAAGTGACATTATCCTTTCCAAATCATTTTGAAGGAAAGAGAGTAGATTTGATATTATCATTAAAAAATAATAATTATGTATCAAATAAAATATATAAATATTAAACCCATCATAATTTTCATCCAAAAAATTTAGTGATGAAAAAATGAACTATATCACTAGTTGGAGACGCTAAGCCGTACATACACACAAATGATACATTCACTTAACATTTTATTGGAAAGAAGGTCGATAATGGTGGTTTAATAATAATAATAATATTTTATTATATTTTTTATACATATATTTTTTTATTTTATAATAAATACATCATATTTAGATGTGGTAAAAAATAATTAAAAATAAAATGACATGTTAAGGCGATTGCCTCTTCTTTGAAATAACTTCTTTAGATTTTCTCTTAACGATACTAGGGATCATATTTTGTGAATAAAATAAACTCTATAATATAGATAAGATTGTTTATAAGATACTTTTAGGGTTTTTTCTATATATAACACTATTGGAAAATAGGTCTATACCTACAGTTTTCCAAAACTGTGGGTATAGGGATAATATGAGAACCTATAATCATGGTTGTGCCAAAAACCATGGGTATAACATTATTTTAAAACCTATACCCACGGTTTTGGAGAAAACCATGGTTATATGGTATTTTACGAAGACCTATACCGACGGTTTATCCAAACTGTGGGTATTGGGATTTTTTTAAGACCTATACCCACGGTTCTCCAGAACCATGGGTATAGCTTTCCCGCATTATGGAAGGGAAAGAAAATTAGGCAGGACATTAATTTTTTTTTGGCGGGAATACATTTATTCACGGTTTAGATTTATATATTTACGTAAATATAAATATATAATTTCAAGAATTCAGTAGCTCAGTAGGTAAACCATTCTCCGCGGCTATTGTAGGTTGTGTGTTCAATTTCTCTATGTAAATTCTTTCAAAACATGGATCATATTAATATATATATCTAGATTTTTGTATATATATCTGAAGAAAATGATAGCTCGGTTGGTCCTTTGTCGAAGCACGGTCGTGAGGCACTTTTTAGATGCTTGTTCGAATCCCTCTAGTAGCGGTTTTTGAATTTAAATACAGCACTGGTTCATATTAATATATATACATAGACATATGTATATATAACAATTAAATATCATAGCTCAGTAGGTCCTTTGGTGGGGTGAGCCTATGAGGCGTAGCGTGAGGTGTGGGTTCGATTCCCCCCAGCACATGCTTTTTGAATTTAAATTCCCCACGATTTTCAAACAGTGGGGTTTGTTGTGTGCCACGTTGGAATAGTGGTGTGCCACCTTTGACTCCCCTATTCCCACGGTTCTCTAAAATCGTGGGTATAGGCTAAGACCCCTATACTGACCCCTTTCTATCCCACGGTTCCCAAAACCGTGGGTATAGGATATACCCACTGTTTTGGGGGCTATACCCACGGATTGGAACTGTGGGTATAGGTCATTTTTCCAGTTGTGTAAGGATCAATATGGTGTAAAAAATGAAACGAGGGGCGCCCTTTTATAAGTGAGGGGAGGGAATCTCGTTGAATTTATTTAAAGATATAAATATTATAATTTTATTCCCTAAAAATATTCTTCTAAATGGCTAGATATTATAATATAATGTATTCATAAATTGAAATAATAAGAAAATATTGAGTTTGGATAGGTTTAAATGATATTTTAAACCATATAATTCGGTTTAACCCATTAGTTAACTAATTTTAACCCTAACCGTAGTAACATATTTTTCGCTCTTAAATGCTTATAATTTTACTTATAAGGTTATAATTGGTTATTAAATGGGTATGGAATGATAATTTATACGATATATTATCCCCCTTGTCTAATTTTATTAATTATGTTTAATAATTTAATATAAAATTATTTTCATAAAATATCATTCTTGTCATTTTTGACACTATAAATTTAAATTGACTTTAACGATATAGAGATAAATATTTAATTTAAAGATAATAAATTAAATAATAATTAATATGTTATATTATACTTTAAAATTATTGGGAAAAAATATATTCCTAGATTTATATTCCTTTTAATATTTTCTAAATAATTTATTCTTGTTTTTATTAATTGAATAAATATTGTGTCGGCATTACATAAGAATTTAAGGTAATTATGTAATTACGAAAAATTATAATCAAATTACCATAATAAATTTTTTAATTATTCTAAAAATAAACATTATTATTAATTCACAACATGAATTTACCCTTTTTTTAACACATAAGAGATATTTAAAAGTAGGACAGTGTTATTTGTTACCCTTCATTGATTTAAATATTATATATGTCATTTTCATGGAAAAGTGTCCTTAAAAAAAGTAAATTTTAAAAAAGGTGATATGTGTCTAATAAAATTTATTATATAATTTTTAAGATGAAAAATAGTGATCTTAATAATTAGTTTTAACCTAGTTTAAACTTATGTATCCTCTACTGATCTGATAAAGTTTACCAAATTTACTATTTATAATTCCCGAAATAGGGACATACCAACCAAATTTGGAACTCCTCACTCCAAATATGTAATAAATTTATCACATTTGAATTTATTTAAGTTTTATAAATTCAATTTAATATAAGTGAATGAAGAATTATAGAAACAATTCTTTTTTGAAAAAACATTTTTAAGCAGAAATCTGGATTTATTCCCATACCATGCCTAGAAAAAGCATTTGCTGAATGTTAAAATATTTTATTGAATATATAACATATAAATTTTATAAAAATAATTCACCAATAATTATTAATTTAATTTATTAAGATAAAATAACATTGTGTGTATAAAAAAGTGTTTCAGAAATACATCTCATTTATTTTTAAATGATTTTATTTTCATTTCTTATTAATTTATCACCAATAAATTAATTTCTTAAAAATTTAAACCAAAAAATTTATTATAATTTATTTATTCATATTCATACCCTCCAATAAAATGGCTAGATAGTAACTATTACATTATATAATAATATTTTAATAGTATATGAAAGTTCTTTTAAACTTTACTTTTCATATGATGAAACATATCAACAACATATATTTTCTTATAAAAAAATATCATAAAATATTGGGGTGCTACATTGTAATGGAAAATGAATTTATTATATTTTATTTTTTGAGCATTTATAGGGTTTTCAACAACCTCACATATAAAAGGTCATCTCCTCTCATCACTTAGTCACACCTTTTGAGATATCTTTATTAGATAATCCCCTCTCAAATATCACCCTAAATTCCATACCCAGGTAATTTAGCTTATGGTATTCCCCTAAGACTAAATTTGTTAGATCCCAAACGTTGTGGATGTATTTTCCAATTACAATTTTGGTTTCAATCTCTCTTTTTTGGTTAATTAAATGATTATTGGGATTATGTCAGTTATTGGGGGTGTTATAAAGGTTCGAGACATGAGAAAGGGGAGAACTGGTCCAATCTTTTCATTGCGCATAGTTGGTGCATGGTTAAGAAAATCATATAGAATTCCTAAGTAATAGTGTTGCCTTGGACCTCGGGATGACACACTGTCAGTTCAAATTCTATGAAACGATGCAGCTTTTTCAAGTAACTATGTGACCCATCCTCCCTGGGATAGTGGTTAGTGCAGGGTTTGTGCATGGTGTGTTAAGATGTGTAGGTAAACCGTGTGCCCCTATAATGTTGGAAAAAATACATAAATTCAGTTATGGGATTTTAAAACCTTAACCAAATTTCACCTTCATTTCCTACCCTAAAACCAAATGATGAAAATTAGATCCTAAGGGATTCCATGTGTGATTATCCATTATCCCTAGGTCATTTGGAGTTTCTTCAGTTGTAGATAGAAGATCTGTGTATGTCAAATCTGTCTCTTGATTCTCTTTTTGGTTTATGGTTTTAATCCTTGTTTTATCTCCATATGAAGCTATAAAACTCTTATATTACTATTGGATCTAGGTTGAGACATTAAAAGGTGGTTGAATCAAGATCTATGGCTACAAGTAAGAGTGAGTTCGTCAATAGATTTGAGGTTGGTTGTCTACAAGTTATATCCCTTGGTTTTTACATATATTTATACATGTGGGGTTATGTTATTATTCTTTACTTAATGTGATATTGGTGATTGTTTAAATATTTGATATAATGAGTTTCTAAATAACCAATTTAAATCCCCTCATGATCCCTGTGGGATACATAAGGGATGACATGGCCAATTTTGATCTACCCATGGGTTGTACCGACCCTCCCGAATGTGGTTAACAGAATTGTAAAGTGTTAAATTTACTTGTGATTAAGTAGATTTTTTAGAGAATGTGTAAATGGATTAATTTAATGATTAAAAAAGTATTGTGTATAGGTTTATCTATATTTTGATGATGGATAAGGGTTTTTTTTGGTTTGGAATGTAAATGGGTTATATGAGATTCATGGGAATGTGTAAATGAATCATGTTTTGTACTTGAATATGCTTAATGATTTAGGTAGTGGGAGTGAGAATTGTGATAAATGGTCATGTGTTATATAATGTTGAATGTGTTAATGGATTGTGGAACAATATTGATTCTCATTTTAGTTGTTATTATTTTGATAAGGCAAATGATATTGGCTATACTTCGTTGTAATATGGTTACGTGTGGTGAACGAATAAATTAGCAGTGCACATGTCTTGGTAGAGTGGGGAATAGACATAAGGTTCTATGATCATGGGTAGAGTTGGATTGAGGCTCTAAACTCCACCCTCAATGCATTGGTTAGGTAAGCGGACATAGTTCTATTCCCCTAACAGTTGCATTCCACCTGGATTGAGGTTTTGAGGTGACGATGATGTGGTTGTTGTGATGTGTTTACCTAGTGAGATAGTACTTCATTTATTATCACATACCTTGTGATTATCGATCATTTCTTATATTTTTAACACATGATAAGGTTGAGTTAATCAAAAAGATATTATAAGTATTGAATTTGAACTTAATGGTGGATCCACTTAGAGGAAACGTTATTACTAATGGCCACATGGACTGTTCCTTACATACATGTCATTACATAGTATTTGCATGTACTATCTATTTAGACCACATATTTTTGAGACACCATGGGTGGTGGAATAATGAGTTGAACTCACACCCTAATTAGGACTTTGTTGAGTACTGAAGCAAAATTCATGGTTGAAGGTGTGGTAAAGAGAAAAGGTATGATAATCCAGAGTTGAGTCAGATTTGGGATGTGCATGGATCAGGTTCCAGAAGTAGAGTCAAGACCATTTTGGGGATTCCTATATTGTATTTATTTTTCAGTTTTCTCACTTAGTAATATAACCTGATATTTCATACATACTATTTTTTATGGTATGTACCATATTTCTGGAAATGGTTGTTTATGCATGTTCATTGATTATTATATTTTTCTTCCAGATTTTCTATTAATTTTCCGTAGGTTCTTACATTGTTAAGGTGCGTATATTATCTCCATGTGACATTAGACCCTCACTAATAGTCAACAAACACTGAAATATATGGATTCACACTTGAGGTCATCTGATGACCTTGCTCGGGGCACTAGTTTAGTGGATCCCGATTTGGGGACATAAAAAATGGCATCATAGGAGGTATTTTCTATGAATTAATATGTTTGAATGGAATAATGAAGGTTAGGAACATGTCAAGACTTGGAAATGAGCTCGTTCTTGGGAGTAGTTTTCCCAAGTATGAGGGAAAACCCAAGTAACCTAGGGTGGTAATTGTTTTTCTTATTATGTGTTGTTACAGTTGACGATATTGCACCATTGGGTGATGAAAATGTGGTGTTATATGACTATTTTATAATATTTTTATAATGAATGGAATAGAATAGGATTGTTCATTGATGCATCATTATAGGCAGAAAGGTATATTGGATACATGCATCATGGTAGACACACACAAGACGAGTGTGTGGAGCATAATGGGTATGACACATATGATTTTCTTGAAAGTAACAAAAATGTTTTCTAATGAGACGCTGAAAATGAGTAAAAAGGGGAGGTAAAATGTTAAATAATTATTAAATATGTGTTCTTGATAAGGGGGAGTAAGTGAACCAAACTTTTATTGAGGTTTGTTGGGAAATAGAAACTATTTTGAAATGAGTACATGGTCAGGCTTGAAACCATGTGAGTGGGTTATCTTATGTTAGCCATGACCATGGTGGGGATGGTCCACGGTAGTGTTTTTGGAATGCTAGGGATTGTTTAGAAAGTGTGTTTTAAATTGTTTTTTATGGATAGTGATAATATTTTATTTATATGTTATGAATGTTTTATGGTCTTTTTTCTAAATCTCATGTTTGAAATTATAGGGAAATGCCATCATGATGGCGTGTGTTGGTTGGGAGATAGTAGAATGGTGATGAGAAAAATCTTCTCGTAGTGGATTAGGAGAACATGGTGGTCCCGGAAAATATTTTAGAGAAATTTAGTGAGATCATTGATTATTTCATGAAGTTGATGGAATGAGACCCATGGCGGGTTACAATGAGTATGTTCGAGTTGACCAGGGAGTTTCAGCTGCAAAACCCTTCAACCTTTACCAAAGAGGGTAGTCCATAAGTAGTAGAGTTATGGATAGTGTCTATACAGACTATTCGTGACCATATGAATAATCCTCCCGAGAATCGAGTCAAGTTAACAGCCCATATGTTGCGAGGCAAGGAAAGGAGTTGGTGGGACATCATGGTTCAATCAGAGCAAGCTGAAGGAATGATGTGGAAGGAATTCTAGGAGAAGTTCTTTGAACACATCTATCTAGAAACAGTTAGGTAGGATAAGTATATAGATTTTATGAGGTTTAACTAAGGGGTAATGTCATTGATGGATTATGCTAGTCGTTTCACTGATCTGCGATGCTTCATTCTGACGCTGGAAGGAGAGGAGGCGGTTGTGATGAAATGTTTTTAGGATGGGATAAGACATGAGATCAGGCCCCATATGAACATATTCTATTTGAAAAGTTTTTTTTAAGTAGTGGATCATGCCCTTACATCAGAAGGGAACTTGAACGGGCTTTAGATAATGGACTTGTGGTGTTGGCCAGGTGAGAAAGTGGTGAAATATATAAGAGAAGGAAGCATCCTTTTGGGAATATCCATTAGGGTGGAAGTGAGAAGAGTATCCAAAGGAGGGGGCTATCCTATCAGGGTAGTGACTAGGTGATCTGTTACCAGTTTGGTAGGCTAGGTCCCATGAACGGTTAGTGTCCCTAACCACTAGTTGAGTTTTGAGTGTGTGGCTAGATGGGCCATGTGCATAGCTTCTATAGGAAACCACAACAGTCAGGAAATGATGGAGGTCAGAGGTACATTTTGAGTATAGGCATTGGTCTAGTGACTCAGTATCAAACATATAGCTGGAACTCCATGGGTCGTATGGTTAGGGTTGGTGGACATGAAATTATGGAGTGAGATCATCCATACTAGAAAGGCAGTGTTGTGAAGAGCACATAGGTTTGAGCATAGGGTAGAGGGGAAGGTCATCTTCATGTAGTTTGGACTACACCTAAAGGTGGTGAGGAATGAACCTCTATCATTTGAGTTATGATTCTTGTAGCTTCCATGCTCACTACTACTTTATTTGATACGTGTGATATGCATACTTTTATTTCTTCTTAGTTTGTAGTTGTATTGGTCTTAACCATGGTACGTGCATGTGGAGTTATGTAACTTGTTACTCAGATAGGGGTATGAGTTGAGGATATTAGTCAATGTAAGGGTTGTGACTTGGAGGTTTGGGGATATCATTTTTGGTGTAACCGTTTTCCCCTAGAGATGTTAGGTTTTGACCTGATTTTGGGTATGGATTATCTAGTATTGTATAAACCCTATATCAACTGTTAAAAATGTTCAGTGATGTTCATGTCTCTAAATGGATTCACTTATGACCTTCATGGTGAATGATATGTTCGAGCAGGCCGCACAAGGCCAATTTTCCAGTAGTGGGGAGAACTCAAAACTTAAGTGGCTTTCCATGTGATAGATGTAGGGGGAATGGAAAAACTGGTGTTTTCACTTATTTTTGATCAATTTCAGGATGTGTTTCTTGAGAATTTATTGGGGGTTACCACCCGAGAGATATGTTGAGTTTATGATTGAATTGTTGTTGGGGGTGGAGCCAATTTCCATTTCTCTATATAGAATAGTGCTAGACGATCTTTTATAAATCAATGTTCAGCTAGTGGATTTGGAGCATAATGGTTTTATATATCATAGTACATCACCTTGGGGATCTCTTGTACCATTTTATAAGAAGGCCGACAGATTGTTGAAGATATATATTGATTATAAGAAGTTGAATTATATGATGGTTATGAATCGATACACGGTACCAATAATTGATGACATGTTTGATCAACTGAGGGGGTGCCTCAGTGTTCTCCAATAATGATTTAAGATCAGGATATCATGTGTTGAGGGTGATACCTTCTAATTGACCATGAAAATAATTCCAAAAAAGGTATGGGTTGTATGAGATTGTGGTGATTCCATTCAGGATGGCTGATACACCTGCTATATTCATGGCCTTAATGAACAGAAAATTCAACCCATATATTGATCAGTTTGTAGTTGTCTTAATTGATGACATCATGGTGTACAGAAGAACTATTGATGATCACGACAAACATCTTGACATCCTCATGAGTACATTAAGAGAGAATAATAATTTCACCAAGCTATCAAAATTTTTGTTTTATATTGATAGAGTGAATTTCTTGGGTCACATCATTTTCGAGTCAGGGGTGTCAGTGGATCTAGATAAAGTTCAGTACCTAGTGTATTGGGATCATCCCAAGAACGTTTCTAATGTTAGGTGTTTTCTGGGTTTGATTGGTTGACTACCGCACCGATTCTGATCTTACCTGAACTAGGTAAGAGGTACTCTTGGTTTTGTGATGATTCTAGTGTTGGACTTGGGGTAGTGTTGAAATAGGATAATCAGGTTATAGCTTACGAGTCAAGGTAGTTGAAGCCTCATGAAATAAATTATCATACTCAAGACCTTGAACTAGCTTCTTGTGGGTTATGTATTAAATTGTTGGAGGCATTACTTGTTGGGAGAATAGTTTACGGTGTTTAAATATCATAAAAGTATTAAGTAAATTTTCTATCAGGTTAATTTGAAACATCAATATTGGAGGTGGGATGATTACTTACAATCCTTTGATTTTGAAATTGTTTACACATCTGGAAAAAGGAATAGTGTTGCAGTTACTCTGAATATGAAGACTTAGAATCAGTTAGTTCTGGATTCCTACTCCATGTAGAAAATAATGGCTTTATTTGTAACACCTGAGACTTTTATGAGAAATATTTTGTTTTTATATAAATCATCAAAGGAATCTTTCACTACAGACAACTCTAGCTTGGCTTTCTTTACACACAATCGCGACCTTCCTCGGTAGCTTGCGTCGTACGCAATACCGAGTTTCATTAAAAAACGATATGCTATTAAAATATTAATAAAACTAGCCGTTATGAATAGTAATACCCACTTTTTGAAATTTTTTAAATTTTATTTTCCAAAATGGACTTCATTTTTGGATTTGGAATATCGAAATTAGCCTAAGGTGAAATTTTGGTATTTTTCTGAAAACATTCAGTTTTTGATGAATAGTGAAAAATACTCGGTTACTATTTAAAAACCGACTATTTATTTAAATAATTATTTAATTTATTTAATTTTTTTAGGTCAAAATTGATACATAATACCTATTTAATTCCAACGCAATTTATTGGAGTCATTTTATAATAATTTTAGATATATAAACATTTTATCGAACTTTTCACCGTCTTTTACCCACCTCCTAGGAGAATTTGCAAATTCACATAAAATTTAATTTTACCGCTTTTGTGAGTGGAATTTCTAAAATCCGAGAGACACAGTTAATATCAAGTACTAAAATGTGGTTCAATGAGATGAAAATAATTTTTGGTGAATAGTAACTTTTTACTTTTTTTACCACAGTTAAAAGTAAATAGGGTAATTAAGGGTAAAAATGAAATTATTATTACACTAAAACATGTCCTAATTCTATTGGATAAGTGTAATTCGACCAAAAACAACCTTAGGAATAAAATATAACCATTTAGGCCCACATGGATTAGATTGGGACATTAAATATTAATTTATTTAAAGAAGGGTTAAAATAGTTAAAATCAAATTTTAATAAGTAAATCATTTTTAATATAGGGTTATACATAAGATAAATTCAACTATAAATATTCACTAGAAAGATAAAAATATTTCCTGCATAATGGTATTTTATTTTTAATTTTTAGACATTAAATAATTTAATTTATGTATGACACTATGATGATGTAGTAATTATCTTATTAATGAAATATTGACATAATTGATGTTATAAATACCCAAATAAATGTAATTTTAGACTTTTTATGAATTAAAATAATTATCTACATTAATATTAAATATTAGTACTGATTTAATTAACTTTTTTGGAACTAATATTTCTGTTATGATTTTCAAAAAAAATGAATTACCAAATAGTGTCAAAATTGACATAAAATAGTTTTTAAAACAAATATTATATTATTAATTGTTATTTTATTCCTAAAAATATAAGGTTCGGCCAAATGACTTAGAGAAGGTTATATATATTAATAATGAACAACTTGGGGTTCGTTTTTCTTGTTATAGTAAGTTTATTAACCTTATAGTGTAAGAAAACAAGAAGACACAGTAAAAGTTAAATTATCTAACTTAATGTTAAATATAAATGATAAGGTTAAAATAGAAACCTAAACTTGTCTAAATTATATTTTATGAGAGGATTTTGACCCATCCCCAACTTATCTTCGAAATAAATCAATTTGGATCTATTTAAAACTGAATATGACTTTATAATAAAATAATATATTTAGTTTTTCAAAGGTGCCCCTCTCCTCCCTTATAAAAGGGTGCCTCCTCCCTCTCTTCCTCACACCACTTTGAGCCTTAATGCTCGGCCAACCCCTGCCAAATTCTCTTCTACACTTCCCTAGAAACATCCCAGAGGTCCTGGTATTCTTCAAAGACCAATTTTTGTTTCTTAAGAGGAGGTCTCAAAGAGGCGCTTCAAAGAAGTGGTAATGTTTGTTATCAATTAATTCAACTTTATTTCTTCTTCCACTTCTTCTTCATTAGTTTTTTCATTATGAAGTAATAAAATATGTATCAATAATATACTTATAAGTTATTATAAGTTTTAAACAACCCTATTTCACCATCTATCCATCCTACGGAAAAAGAAATCACCGCGCGTGTGTACGTACGAAATACCGTCTCCACGCCATGGTGAAATCTATTTCCCACCACCACCTTACTTGGATGGGAATAATGGTGTAAATAATTACTATATATGATTATTTTAAAGTTATATTGAATCTTAAATAGTATACATACACTCGAATACAATTCCACGATTATGTGAACGATATCATCGCTCGTGCGTACGTACGGAATACCGTCTCCACGATGTGATGCGACTCATTCTACATGATGTTCATTGCATAATGATTACATAAATCGATTGAGTGAATAAATATGATATGTATTACACTAATACCATTCTGTAAATGAGGTATCTATAACCTAAAAATAAGAATAATAATTTATTCGACAAAACACGCATAAGAAAAAAACGCAATAAACACCCGAATAACAGGTAACAATGAAATATTACTAATAAAAAGCTAAGAATATGACCATATATAATATCATAAAAATAAGTATGATTCTGGAATAAGTCAATGACATTATTTAAATCATTATAAAGGAGGTTCGAACACTTACGAAGCAAATCACACCTAAGGTAAGGGAAAATATCACAATCTAATTTTTATCCGATATAGTTTATACTTTGGTATTTACTGGGGTGTATTTTATCATACACATCTATGTTTCCTCAATATGTAATATTATTTCCATCCACCTACAATTTTTTAAATCCAATTTTACCCTTAGGTGAGTTTTTAGTAAAAGATATGAAAGAAATGTTTTGTCGTTTTTCATACGAGGTACTTTTTGTCTTTTCTGAAAAAGGTACGGGAAGAATGTTTTTTTAACATATACGGCATGAATGGATTTTTAAAACATTATTTACATGAAGATTAATTTACAAGTTTTCAAGTTTATTTGTAATCAACTTCTTTTAGTTTAAAATTGTATGACATGTTAAGAAAGGAAAATGTTTTTGAAGTAGAAAGGATATTTTCCTCAAGAATGGAGTTCAAGTGTTTTATCAAAATTATTTTCCATCTAAGATAATATAGGGTTATTTTTCTATCCCAATTATTAAATTTATTTTATTATATTGTGATGGAATTATTTTTATGAATTCCTTTATCTTATATGAATTGTTTTATGATGTCACGATGTTTAAGAATCCCATTTTTATTACATGGGTTATGCAATGATGTATGATTTATGATTTTGTGGCACACATAATAATGGTATCATTATGAGATGGGTGGGAGATATATCTCCCACCAATGCATTGTGTAATGATTTATATCTCATGAGATAGACATGGATGGAACGATAGGTTAATCTGGTTCGGTGAAACAGGACTGAAACGAGGAGTGAACTCGGTTCAGAAATGGACTTTGTCCGCTAAGACAGTCTTGGAAATGAGTCTTTACTACTAAGAAATGATTCTATATGATTATGTGTGTATGCCACAAAGTTTCATGTTTTATGGTATGATTATTGGGATTAAATTTAACTATTATGATTTACCCCATGTTATGAAATTATGATCTATTTTGCAGGTTAGGATTTCCAAAATGATATGTTCTTATGAATATGATGTGATTGATATTTATTTTGTTTACCCTTACTGAGCATTTGAGCTCACCCTTTTGTATGTTTTCTTTCCCCAGGTCAGGATGAAGGTTATTAAGTAGGATATGCCAAAAGGGACTCTGGATATGATGAAATTAGTGGGAGACAATGTAGATGCTTTATGAACCAGTTGTTTATGTTTCCCAGTTTCCAAAGACACTATACCTATACGGACCTTTACTGGTTTTGTTATATGTTGTAACAAGTGTGATTCAATTCTGAAGTAATAACAATGTATGTAAAGTATGGGTCGTTATAGTTGGTATCAGAGGAAAGGTATAGTCAACCTTTGGAAACTAGGATGTGAAAGCCTTAGTAAAAAACCTAAGGATATGACTAAGCATAGAACACAATCTTAGTGTTTTATAAATGTCCATGAACAACCTATGATAAGACCATAAGTGTGAAATTTTATTCGTGATTATGTGGTTTTCCTATTTTAATTAGTGTTGCTCACCCTATTTTTCTTGGTTTTAGTCAATGGATGGAACACGAAGGAACTGTGTTAATGAGAAATGCGATGGGAAATGCAATGATTGTCCCCCTGAGCAACCAAACGTTATGGGAGCTGGAATGAAAAATCTTGTAGCCATGATCACACAACATTCTCAAGCCAGGAGTCATGCAGGACTTCCAAACGAGCAAAGGAAGGAGAAACATTCTGTTGAATACTTCATGAGGTAGCATCCACCCTCATTCAGTGGGTCTACTGATCCATTAGTGGCTGAAAAATGGATCATTACTACGGAAAAGATATTTTCTGTTCATCAATGATATGAACATGATAAAGTCATCTTACCAGTTTATCATTTGGAAGGTGATGCTGATAAATGGTGGAATCTTATTAAGAATATGAGGAAAAGGGATGAAATTGAGTCCATGGAATGGGACGAGTTCAAGAACTTATTTTTCAATAAGTACTTCCATCGTATTCTTTGAACAAAGATGGAGAAGGAGTTTCTTGAACTGAAGAAAAAGGATGATGAATCTGTTGGTACCTATGAAGCAATTTTACAAGACTTGAAAGGTACACTTCCGGAATTATTATCCAACCTAAGAGTATGATAGATTGATTCTTTAGTGGCTTAAAACCATGTCTTCAAAGGGCGTTAGCCATAAGGGACTTCAATAGCTTGGAGGAAATTGTTCGATGTGCTCTCAAGGTTGATATGAAGATTGGTGTAACCCATCAGTCACAGGGGTTTGATAAGAAGAGGAAAATGGAATTCAAAGGAAAATCTAAAGACCACACTAAAAAGAAGATGAGTTTTCCCTTATGCTCAAAGTGTGGAAAGAAACATGGAGGAAATTGTCTTAAGGGGACAAGAAAATGTTATAAGTGTGGAAAAGAAGGTCATCGGGCAATTGAATGTTGAAATAATGGGAAGAAGATGTCTAATGATGAAAACAAAGGAAGGGATACACAGAATGAACCTACTACACTTCAATGTTTCATGTGAAAGAAGATGGGGCATTATTCGAATAAATTCCATAATCTAAGGGTTGATGATGATGATCGACGTCAACAAACTCTTAAGGACAAAGGAAAAGGAAAGTCACATGCAATTACTATCGGTGATGTGGAGTATGACAACGAAGTGGTGATAGGTACACATACCATCCACTCTAAAGTAGAAAATGTTTTATTTGATTCTGGATCCACCCACTATTTTATTTCTAAAGAATTTTCTAAGGTTATCTCCATATTACCTCAACAATTAGATGTTGAGTTGGCTGTGACAACTCCTAATGGCACAACAGTCGCATCAAAAGTTTATAATTCTTCTCCGATTGAAGTTTGTGGGAAAGTGATTCCTGCAAATCTTGTGATCCTTACTATAGTGGAATTTGATGTGATTCTTGGCATGGATTGGATTTATCTATATGGATCTCATATCAATTTCCAATGAAGGGAAGTCACATTTCATATTCTAAATCAATCTATGATCATCTATCGATGCAAGGATGAACATAACCATCCCGTGGAAATTTCTTCCATCTTATGGGTTTTGATTCCACTAAATGAAGGTTATTTATCTCAAATGGTTGGTGAGAAACTCACGATTAAGAATATTCCCATTGTATGGGAGTTTTAAAATGACTTTCCGAAGGAAATGACGGGTCTTCCACAAAATCGTGAAGTAGAGTTTTCAATAGAACTCGTACCGGGTGCTTTGCCTATTTCAAAGAAACGTTACAGAATGGCCCCAATTGAGTTGCAGGAATTGAAGAAGAAACTCCAAGAGAATCTTGATAAAGGATTCATACGCCCTAGTGCATCAACATGGGGATGACTTGTTCTGTTTGTTAAGAAGAAAGATGGATCAATGAGATGTTGCATTGATTATCGAGAACTTAACAAGATCACGATCAAGAAAAAATATCCTCTCTCATGCGTTGATGACTTATTTGACCAACTACGTGGAGCTCAATACTTTTCCAAGATTGATCTTCATTCAAGGTATCATAAATTAAGGGTCAAAAGGATGGTATATCAAAGACATCTTTTCGTACAAGTTATGGACACTATGAATTTATAGTGATGCCATTTGGTCTTACTAATGCCCCTACTATCTTCATGGATATGATGAATAGAGTATTTAGAGACTATCTTGATCAGTTTTTGGTAGTCTTTATAGACGATATTCTTGTATATTCAAAGAGCATGGAAGAACATGAAGGTCAATTGAAAATTATTTTGAAGACACTAAGAAAGGAGAAGCTTTATGCCAAATTTACCAAGTGTGAATTTTGTCTTCAAAAAGTTGAATTTTTGGGTCACATAATCTCAAAAGAGGGGATATCTATTGATCCAGAAAAAAGAGAGGTTATTTAAAGTTGGTCGAGACCAACAATAGTAACCGAGATCCTATGTTTTCTTGGTTTGGCTTGTTATTTTCGACGTTTTGTGAAAGATATTTCACGATTATCTAATACACTAACCAAGTTGACTTGGAAAGGAGATAAGTTTGTTTGGACGGAGGAATGTGAAGAGAATTTCACGGAGTTTAAAAGAAGGTTATCCAGTACACCTGTACTCACACTTCCTTGTAGTGGAGAAAGGTTTGTGATCTACAGTGATGCATCCAAGAAGGGGCTGAGGTGTGTTCTTATGTAAAATGATATGGTGATAGCTTATGCCTCACGATAGTTGAAAATCCACAAGAAAAACTACCCAACTCATGATTTGGAGTTAGATGCGGTAATCTTTGCATTAAATATTTGGAGGCATTATCTTTATGGAGAAAGGTGTGATATTTATACTGATCATAAAAGTTTAAAGTATATTTTCACACAAAAGGAGCTAAATATGCGCCAAAAAAGATGGTTGGAGATGATTAAGGATTACGATTGCTCAATTCATTACCACCCTGGGAAATAAAACAAGATGGAAGATGCATTAATTCGACAAGACCATGCTAGCTTATCCATGATGAGGATCACAAAAGATCCAATATTTATGGATTTAAAAAGGATGGATCATGAAATTATAATGAAAGGGGAAAAATCGTATCTTTCTCAAATGAATGTTCAACCATCTATACATGTGAAGATGAAAGAGGCACAAAAATAAGATGTAGAGTTACAAAAGAACGTGAGAAATGTTCCTGAATTCAACCTTGATTTTGATGGGATAATAATGTTCAGGAATTGGGTTTGTGTTCCTCCCATCCCAGAATTAAAGAAGGAGTTGCTGGATGAGGCTCATAGTTCTTAATTCTCTATTCATCCTGGAAGCACGAAGATGTATAGGGACCTTAAAGAGTACTTTTGGTGGGATATCATGAAAAGAGATGTTTCGGAATATGTCTCTCGATGCTTGGTTTGTCAGCATGTTAAAGTTGAGAGATAGAAGACTAAGGGGATGTTACAACCATTACCCATACCATAATGGAAATGGGAAAACATCACTAGGGACTTTGTCACCAGAATTCCTAAAACATCCAATGGTAATATTGCTATCTGGGTCATAGTTGATCGTCTTACAAAGTCTGCACACTTAATTTCTATTAGAGAAGATTTCTCTCTGGATCAGCTTGCCAGGATATATGTAAAAAAAAGTGGTAAGATTGCATGGAGTACCACTTTCTATTATATCTGATCGGGATCCAAGATTTACCTCAAAGTTCTGGCGAAGTCTTTAGCATACTCTGGATACAGAGTTGAGTTTCAGCACTGCTTATCATCCTTAGACAGACGGTCAGTCTGAGAGGACAATTAAAACTCTAGAAGATATGTTGAGAGCTTGCTCTATGGATTTCAAAGGTGGTTGGGATAAACACCTACCTTTGGTAGAATTTTCATATAATAATATCTTTCACTCTAGTATTCATATGGATCCTTATGAATCTCTCCATGGAATGAAATGAAGGACTACAACTTTCTGGGATGAAGTTGGGGAAAGAAAGCTATTAGGACCTGATCTTGTTGATGAGATGGCAGAAAAGGTAAGATCTATTCAACAACACATTAGAGCAACTCAGAGTCGAAAAAAAGTTATGCCGACAACAAAAGAAAAGACCTAGAGTTTGAAGTGGGTGATAAAGTATTCTTATGAATATCTCATTGGAAGAGAGTAATGAGATTTGGAAAGAAGGGAAAGCTGAGCCCTAGGTATATTGGTCCTTTTGAAATACTGGATCGTGTTGGGAAGGTAGCTTACCGATTGGCGCTTCCACCGAATCTCTCCCAAGTTCACATTGTGTTCCATGTATCTCTCCTTAGATAGTACATACCTAATCTTTCACATGTACTCAGCTAAGAAGTTGTACCGCTAGAGCAAGATGTTTCTTATGAAGAACAACCGATAGAGATTATAGATCATAGCGAAAAAGTCCTATGGAATAAGACCACTCGCTTGGTGAAAGTTTTATGGAGGAACCACCAATTAGAAGAAGCTACATGGGTGCTTGATGATATGATGAGGGAGAGGTATCCTCATCTTTTTGTTACAAAGTGACGAATTTCGAGGGCGAAATTCCTTTTAAGGGGGGTAGAATGTAACACCCAAGAATTTTATGAGAAATATTTTGTTTTTATATAAATAATCAAAGGAATCTATCACTACACACAACACTAGCTTGTCTTTCTTTACACGCAATCGCTACCTTCCTCGATAGCTTGCGTCGTACGCAATACTGTGTTTCACTAAACAATGATATGCTATTAAAATATTAATAAACTAGCCGTTATGAATAGTAATACCCACTTTTTCAAATTTTGTAAATTTTATTTTCGAAAATGGACTTCATTTTTGGATTCAGAATATCAAAATTAGTCTAGGTTGAAATTTTGGTATTTTTCTGAAAACATTCAATTTTTGATGAATAGTGAAAACACTGGGTTACTATTTAAAACCCGACTTTTTTTAAATAATTATTTATTTTATTTAAATTTATTTTAGGTCAAAATTGATACATAATACCTATTTATGTTCCAAGCAATTTATTGGAGTCATTTTACAATAATTTTAGATATATAAAAATTTTATCGAACTTTTCACAGTCTTTTACCCACCTCCTAGGAGAATTTGCAAATTTACATAAAACTTAATTTTCCCGCTTCTGTGAGTGGAATTTAGAAAATCCGAGAGACCCAGTTAATATCAAGGACTAAAATGTTGTTCAATGAGGTGAAAATAGTTTTTTGTGAATAGTAACTTTTTACTTTTTTTACCACGGTTAAAAGTAAATAAAGTAATTAAGGGTAAAAATGATATTATTATTACCCTAACACATGTCCAAATTCTATTGAATAAGTGTAATTCGACCAAAAACAACCTTAGGAATAAAATATGACCATTTAGGCCCACATGGATTAGATTAGGACATTTAATATTAATTTATTTAAAGAAGGGTTAAAATAGTTAAAATCAAAGTTTAATAAGTAAATCATTTTTAATATAGGGTTATACATAAGATAAATTCAACTATAAATATTCATTAAAAATTAAAAAAGAGTTCCTACATAATGATATTTTATATGTAATTTTTAGACATTGAATAATTTAATTTATGTTTGACATAATGATGATGCAATAATTATCTTATTAATGAAATATTGACATAATTGATGTTATAAATACCCAAATAAATGTAATTTGAGACTTTTTATAAATTAAAATAATTATCTACGTTAATATTACATATTAGTACTGATTTAATTAACTTTTTTTGAACTAATATTGCTGTTATGATTTTCAAAAAATTCAATTACCAAATGGTGTCAAAATTGGCATATAATAGTTTTTAAAACAATTATTATATTATTAATTGTTTTTTTATTACTAAAAATATAAGGTTCGGAAAATTGACTTAGATAAGGTTATATATATTAATAATAAACAGCTTGGGGTTCTTTTGACTTGTTATAGTATGTTTATTAACCTTATAGTGTACGAAAACAAGAAGACACGGTAAAAGTTAAATTATCTAACTTAAAGTAAAATCTAAATGATATGGTTAAAATAGAAACATAAACTTGTCTAAATTGTATTTAATGAGTGGAGTTCAACCCATACCCTCCTTATCTTTGAAATAAATTAATCTGGAGCTATTAAAAACCGAATATGTCTTTATAATAAAATAATATTTTTAGTTTTTCCAAAGGTGCCCCTCTCCTCCCTTATAAAAGGGAACCTACTCCCTCTTTTCCTCACACGACTTTGAGCCTTAAATCTCGGCCAAACCCTACCAAATTATCTTCTACACTTCCCTAGAAACATCCTAGAGGTCCTGGTCTTATTCAAAGACCAATTTTAGTTCCCTAAGAGGAGGTCTCAAAGAGGCGCTTCCAAGAAGAGGTAATGTCTGTTACCAATTCTTTCAACTTTATTTCTTCTTCCACTTCTTCTTATTTATTTGTTTCATTATGAATTAATAACATCAGTATCACTCATATACTGATATGTTATTATAAGTATGAAACTACTCTATTTCACCATCTATCCATCCTACGGAAAAAGAAATCACCGCGCGTGCGTACGTACGGAATACCGTCTCCACGCCGTGGTGTAATCTATTTTCCCCCACCACCTTACTAGGATGGGTATAATGGTGTAAATAATAAATATATATGATTATTGTAATGTGATATTGATTCTGAAATAGTATACATACACTCCAATACGATTCCACGATCATGGGAACGATATCATCGCTCGTGCATACATACGGAATACCGTCTCCATGATGTTATGCGACTCGTTCTACATGATTTTCATTACATAATGATTACATAAATGGATTGAGTGAATAAATATGATATTTATCACACTAATACCATTCTGTAAATGTGGTATCTATTACCTAAAAAGAATAATAATAATTTATTCGACAAAACACACATAAGAACAAAAAGCAATAAACACATGAATAACAAGTAACAATGAAATATTACTAATAAGAAGATAAGAATATGACCATATATGATATCATAAAAATAAGTATGATTCTAGAATAAGTCAATGACATTATTTAAATCATTATATTGGCGGTTCGGACACTTACAAAGCAAATCGGACCTAAGGTAAGGGAAAATATCACAATCTCATTTTTATCCAAGATTGTTTATACATTGGTATTTACTGGGGTGTATTTTATCATCCACATCCATGTTTTATCAATATGTAATATTATTTCCATCCACCTACAATTGTTTAAATCCAATTTCACCCTTAGGTGAGTTTTTAGTAAAAGATATGAATGAAATCTTTTGTCATTTTTCGTACGAGGAACTTTTTGACTTTTTCGACCAAAGTATGGGAAGAATGTTTTTTAACTTATACGGCATGATTGGATTTTTAAAACATTATTTCCAAGAAGCTTACTTTACAAGTTTTCAAGTTTATTTTTAATAAACTTCTTTTAGTTTAAAATTTTATGATATGTTAAGAATGTAAAATGTTTTTTAAGTAGAAAGGATATTTTCCTCAAGAATGGAGTTCAAGTGTTTTATCAAAATTATTTTCCATCTATGATAATATAGGGTTCTATTTCTATCCCTATTATTACATTGATTTGATTATGTTGTGATGGAATTATTTTTATGAATTTATTTATCTTATATGAATTGTTTTATGATGTCACGATGTTTAAGAATCCCATTTTTATTACATGAGTTCTGTAGTGATGTATGATTTATGATTTTCTGGAACACATAAGAATTGTATCATTATGAGATGAGTGGGACCTATATCTCCCTCCAATGCATTGGGTAATGATTTATATCTCATAAGATTGGCATGGCTAGAATGGCAGGTTAATCCGGTTCCGTGAAACAAGACTGAAACTAGGAGTGAACTCGGTTCAGAAATGGACTTTGTCCACTAAGATAGTCTTGGAAATGAGTCTTGACTACTAAGAAATGATTCTCTATGATTATGTGTGTATGCCACAAAGTTTCATGTTTTATGTTATGATTATTGGGATTACATTTCACTACTATGATTTACCCCATGTTATGAAATTATGACCTCTTTTGCAGGTTAAGATTTCCAAAATGATATGTTCTTATGAATATGATGTGATTGATATTTATTTTTTTTTACACTTACTGAGCATTTGAGCTCACCCTTTTGTATGTTTTCTTTCCCCAGGTCAGGAAGAAGGTTATTAAGTAGGATATTCCAAAAAGGACTCTAGATATGATGAAATAAGTGGAGACAATGTAGATGCTTTATGAACCAGTTGTTTATGTTTCCCAGTTTCCAAAGTCACTATACCTATATGGTCTTTTCCTAGTTTTGTTATATGTTGTAACAAGTGTGCTTCAATTCTGAAGTGAGAACAATGTATGCAAAGTATGGGTTGTTATATTATTTGCTAAGATTCACATGGAAGTGTTGGATGGGAATGAGAAAATGACCTTTTCATCTATAGTAATTGAGTTCGTGATTCTAAGTAGGGTCAGGGAGAGTCAGCTGGGGGATCCGCATTGTATAGGGATAAAGGAAAGTCTTAAAGGTGGAGATTCATCTTCTATTTGGGATATTAGTGATGACGGGATTGTCAATATTCTTGGTCCTGTGGTTGTACAAGTGTGTATGCAGAAAGAGTTCATGCATGAGTTTTATGTATCAAAGTGGGATGTGCATCCTGGTCTGACTAAGATTAATTATGATCTTTATAGGTAGTATTGGTGGCCTAGAATGAAGAAAGAGGTTGCATGTTTTTTTGTAATGATGCCTTACCTATCAGCATGTGAAAGTCGAGCATCAACGCCCAGGTGATTTCTTACAGTCATTTCCCATCCCAGAGTGTAAGTGGAATGATGTAATGATGGAAATGGTAGTGATTCTTCAAAGGAATCCTTGGAATAATGAAGCAGTCTAGGTAGTTGTGGATAGATTGACTAAGGTGGCCCATTTCATACCGATCTTGGAGACCTATATAGTTGATCAGTTTGGTGAGTTATATGTTCGAGAGATAGTGCAGTTTCATGGTGTTATGAGAACTATAGATTCATATCCAGATCCATATTTCACACCGCATTTCTAGTAGGGGTTATAGAAAGTGCTTGGTACCCACGTATTTTTGAGGACGACTTATTACCCGTAGATGAGCCTGTAGTCAGAGCGTACAATTAAGGTATATGAGGATATGTTGAGAGCTTATGTTATGGATTTCTATGGATCATGGGAAAACACTTACCTCTTGTCAAGTTGTCTAACAATAACTGTCTTCAATATATGATTCAGACGAAACCTTTTGAAGCACGGAAGACCATATAGATCTCGACTGTATTGGTTGGAAGGTGGGAAATATGAGTTGTTGGAATTGATTCTCATGCATGAGACGTTTTAGAAGGTTTTATTGATTAAAAAGCATATGATGAAAGTTCATAGTATGAAAAATCGATAGGCATATCGTCGTTGTAAACACCTTGTTTTTGAGGTGGGTGATAATGTGTTTCTTTAGGTGTCTCCATGGTTGGGTCACCATTAAATTCGGAAACATGGATAATTAAAACCTAGGTATGTGGGACCATTCATGATCGAGGAGAGGATTGGACTCGTTTCATACCAATTGGTTCTTCCACTATGGTATGGTGGCATGCGTTATGTTTTTCTGGTCAAAAACCTCCCATAATATCACTCTAATACATCCGACGTGATAAACATTGAGGATGTTGAGTTGAATACTAATGCGTCCTTTGAAGAGAATTCAGTTTGTATTGTGGACAATAATGAAACGTTCATGCGGGGTAAGACTATCCTCTTAGATTTAGTTATATGGAAGCATGAAAATGACCAAGAAGAAACCCGGGAGAGATATTTGGATATGTGGGCCTAGTGGTCCAATCTATTTTCTTTGGAAGCTTAGTAGTTATTAAGAATACCAACTCGAGGATGATCCATCATAAAGTGGAGAGGTTGTAAGATCCTGGACTTCATGGATGAATGTTCATGTTTAAATCTGGGTTTCAAGATCTTTTTTTTGGGTTAATTAAATGGTTCTAGGGAGTATGTCATGTCTTTGGGGTGTTCCAAAGGTTCTGGACACGAGAAAGGGGAGAACCATGCCAATCTATGCAAGGAACCAGGTTGGCACATAGTTAAGAAAGCTGTGCAGATTTCCTAGGTAACCATATAGCCTTAGAAAGAGTCTTAACTCATGGTCAGTGCATGGTCATTCAAACCATGCAGATTTCCTAGGTAACAGTGTGACCCAACTTCCATTGGATAGTGTCTAGCACATGGTTAGAACACACTTTTTCAAACCGTGTGCGTAAACCATGTTCCCCTGTAAGGTTGGGAAATATTACAGAAATTTCATTAAGGGATTTTGAACCCTCACTCAATTTCACCCCTCATTACCTCTTGTGAACTCTGGTGAAAAACAAGAGATCCCAAGGGATTCCAATGGTTATTTGACTTCATCTTTAGGTCATTTAGAGTGTCATCAGTTGCAGATCAAAGATCATGGTAATTCTAATCTATATCTTTACTCTCTTGGTATAATGTTTACAACCTTCCACTATCTATATCAGAATAACTAAAAACCTTATTTTATAGAGAGATATAGGTTAAGGTTTTAAATGGTGGATCAATTGAGATCTTAGGCTTTTATTAGGAGTTCGTTCTTCAATGTATTTGATGTAGGTGGTCTTCAACTTATATCCCTTGGTTTTGTACATATATTTGTGCATGTGGGGTTATGTTATTGTTCATTACCTAATGTTTTCTAGGTTTTATTGGAAATATTTTATATAATAAGTTCCTAAAAACCTAATTGAACCCTTCATGATCCCCATGAGATGAAGAGAGAATGAATTGACCAATTTAGGGCCACCCATGGGGTGGAGAGACCTTTATGAATGTGGTTAACAAGATTATAAAGTGTGAAATTTACTTGTGATTAAGTATAGGCCTTGGATATTGTGTAAATGGGTTAATATAATTATTAATAATGGATTATGTGTTTCTAGTATAGGATAATGGATAAGGGATTTTTTGGGTTGGAATGTAAATGGGTTAAATGGGATGCATGGGAATGTGTAAATGAATTATGTTTTGTTCTTGGATATTCTTATTGAGTTAGGAATGGGGAATGTGAATTGGGTTAAATGGTTATATGATATAAATGTTAAATGTGTTAATGGATTGTGTCATAATATTGATTCTAATTTTATTTGTTACTTTTCTAATAAGGATAATGACATTGGCTATGCTTGGTGGTAATATAATTTTGGGTGGTGACTGGATAAATATGAATATGAACATGGATTGGTAGTTTGGGTTATAGAAATGAGGTTATACACCCATGGGTTGAGTTAGACTAAGGCTATAAAATCCTTCCTCAATGTGCGGGTAAGGGAAGGGGGCATAGTTCGATTCCCCTAATAGTTTCATTCCACTCAGACTGTGGATTAAAAGTGAGGATGATGTGGTTGTTGTGAGGTTTTTACCTAGTGAGATAAGACATGAATTAATCTTATATGCCTTATGATTATTGAACATGCCAATATCCATTGAACATATGTGAAGGGGGGATTAAGCACTATGATGTTATATGTATTGAATCTGAATTTAATTGTGAATCAACATAGAGAATAATTTATTACTAATGGATACATGAGTTGTTCCTTACTTGTCGTTAATTAATATTTACACACACTATCTATTTAGATGGGACATTTTGTAGACATCATGGGTGGTGGCCTACTGATTTTTACCTGAGAAGATTTCATGGTTGAAGGTTAGGTAATGAGCAGTGGTCCAATGTTCCAGAGTTGAGTAAAATTTGGGATGTGTGTATATGAGGTTCTAGACTTGGATTCAAGACCTTTTAAATGATTCCTCTATTATCATTATCTTGGGTTTTATTCACTAGGTACTGTACCATGACATGTCACACTTACTGTTGGTTGTGGTTTGTTTCATATTTCTAGAAATGGTTGTTTATGCATGTTCATTGATTATTTTATGTTGTTTTATATTTTCTATTTATTTTTTTAGTGTATTACTCTGGTAAATAGGATATAGTCTCCCCATATTACTTTAGATCCTCGTTTCTAGTCAAAATCCTCTGGCGTATGGGGTGGCGTGCTTGAGGTAATGTGGTTACCCATCTTAGGGAACCGATTTAGTGGCTTCCAGGTCAAGCACATTACAAATGTAATATCTCTTAAGGTTTAAACCAAAGGAGGTTTCATAAAGAAGTGGTAATTATCTTCTCTAACCTATTTCGAGTTTATTTCTTCCTTAACCTCCTCCAAATCATATATAACAATATCAACTTCTTGAAATCAGTATTATTTCTATATTGAAATTTTTTTATGTTAATTTTATGGTTGTTTCAACCTCATTTCCATTTTATAAGAAATGGTAACATCACTCATGTGTATGTGTGGATTACCACATCCAAAAGTAAATGCAATTTGTTTTTCAAGTCATCCACAAATAGAAGGTCATATGGATGAATATGATAAACATATAAGATAAATATGAAATTATTATGATTCTATAAATATATATTATTATTTATTTTTTTCACACTTATCATTTACTAGAAAATGAAAACGTTTCTTTTGTGAACGAATAGAACAACATCTCTATGAAGTGATATAATTTATTTTTCATCACCACTATATAAGAATGGATATAAATGTGTATATAATGAATAAATATGAAACTTATTAAATGATTTTAGATTCTAGAGGTTATGAAACCATAACCAAGCTACAAGGATAGAAATTGTTGAACAGAAACATGCTTGGGAAAGGAAATTGTTATCATATTATCACATAAGTATGAATATGGTTCTACTATAGAAGTATACTAAATATATATTTATTATAAATGATATTAAGATCACTTATGAATAATATCAGAACTTTTTTTTAATGTTTTAAGTTAAAACCAAATTTATAATTAGTATTTTCTATATTAAATTTCCATTGAGGGAAAATAGGCAGTAAGTAATAAAAATTAATGGAAAATCACTATAATTTTTAAAAAATATTTTTATTTGTAAAAATTAGAGATACTTCAAAAAAATTATTTTAAATTATTAGTAATGACTAAAATTTTATAAAAATAAGTGGTAATTAATAAATATTATCAGTAAAACACAATAATTAGTAATAATTAATTAAAATAATATTTAATTAGTGAAAATTGGTAATTTTTTTTGCTAATGACTAAAAAATAGTAAAAATTACATATGATTAGTAAAAATTAGAAATTATTGTGTGTATTTAGTAACACACCATAAAAAATGGTTAAATATTATAATGTATATGTTATGAATGGTTTTCAGTTTCATACATGTGCATATGGCGAAGAAAAAACAATTAATATTGGTTATTTCATGGGAAGTTCTCATCATAGAGAAAGTGAAGTTGAATTTTATGGCATGATCAATGAAATAATTAAGTTGTGTTATCTAAGAAAAAATTATGTAATGACGTTTAAATGTCAATTGTTTGATACTGATAGTGGGTTTCTTGTTCATCCTCACCATGCAATCATTGATATTAAATAAAATAATCATATTGCTGTAAATGGACCATTTTTATTGGCTCATTATGGATATAATGACCAAACACCAGTTGCTTGGAGCCGGTGCCTTATTTTATTACATTGACATATAAACAAGGAATACACATCCCAAAGGACTGAGTTGTGTAGTAGTTTTGGAAATCTAGATAAATACATTAGTGTAGTATTACAACTTGAAAAAAATGCAACATATAAGTTTTATTAGAAACATCAACTACTTCATGTTTATCCCTACATGTCTTTCATAATAATCTTCTTTATATCCTATGTAAATGAAACATAAGAAAGGGGTGAGATAAAATGCTCAATAAGGGTAAACAATACAGTGAAAGATATCATAATACAAATATTAGGCCTATTGAATATATAAATACATACAACATTAATAAAAACATGAATACATTATTGAAAGAATAAGACATGAGTAAGTAATGCCATAATAAAACATACTCATCGGAATTCTACTAGTCGAATAACTACATGAACCAACAATAGTATTTTCATAATGAGGTAATTCATAATACGGTACCACATAACCATACCATTAAGGCCTCGTTACAAGACCATAAATATTCATTTTGTCAAGGCCTTGGGCCAAGACCGTAGGTTGTCTCATGAGACCCATCGAATCACCGAGGGGCAATAGTGTGTCCCACCTAACACTTGATAAGTCCAATAGATTCCTCATATGATTGGGGATAAACAAAAATAACATATACATTCATATTGAATATAATATATGTAATGTAAATAACTTTCCCCAATTATTGAAGATAAACACTAACCACTCGAAGTAAATCGGTGAATGGTTTAAAGATAGCACATCCAAAGTCAAACAAATCATAAACAATCGAGTTAAATAGAGTAGATGATATCATAGTAGATAAAGATCAATGAAGTAAAAGATCAAATAAGGGTCATTTTCTTAGATGAAGATTCTTTTAAATGATACCGTTGAAAATTCCTTGAGGAAATAATCCTTAAACATTCCCAAGTTTCCCATACCACCTTGAAACATTCAAATCACAGTCCCTTATAATATCATGAGAATAAGAAGACAATTTATATTATATAACAAATTGTTGTACATAAACTACATGAAACAAATAAGTGGTGAACATGGAATATATCTCATAAAAGATTGAGTGAGATGAGTAAAATCCTTATTTACTTTGGAAATAAGATTTATTTTTGGAAAATACATTGTTTTTAAATGAAATCAGTTTGTATAAAAATTAATATCCTTGAAAATAGAACAATAGGACATTGAAATTATATTTTTTTTGAATAAACCATGTCCCACTGAAGTGAAATAATTTAAAAATACTTCTTAATATTCTTTAGAACAAAATCATTTTAGAGCATTTTAAGGAAAGTATTATAGAGAATTTTAATGTGGAAGGTCCCATATTTTCTATTAAATATATAAATAATCCAAGACAATTTTCATGATAAAATGAGTATTTTTATAAAAATAATGGTGGCTTAAAATAGATTCTGGTGTACACTTGAAAATATGTAACAATTTGAAAAGATCCCTTGAATTGGGTTTTTATTTGGTAAATAATATTGAATGTTACTTTTAAAATGAAAAACTCCCCATAAAATGAAGAATTAGTTTTGTTGGTAAAAAAATATAAAAAACTCGCACAAAATTTATGAGGAGTACATAATAATACATAATAATTTCATAGAGGTAATTAGACAATGAAAGTAACCCGAATGAAAATGGACGCTTGGGTGGAAAACCCTTACCAATTTGTCTTCAAATAAATTGTATGCCCGAAAATTAATATTATTACAATGATACATTGAATACCATGAAAATAAATATATTCATGATATGTTACATCAATGGTTAGTATATGTACACCATATACAAGTATTAGTGGTGAATATGGAAAATTTCACATAAATTGAAGTGAGATGTAGAAACCCTTACCTTAAGTCTGAATGAGTTCCAATCTTCAACATAAGATCCTAGAATATGAAATTAGATTTATTAGTAAATTATTTCAGAACATATTAGGCATGTATTTTGTTCATCATAATTTTTTTAGTTGACTCATTTCATTATTGATAAGTTATTATATTGAATTATGTCATTCTAGTGTGTTTATTTTCTTGATTTTCATAAATAGTTCACTTGTTTTAAAGTAATAGAGTTCATGTGGAATGTATGTAAATTCCTAGAATTGAAATTAAATATTATTTATGAACATCCAGAATTTTTAATGGTCATTTCTATCATTTGGTTACATGTAATGAGGATGAATCATTAGATGACAACCACTTCGATTATTTGGCAGTATTTGGATTATTATGGAATGGTTTTGTCATATAAATTAATAATATGTACATATAATAGATCCTAAATATTAATTAGGTTATAATAAATATATTATAGTCTAGTTAAACCATCTAAATGGTTTCATGAGTAGTAATGAAGGATAAATTGAATAATGAAACATCGTCGTCCACGAAGGTTATAAATTGGAACCTCATGGATGTTGATTTTGTTAATAAAAATAAATGGTAGGGAGTAAGAATATTGATGATGGTTATTACATTCAAAAGATATTATTATAGTATGTAGATAATAATGGAGTTATCATGGTCATTTGGAGAGAGGAGGTGAGTAGAGGAAAAGAAAAGAGATGAACTTGAAAATAAAATAGAATTTGAGAGATCCCTTATGAAAATTCACTACTAAAAAACGGGAAAGGGAAGCGCTACCTTTTTATCAGTACTAAAAAAAGAACTGATAAAAGGGAGCATTTATCAGTGCAAAGAAAAAGTGCTGATAAAGGGGCACTTTTAATAGCACAAAAAAAAGCACTACTAAAAGTGACCCTTTAACAACGCTTTTTTCGCGCTTATAAAGGCCCCCTTTATCAGCGCTTCTTTTAGTAGCGCAGATAAAGGGGGGCTTTATCAACACATTTTCCTAGTGCTGATACATTTTATGTTTTTTAAAAAATAATTTTTCATGAAAAATAATATATTGTTATATAAATATATTTATATTGATATAAATATAATATATATTTTTGAAATATGTTTTAGATAAGTATAAATAGACTATTACATTTAATATATAAGAAATTTAGTGAAACTGGCTTTAAAATATTTTAAAAAATAGAATTAATTATTAATTTTCTAATTATCATCGATTAAAAATCATTTAATAACAATTTGAAGACACAAAAAATCAAAAGAATAATAAAAGATATAAAGTAAGTTAAAAATGTAACTCAAACTTCAAACGACGATAAATTTTTATTCAGGAGTCCATTTGAGCTCTACATCATATCAAATCAAAGCCTACAACGATCTCTACATGCTTGTGACTGAAGCAATACTTTTGTAACATTTTTTGAGGTAAAAAAGCTTAGAAGGCCTCCAAAACTATTTTTTGTCGGGATACCTCGATTTGTTGACATTCAAACAAGTATAACTTCTGATCCTGATGTCTTTTAGGCCTGTACCACATATCATATCAAATATTATTTCATTTTCTTCTATTTGACCAGTTCTAGAGTTGGAAAAGGCTTCTTGATTAGAAGTTATGGTTGTTTTAACATTATATGTCTTTTCAAATACCCATATATATTTATATATTTGTAAATATATATATGTGTGTGTATGTCTTTGTGTGTGTTGTATATATGTATGTATGTATGTATTTATTTATTTACAAACACACACACAAAACATATTTTATTAATGTATTTAAAACTAATCTTATAAATGTATATTATTATACAAATAAATATATGGATAAAAATTATAACCAAATATATATATATAAATAAATATAAATATAAATTAATATATGAATAAATATATATGTATTAATATAACTAAATATATTTATATTAATATGAATCTATATTATTATATGAATAAATATAACTATATATATATAAATAAATATAAATAAATATTAATATATGAATAAATATATATGTATTAATGTAACTAAATATACTTATAGTAACATGAATCTATATTAATATAAAAATAAATATAACTATATATATATAAATAAATGAATATAAATATCATTAAATTGATAAAAATGAAATGACTTAGTGGTAAAGGTACAGGCGCGCAAGGGGGAGGTCGCAGGTTTGAGTTCTAGTGGAAGCAATCAGGTGGACGCGGGGGTCATGTGTTGGATGCGCGGGCAAGGGCAACGCGCTGGGGTGGTCCACCTAGCGTTGATAAAGGGGGTCAAGTGTTGTTAAAATCTCCCCCACGAATTATATATATACATATATATATTTTGAATTTTATCAGCTCTTTTTAAAAGTGCTGATAAAGCGGTCGTTTATCAGCGCTAAAAAAAGTGTAGATAAAAGACCCTTTTATCATCTATTTTCCATGCATTGAAAAAAAGGACCCCCATTTATCTTCTCCTTGATTAACCGTGATTTTTTAGTGCTGTTAATGCACTATTATAGCACAGATAAAATCCATATTTTTAGTAGTGATTTGGTAGTCCAACAACATCACTTAAAATTTTATAAAATGAATTGATGTGATAAAAAGGATATCTCAACATATGAAAATAACATTATAGTAATAGGAATACATAATATCAAACCCCAAAAAATGTGAATGTAAATTTAATGAGAAAACATAAAGGAAGTGTGGACTAAAATAGAGGGGTGAAAGGTTCCCTTACCTTGTAGAGTAACTCCTAGAAATTGAAGGTTGGGACCTTGGGGGCATAAGGGCTCCTTGGGAGGACTGTTAGGGAGGTAAAAACACCAGATTTTTTAGGATGAGGGATTTGGAATGAATGAAAATGAAAGGATGAGTGGTTATTTATAGTAAATGAGATATAATTGTTTATTAATTTAGAATGACACCTCATTAGAAGTTTTTGTAAAACCATGGGATTTACCAGGGTATTTTCCCACGGTATTAGCCACTTAGGACACCTAATATCTTATTCTACTATACAAAAGTTGACCAGAATTTTTAATTAATTATTACATCACTATGATGTCAAGAAATATAACGAAAACCCAAAACTGTATTTCTACTATTCATGAAAAATTCATGTATTTTAGAAAAATCCCAAAAAATCAAACAAACCATTTTTCGACGTGTATAATTAAAAAATTAACTCCATTTTTTGAAAAAAAAAATTTAACTAAATTTTTAAATAAAATCCTAATTTATTCCCAAAAAACCCACTTTAAAACTATAACTTATTTTATAAGACCTTGAGTATTTAATCGAGGTCCTGTAAAATTATCTTATAATAATGAGACAATTAAGTTACAATTTGTTTTAACATATTATTAAAATACATGCCAATTTTGAATTAATAAATTAATCAGAAAATTGTAATTTAAAAATTTATCTCATACAAAAATACCAATACTTATACTATGACCATTTTTTCACTTCTAAGAAGTCTAAATTGTATTTAAACATTCATGGGTGATGTTTCTAATTTATTATATGATATACTATTCATTACTATTCATTAATATTCATAAGGGTATGTTACTAATCACCAAAAATTATGTTTATCTTATCAAAATATGTGTATCTTACTGAACGCAACCGTGTGTGTCAGTTTTTCAAAATTCAAATCATAGAGGAGGAAAAATTATGTTTACATGACTTGGTTATAACAAAGTGGTGTTTTGTAGAGACTCAGTGTTTCATGCATTCTATAATAAATCTATTTTTAAATTATTAGGGTGTTACATTATCCCCTCCTTACAAAAAGTTCATCCTCAAAATTTGAAATTGAAATTTGAAAGTTACTGGTTGATACGTGAAAATTCCCATGTGGGAAAACCATATCAAGAATATACATAAAATATTCTATTAATAATAGGAAAGGGAAAAGCACCGGTTACTAAAACACATTCTAATTGGAAAACATGGTCGAGGAATAATAACCAAACCATCATGTAGCGACATTAAACTCTAAAACCTATACAATGATAAACTTTAACCATTATGTAAATGGTTAAAAATTGAAAAATTTAATTATTCAACACATTATAAATAAAGCCTCTAAATTTCCAAGATGAACTTATTATTAACCCTTAATCAACAAGAAGAATCTCTAAAATTCACATTCCAATCATATGAATAACATCATCATGTATCCTATTGAAATATGGTAATAACTTGAATTACCTTAAAAACCATATCAGAAAAATGAATTCCTCTATATTAATTAAGTAAGATACATGTTATTTGATGTATTCCTTAAATACAAAAGTCATGTAAACTCCATCGATGATAGCATTGAACACTTCTCGACAAGTCAATAATCAGTTCCAAGGTTGACATTGCTTATCTGAATAGATCATTTCTTCATCATTGTCTAAACATGATATATATATATTAAAGGTGGTATTTCCCTCAATCATGTATTTTCTAAATAGGTTAACTTTCTACTGAATCACTTTTCCTTTCTACCATTTATGATATGAACTCAAATCATTAATTAAATAATACTATAGTACAATCCTTATAAAATTCATAATTCCTACAACAAGTACAATACAGACAAAATATTCAAATGAAATGATTCTTGACTAGGAATATTAATCATTATACTTCATTTGCAGTAGCATCATAACATCATCATTATCCAAAATTATCATCTGGGGTACATTCATTTGATGCTTTGGAAATTGATTTGAATAATGTCCCATCTCCTTGTAGTTAAAGCATTGAATATAAGGAAATTATTTCCTTGTCTTTCAATTATGAGCATGGTGTCCTTTTTCTCTACGCATGAAGAAAACACCTTTTCCTCTCAAATATATTCCAAGGTGTTTCCTTCCACAATTATCACATGTGAGAAAATTCATATTTCTCTTCTTCCCTTTATCCATTTTTCATTACCATCAAATTCTTCTTTTTCTTCCCTTCAAATCCATAGGACTCAGATAAGTCTTTACTTACCTTGTCAACACATGATACTATATCCTCATATGATGAGGATATGTGGGAGAAAATATTCTATTGAAATGGTGGATTAAGAACATCAGAGATATGATCCTTCTTACACTTTGCATATCATTCATTAGTGAATTTCACATTTATTATACTAGGTTTCATTTCTAATCAATTCCATATTATATATTAGTTGGTATCATTATGAACTATTTATGACTCTAAACATGGTATAACACATAGAATAAATTTATCCATCGTAATGACTAGAACCATATACTCTAGTTACTTTGGGGGAATAAATCCTTCATAATAGTGGGTAAATAAAATTTGAATTATACTAAGCATATCCCCCGAGGGTGTCAATACCAACAGTGCAACAAGGCTCATTGTCTTGTACCAGGATACCTCGAGTCAAGCCCAAAAATCCTTGTCATAGTTTTCACTCATAGGTATATATGTGCCAGAGACACCTCTACCTATTTGTATCCAGAAAAGGATGTATTTCTAGAAATATCCTCATAATCTATTCCTTACCATGAATCTATGACATTATTTTATGTTTGTCCTGAAACACCACCTTAGGGATTTGTTCCCTAATCTACATTTGCTATTTTAGTTTCTATGTTTGCTAAAAAACATCCTTTGATACCAACTATAAAGAACTATCCCCAGTGGCCCGGAGCCAGTGCCTTATTTAATTACAATGGATTATAAAAAAGGAATAAACATCCCAAAGGATTGAGTAGTTTAGTTGTTTTGGAAATCCATATACATACATTAGCTCAACAGTACAACTTGAAAAGAAAAATAACATATAATTTTTATTGGGAACATCAAAAACTCTATACTTACCCATATTGGTCATTCATAATAAACTTCTTCATATCATGTGAAAATTGAACATAATAAAGGGGTGAGCTCAATAACGCAGTAAGGGTAAAAAATACAGGGAATGATATAATAAAAAAACATTAGGCATGTCGAATAACTAAAAACATATGCTTCTAACAAAAACATGAACACATTATGGCAGGAATAAGAGCTGAGTAAGTTATTCCATAATAAAACACAATCAGGGGTATTCTACTCATCCTCCTCCAATGGCCCTAAGGCCTTCATTTTTTATTTATTTTTATAATGAACCTTTCAAGGGGTGAGGTGGAACCCTTACAAGTCCCATAGGCATAAGTATTACATGGCCCATTGGCCTTAGAGGAATTCATTGCCCGTAAGATTCAAACATTACATACAACCCAGACTAACTACTTAGAATTGCTCCTCCCCAGCATCTTCATCGTGAAATCAGCTCTCCACCTTCACATGGCTTTTTGTCTAGGCATTCCCATGCATGCATAGGCTTGTCCAGATGGAAGGTTCCATACCCTCTCATTCTTGCAATCCATTTAGCTTCTGCTGTGGTGAAAGCTCCTTTCTCATCCTCCTTGTAGAGATTGTTCTTAATAAGTTTTCTGGTTTTCATCAGCACTAAAGGTGCCCCGAAGGCCTTGAGGTGGCCCAAAGGCCTTACTGACCTGATGGCCTAGGTGGACAAAAGGCCTTACAGAACTTAGGGACCAAATCGGTGGCCCGAAAGCCCAAATGGGGGCATATTCCCGGCTGCTACATTGCCAAAAAGTGCATGCTACAGTTCCCACGACAGTACCTTCTACAGTACTGCACAGTTCCCACTACAGTTCCTACCACAGTACTGCTACAGTACCTGCTACAGTACTTCTACTATTCCGTTGAGGCATCGTTCCAAGATAAAAAATAATCATTATGTCAAGGCCTTGTGCCAAGACAGTAGTTTGTCTCATTAGACCAACCGATGCTTCGAGGGGCTATAACAAGACCCACCCAACACTTACTAAGTCCATTTTATTCCTCAAATGAATGGGGATAAACAAAAATAACATATACATTCACATTTAAACAAACATATGAAATGGAAATAACTTCCTCCAATAATTGAACATAAACACTAACCATTCAAAGTAAATTGTTGAATGGTTTAAAGATAGAACATCTACAGTCAAACGAATCATAAACTATTCAATTAAATATTGTAGATGATATTATCGTAGATAAATCTCAATGAAGTAAAATATTCAATAATGTCTGTTGTCTTAGATGAATATACTTTTAAATGAGACAATTCAAAAGTCCTTGAGGATATAATCTTTAAACATTCCCAAGTGTCTCATAGCCCTTCAAACATTCAAATCATAACTGCATAGAATACCATGAGAATAAGGAGAATCTTGACATGATATACCAAATGGAATTACATACAACACAAGAAAAAAATATGTCTTGAATACAGAATATATCTCATAAAAGATAAAGTGATATGCGAAAAATCCTTTTTTACTTTGGAAAGAAGTATTCATTTGGAAAATACTTTTTATTTTCCATGAAATTAGTTTGTAAAAAAATTAATATCCCAGAAAATAAAATACTAGGACAATGAAAATATATTTTAGGAATAAATGATGTCCCACTAAAGTGTAATCATGTAAAAATAATTCATAAGATTCTTTAGAACTAAATCGTTTTAGAGCTTTTTAAAGAAAGTATTAAAGATAATTTTAAAGTGGAAAGATATGTTTTTTCTATAAAATCCAAAAATTATCCAAGATCATTTTTCATAATAAAATAAAAGTTTTTATAAATATAAAGGAGTCTTAAAATAGATTCTGGTGTACACCTGAAAATAAGAAACAATTTGAAAAGATCCCTTGAATTAGTTTTATATTTCCAAAAATAATTGTGAAAGTTCCTTTTATATTGTGTAACTACCCATAAAATAAGGAAGTAGTGTAGTTGTAAATATATATAAAACACTCACACATAAATTATGATGAGTAAATAATAATGCATAATAATTTCATAGAGTTAATTAGACATTAAAGTAACCCGAATAAAATTGGATGTTCGGGTGGGAAACCCTTACCACTTTGTAATCAAATGATTTGTATGCCCCAAAATTAATAATATTTAAATGATATATTGAATAAAATGAGAATAAATATAATTATGATATATTACTTCAAAGGGAAGTGTACATACACCATACACATGTATTATCAGTGAATATGGAAAATATAACAAAACTGGAATGAGATGAAGAAACCCTTACCTTAAGCTTGAATGAGTTCCAGTATTGAACATAAAATCCTAGAATATGAAATTATAATTATTAATAACTAATTTCAGAACCTATTATAAATTTATTTAGTTCATCATAATTCTTTTTAGTTCACTTATGTCCTTATTGATAAGTTATTATATTGAATTATGTCGTTCTAGAGTGTTTGTTTTCTTGATTTTCATAAATAGTTTACTTGTTTTTAAGTAATGGAGTTCATGTGGAATGGTTTTAAATCTCCATAATTGAAATTAAATATTATTTATGAACATACTGTATTTTTATGGTCATTTATATCATTAGGTTACATGGAATGAAGATGAATCGTTAGATGAAAACACATTGATTATTTGGCGGTATTTGGATTATTATGAACTATTTTTGTCATAAAAATTATTAATATGTACATATACTAGTTCATGAATATTAATTAGGACATAATAAATATATTATAGTCTTATTCAACCAAATAAATGGTATCATGACTAGTAATGAATGATAAATTGAAAGATAAAACTTTGTCATCCACACGAGTTTTAAATTAGAACCTCATGGATGTTGAAATCGTTTATAAAAATAAAAGGGATGGGGTAAGAATATGGATGATGGTTATTACATTCATATTATATAATTACAGTATGTAGATGATACTAGAGTTATCATGGTCATTTGGATAGAGGTGTTAAGGAGAGAAAAAGAAAATAGATGACTTGGAAATAAAACAAATGTTGAGAGACCCCTTATGAAAATTTGGCAGCCAAACAACGTCGCTTAAAATATCATAAAATGGATTGATGAGAGAAAAAGGGTATCTAATCATATGGAGAGAAAAGTAAATTAATAGGAATACATAATATCAAATCCCAAAATATGATAATGTAAATTTAATGAGGTATCATAAAAGAAGTGTTGACTAAAAGAGGAGTGTGAAGGGTTCCCTTACCTTGTAGAGTAACTCCTAGAACATGAAGGTTGAGACCTCGAGGGATAAATAAAACCTTTCTAGGACTCATATGGAGGTAAAACCACCATATATTAGAGGATGAGAGATTTTTAAGGAATGAAAACGAATATATGAGTGGGTATTTATAGTAAAAGAGAGATAAACTTTTATTAATTTTAAAAGACACCTCATTAGTTGTTTTTGTAAAACCCTGGGCTTACCCCTGGTATTTGCACATGATATTAGACAAGTGGGACCCCTAATATCTTATTTTTATATACAAAAGTCGACCAGAATTTTTTATTAATCAATACATTATTATGATTTCATAAAATATATTGAAAACCAAAAACAGTATTTTTACTATTCATTAAAACTTTAAGTATTTTAGAAAATTCCCAAAAATTCACTCTAACCATTTTTCAATGTGTAGAATTCAAAAATTAACTCCATTTGTTGAAAATATTTTCTTATTATTTTTAATTTAATTTTAAAAAAATCATAATTTATTCCAAAAAAACTACTTTAAAACTTTCACTCGTTTTATAAGACCTTGAGAAATTAATTAAGGTCTAGGAAAATTATCTTATTAATATAAGAAAATATAGTAACAATTTGTGAATACATTTTATGAAAATAAATTTCAATTTTAAATTATGTAATTAATAAAAATATTGTAATTAAAATATTTATATCATAAAAAAATACCAATACATATACTATGACAGTTTTTTCACTTTAAATAAGTCTAAATTGTATTTAAACATTCGTGGGTGAAGTTTCTAATTTTTTATATGATTTACTATTCATTACTATTCATATGCGTGTGTCACTATTCATAAAGGTATGTTACTAATCACCAAAAATTATTTTTATCTTATCAAACCCTAAATATCTAACTGAACGCAACTATGTATGTAAGTTTTTTAAAATTCAAATCAGAGAGGTGGAAAAAATTATGTTTACTTGACTAGTTTATAATGAAGTGGTGTTTTGTAGAGACTTAGTGTTTCATGCATTCTATAATTAATCTATTTTTAAATTCATGTGGTTTTGCAAAGAACCCCAAATATATTATTCTAATTATTGTGATTCTTTAAGAGAGTTAATTTACTAGTAGAGAATTATAAAAATGAAACACCATGAAAATCAGTTTATGTAATGTCATTGTTGTTCACTTGAAGTAAAAGGAATTTATTTCTTTAAGAGATAGGTCAAAATACATCTTTTCAATAAAGAGACGTGAATATCAATGTTGAAACCCTATTGTTATGGGTCGGTGGTGACAATGTTTTCAATGATGTAAAAATGAATTTGAATTAACCATTTATGATGGAATTGAAACATCTAAGAAATTTATGACACTGAGGTGGAAGATAAAGATATTGAAAATTTCATATATGAAGATGAGGATGAAGATTGAGAATCAAACAATTACTTTTTGGTTATAGTAAAAAAAAATAAATAAATATATAATATCTATCTTCAATTATTTTCTCACAATTTTTTTCCATATTTCAGATGGCCGATGAGACTTCTGAGGAAATCTTTCATGACTTCCACGAAGAATTACTACCTGGTGATGAGCCTAGGGATATGTCATCAGACCCTCACATTCCTAGAATTTACTCATGGACTTGGTGGGGTCAAGGTCTTGTGAAATTGATGATTCTCACCCTGTTCTTGTGTGATTACTAAGCCATGGCTTCGACCCATTCATGTGAAGGTGTGTTCTGTTTTATATTTTAGTTAGTTTTTATTACTTTTCATTCATTTATTTATTTAATAATTTCTTAATTGTCTTTATATTTTTTCATTTATTTTCATATATAGATTTTGGTCAAGGAGCTCTATTTTTTGGGAATTATTTTTTTGAGGCATGGCTGACGGGGGATTAGATTCCCATTGATATTAGACGACACATGTTTGATCAATGGATGGTATGTAAATAAATAATAGTTATTTTGAAATTTCATTAATTATTAACATTATAGGATTAATAAATATAGGGTTTATTGTATCCCATTGATGATTTAACGTAGATTTCCATTCAGGAGGCTTGATAGGCATGTATGCGTGAGTGCTGCCATCTATTTTTGCATAATTTGAGGGGGATTACTATGAAGGAGGGAATCACATATTTTGACCAGTCTTGTGGAACCCATCGACCTGATTATATCTCATCTCAGGTTTGGGCTGAAATATTTATATAATGCATGAGAGATAGATTTCATAGGACTGTGTCATTAGGTCCGAAGAATTGTGGGAGGTTTGATGTGACACATCACCCTGGTAGTCATGCATTTAGTATGCATTGAAAGCATATGATATGATTTTTAATTATTTATATAACTTTAAATGTAATATATTTATTTTAAAATCATATTGGAAGTTTAAAATTCTGATATTACATAGTTAAATATTATATGTGGATGTACATCGATCCTATCACTGGAGATAATACAAGTGGTCACTAGCATTATGTTGTGATTTATTTTTGTGTTTAAAAATTAACAGAATTTAATATTTTAACTATTTTAATTTCAAATTTCAATTGAATGATTCATATAAGGCTTTAATTTCTCAGACACAAGATAATATTTAGGATGATAATGAGATTCAGACCACCGGTGCGGTAGGATTCGATGATGAACAATGGATGTAGGTGATGATGCATACATTCTATAAGGGAAACGTGATTGGTATCTCTTCTCAACTGACATATGATAGTTTTTATGATATTACTACTTGGTCAATGTCCGGCTTTAGGTGATCTCAAGGAGAGTCATCATCATTTGTCTCATAGTATGACAAGAAGTTGTAATCTTAGAGTGAGGTTATTGAGCCATTCATTGGGAGTAGGATGAGCTCCTTCTATAATAGTAATAGTTGTAGGGGGAGATTTGATGATGGTGGGAGCAGTAGAATAAATATATGTAGCATCTTCTTCAGAACATAGGGATGTAGTTACCTTCCACTCCTCTTTTAGATGACCCTATTTCCATCCACCTCTATAGTGATAGATATATTATGGGCATATATTTTATATTTTAAAATTTAAGTGAAAATATTTTCTGTAATATTTTTATTATTTTAGATGTTTACAACTCTATTTATAACGAATCTTAAAACTATTTTTGATATTTATTTATTTTTTTTATTTTTCATATTTCTTAAACAAATTTGAAATGAGGTTTTCACCCGTTGTAAATAATTATCCATTTAAAAATCTATTTGTGATACTGTTTTCGGTGACGGGTTATTTGTAATGGGGTCCTGCCATAAATGAACCATAAAAAATAATCTATTTTCCAGTTGTGATTTTAGTTGTCATGATTACTTATGATGATTATGTTTTAAGGATCATTTCATGAAATCCATTTATTTCCTGTGGGTTAATTATGCAGGTGTGAAATGATGCTTTTTTGATATTATGACACACATATGTATGGAATTCATTATGGGATTGGTGGGAACCAAATTATATTGTCTTATAATTCATTGGGAAATGATTTATATCTCATGAGATAATATAAAAGTGGATGTAGAGTGAACACATTCCATGAATAAAATTAGAACAGGGAGTGAAACTAATCCATTAAGTGAGTTTTTCTATTAAGTAATGATGGTCTTGGAATTGGGCATTGACTAATGAAATGATATTATATTCTTATGATTGTACCATAATTCTAATAAAATATAATTATTCATATAATGAGATCTCAGGGATCATGATTGATTAATTATGATTACTTACTCTTATAACTCATGTCTTTTATTATCCCAAATCTTTTTGCTATAAATCGTGATTTATGATCTATGACTGATTAGGTATGAACGTCAAAAAATATAATCATGGTTTTATACCCATATGATTATCCTATTATTTCATATGATCATTGATTTATATCTCCCATATTTACCATCACTATGTATATGATCTCACCCTTTTTAGGTTTCTATTTATACAGGTTATGAAGATGTTTTTAAGTAGAATATTCCATGAAGGATACTTTGGGAGAAGAAAATTGTGGGATATGTGTTGACTCTCCTTTCGTCACAGAATCTAAAGATAGGAAAAGGGAAATATCTGAGCTCAAAGTGATTCATCCTTTGAAGAAAACATCAAAAATCGACAAAGGCATGAACACAGGATCAAAAGCAACTGCATCGTGCAAGTTATCTCACTGTCGCGCAAGTACACTTGCGCGAAGACCTTGGTCGCGCAAGTGATTTGTGCGACCTAAGTGGTAACCGCCCGGTAACCGCCCAGGGCCTTCTTTTGCCTATAAATAGACCCCGTGGGCCCCCCATTTGGGGGGATTGTTTTCCAGAAACTCGGATTGAAGCTCCCGACGCCCAAGTCTCTTCTCAAATCTTCTGGAACACTTCTAAAGGTAATTTTTTTTACCTAGAACGGAAGATTTAAAGAGAAGAAGGAAGGCCTAAGTGTTGAAACTCATCAATACTTGCACGCCGCCTTATTCCTTCAATAGAACTCGCGCGTCCCTTTTTTGGAAGAACCTCAAGAGGATTATAAAGGGATTTATAAAGAGTTGCTCAAATATTATAATGATGTTTGAGAATCATGCAAGTACCCATCATATCGCACAAGTATACTTGTGTGACCAATACTTGCGCGCCGCCGCAATACTTGCGCGCCTTTCAAGAATTGCGCTCCCCTACCTTTTTGGGTGCCCATCCTGCCCATTTTACCCCTCTTAAGCCATCACACCTTTCCTTTTCAAGATTCAATCTTCAAGACACTCTTCAAAGCCATTTATGGCATGATTTCTTGATTTGACTTCCTTATCTGAAAGGAATTCTGTGGAATATCTCTCAAAACCTAGTGATTTAAATATCCTTATGTCACTAAATATGGAGAGTTCATTCATTCAACCTCATCCTTTAAGATGAGAGAATCCTTAACTTGGGTCTCCTTTTCCGGAATAATCCCCAGTTATAAGTCCTTTAACTTGGGAATCTTCCTCAGGAGTAAGTCCCAAATTCTTAAAGTTCCCAAACTTGGGCATCCTCCTCAAGAGTAAGCCCCAATCTCAAATATGGTCATCCTCCTCAGGAGTAGGCCCCAATCTCAAATATGGGCATCCTCCTCAGGAGTAAGCCCCAATCTCAAATATGGGCATCCTCCTAAGGAGTAACCCCCAATCTCAAATATGGGAATCCTCCTCAGGAGTAAGCCCCAATCTCAAATATGGGCATCCTCCTCAGGAGTAAGCCCCAATCTCAAATATGGGCATCCTCCTCAGGAGTAAGCCCCAATCTCAAATATGGGCATCCTCCTCAGGAGTAAGCCCCAATCTCAAATATGGGCATCCTCCTTAGGAGTAAGCCCCAATCTCAAATATGGGCATCCTCCTCAGGAGTAAGCCCCAATCTCAAATATTGGCATCCTCTTCAGGAGTAAGCCCCAAACTCAAATATGGGCATCCTCCTCATGAGTAAGCCCCAATCTCAAATATGGGCATCCTCCTCAGGAGTAATCCCCAATCTCAAATATGGGCATCCTCCTCAGGAGTAAGCCCCAATCTCAAATATGGGCATCCTCCTCAGGAGTAAGCCCCAATCTCAAATATGGGAATCCTCCTCAGGAGTAATCCCCAATCTCAAATATGGGAATCCTCCTCAGGAGTAAGCCCCAATCTCAAATATGGGCATCCTCCTCAGGAGTAAGCCCCAATCTCAAATATGGGCATCCTCCTCAGGAGTAAGCCCCAATCTCAAATATGGGAATCCTCCTCAGGAGTAAGCCCCAATCTCAAATATGGGCATCCTCCTCAGGAGTAAGCCCCAATCTCAAATATGGGCATCCTCCTCAGGAGTAAGCCCCAATCTCAAATATGGGCATCCTCCTCAGGAGTAAGACCCAATCTCAAATATGGGTATCCTCCTCAAGAGTAAGCCCCAATCTCAAATATGGTCATCCTCTTCAGGAGTAAGCCCCAATCTCAAAATGGGCATCCTCCTCAGGAGTAAGCCCAAAACCTTAATCCCTAACCTGGGTCTCCCTTTTCAAGTATAAAACCCAGTTATAATCTTGGGCTTCCTTTTCAGGAATAAGCCCTAAGTCCCCTAATTTCTATTTAACCAGTCCTAATTTACCCTTGATTTGGGTTTCCTTTTCAGGAGTAAAACCCAATAATAAGTCCCCTCCTAACTTGGGCATCCTCCTTAGGAGTAAGCCCCAAGATTAGAGTATTCAAATCTCCATGAAGCACATATACTTTTATGGACCCTGTTCATGGATTTTCTCCCTAAAAGTAAATCCTCTGGGCAGTCATTCATACATAAGCCCAAAACCATTTCTTATGATTGCATCTTTCATGGCACAATTGTCTAAATTTTACTAATACCTCTTGTTTCTCACACCGAGCATGACTCACGTGAGCTTAGAGTGTAATAGTAATTGTGACATCCTGCTTTGAACCATCAATCATAAACATCATACCCTTATTCGATCTACGTGGGTTCTGATTCCTTTTTCAAAACAAAGGATACGTAGGTAGCCCATCTATGGGTTCGATCCCAACTCTGAAGTAATTCATTGTCCTTATGAATGACGATAAACTTCAAGTGCCCCACTGAGTGGCTTTAAAACCAGCCTGGTCATCATAATGACCAAGAGACTTTTTTAAATGTTTTGAAGGATACCATTGACCAAGAATCTCTATATAGATACAGATGATTCTCTATTGATGAAGAACCTCGAATACATACAAAAGATTCTCTAAATTTCTTTCATATTTAATCATTTATTGTTAAACTGAAGGAAAGCTCATTTTATACTTGGTAATGTAAGAAGGATTCACGAACATAACTTAAATCTATAAAGAGAGTCCCGGAGTAGACAATAATTCCCCTCAAAAAGGTGTGATGAGTCCGACCTCCCATCCTCTTGACCAATGAAAATTCCTAAGCCTCATTATCCCGCAAACTAATGAGCGCCTACCTTTGGAAAGTAGGTCCAAATAGATATGGAATCATTGGATGTTTCCGGTTCTACGAATAAACCCGTTAGATTCCGATCGAAACGTTTGAATCTCCCATCGAGGAGGTCATCCCCGGATTCCAGTGAGGAAACAAAAATGGTGAACCCGACGTGAATCCTTAACCAAGTTAAAGTGATGTTCTTATTATTTGTTAGGCCCCTTGGGCCAACAAAGAAATCAATGACATATGCTCATCCAAAAGATGCAGTGGCCGGATTCATCTTGATTATTTCTGTTATATGGAACAGGCACTCTTTTCTCAAGATTTTCTGCAAAATGGCTTTCCTTAAATTCACCCCTGTGAATACTACTGCTGCAAACACCTCTACTTTGAGGTATACTGCTGTGAATACCAATGCTGCTACTCCTGCTGGAACGTCGTCCGCTCTGAGGATGACATCACCAACTCAGCGTCTTCAACGCTGGGTTTCTAATGCACTGGTTAAGGAGTACCGTCGCAACGGTACTATCCCAACTCTGGAGGACGCTCGTCAAGCCCTCCAAGTTAACAACTCCACCTTGTCGTCTGGACAACGGTGGCCAGCAATCAAGAAGAAAGCGGTGCTGACTGCCGTCTCTAACCGTTTTGGGTCGTTATCCCCGGAACGCAATTTCCATTCACTCCCTTACTCTGAGGAAGTGAATGAGCAGGTCCCTCAGGGCCTTAATTCAAAAAGACAGGAGTCCTTCCTGAGGGCTCCCATCAATAATCACCGCCAGACTCGTGCGGTAGTGCGCCCTCAACATGATGAGGGTACCGACTCCAGGCATTCAGCTCAGGTTCTTCGAACCCGAGCAGGCATGATGAACTGCCAGAGACGGAATCCGGTTAACAATGGGTAGGTCATCATCCCTGCCATCTCCAGAGAAGTCCACCAACCTAACTTGGTGGAAAACAACGAGCAGGCACACACACCTGTCCGTTTTAATTCCGCTGTCCAGCAGACTCGTCTGGCAGCATCAAGCCAATCCCGCCAGGCAATTCCTGCGGAGTATTATAGGCAGAAACATACACCTGCTTATAGATCACCAGTTAGTCAGCAGGCTTGTCTGACTACATATGATGGATCTCGTCAACCGTGTTTGGCGAAGTGTAATCATCAGGCACATACACCTGCTAATACTAATCAAGCCTACCAACAGTCTCGCTTGGTAGCGCATGGAGAAGTTAGTCGGAAAGCCCCGACGACAAACAGGAGGCAGACTCAACTCTCTGCCTCCACACTTGAGTACTGTCAGGATTCACTGACAGGAAAAGGAGGACAGGAGAAGGCACATACACCTAATACAAACCCGGAATGGACGTATATCCCCGTTCCGGTGACTGAAGTCACCAATCATATTTTATCAATTGTGAAAGAGAATAAGCAAATTCCTGCTCATATTCTGGATGCTTTCCAGGATATCATAGCAGCTTCAGCATCATCTTAGGGACAGACACATAAATCTCTCCCTAGTAGTGGAGTGACACATCAACGATTCACTCCAGAACAGACACACACATCTGTTCCAGTCCAAGAGGGTCATGGGGCATACTCCCCCATATCATACGGACAACAAAGTCAGGCACATACACCTGATTTGAGTGGAGATCATCAGCCTAACCTGACCATATTTCCTGATCAGGCACATACACCTACTCAGAGCAATCACTTTCGTCATCAAGTGGTTTCTAAAGTGAGTAAGAAGGCATCTAAGAAAAAGATCCACCCAACACAGTCAGGAGATCAAAGGCCAATCTATAACAAGGCCTTGCTCGATGCTGGAGTTCTTGAAGCCCTCAGACATTTATCTGTCACAATTCAAGATTCTACTCCCTCAGTTCCCAATAACGGGAACATTAATTCTGTAGGTCTTCAACAGACACTTCCTCATGAAGACTTTCTTCATGAAAAATCGGTCAATCTTGAAGTTTCTTCTTCAGATGATAGCCACAGGAACCCTCTGTGTGGTCAGAAGACCAAGGAGCAAGAGATATCATCTTTTGTTGTAACCCATTATGGTGGTCCTCCCCATGATGATGAATTTCGCTGCGAAAGTCCTCTCCGCAGTAGTGATTCACATTTCCTGGAAAATACTCCAGTGGACAATGTAGTGCCGAGAAAGCCCTCTTATCTTGAGGCACTTGCAAATGCGAAACCAGTCATGTCTGATGCTTTATCGCTAACAAGTGAAATACTTTCTCAATCAGAAGATAGCCCAGGGTGTAGGTCATTCTCCGAACCACCCCTAAGTCATGCATCTTCTAGTTTGATTAATGAGCTCTCTACCAATCTTGTTGAATCCGATGAAGCAACAAGGAAACACCAACTCTGGTCAAAACAGGTAGATGAATCTTCATTTAATGATAAAGAAGAAATGCTGAACATGAGGAAAAAACTCGCAAAAGGTGAAGTACCAGTCATGTTTTGGCCTTTGGCTGACTCCCAGTACGACATTCCAAAGATGTTAACGGATGATGGAATCCATGATATTCGTCTCAACATATGGAAAACTCTTTGTCAATTAAAGAAGAAGGTATTATCTTATGATGAATATGAAAATAATCTTAAGATAATAGAAGGGCTACAACGTCAGATTGATTTGGAATCTCTATCAGTCTCTCGGTATCCGAAGGCTGAAAAACAACAGAGAACCCTTCAACGTTCATGCCTTGGCGCACTAAGATAATTGCGTCTGTTAATTGCCAATGCTCCATCTGATGTTCATATTAGAGGATGGGGTGTTCACGGAGCACTACATTTCACAGTGCTTTCCAGTCAGCAAAGCCCGCCGAAAATGGTCTCATGCAATGTTATTGCCCATGGCTGGCCACAGTCAATGGGATTTGTTCATAATCAAAATCTTGCTCAAGAACAAGCTTCAACTAGTTCCTCTCAAAATCAAGCATATAGAGAACAAGTTGTTGAATTTCTCCTATATCAAGCAGGAGAGAATATTGCACAAGCCTCTCGTATGGAGAAAACACTTCATCAAATGAAAAAAGTCTCGGAAATCATCCAACGGTCTGTTGAACCATGTGATAAAACTGGATACAGGTTAATGCATCCAGCTAATTTCCGAACTAAGAATCACAAGATCAAGAGATCTTTTAGGAAGATCTCAGACGTAGCATGTCAAGAGCCACCCTAGCTTGTCAGACTGGGGACTTCTCTAACCCAACCCTCAGAGTCAACAAATGGGATTCGAGGAGTTGAGCGGAATCAGCAGGAACATCCCCAGTTCATGAGACTGGGGACTCTTTCAAATAATCAATCCCCTTCTCAGAGAATATCGGTGTTTTCTCGATTGGGGAAGAAGCCCCAAGAGGAACGAAGAGCCAAATTATCAGGAGATTCCCGCCAAATTATAGCTCATAAAGAAATTCCTAAAGGATTGAATCAATAAAAGGCAATGTCTCATCAAAGTCATGAAGGAAGACAATATCACAGAAATGTTGACAGAAGGGATGCAATGCATTATGCATCAATTAATGTCATCAATGCCGTTGTTCCTAATCCACCAGGGGAGACTCACTCAGGGGACTCAGATGAAGAGCGTCCTGTTCAAGAAAATGTATGCACCGATACAAATGAAGAAGGTGTACGTACACGAAGTCAAAGGATTACTCAAAACCTAGGTAATTCACTTCCCTCCCTCCAAAAGGTATCCAAAAAAGGGAAGGGAAAGAATCAGGTTAAATATCCTTCCTCTGGAGAAGGTCAATCGCTCTCATTAGAGCAAAGGTTTGCACATCAAGAGGAAGAAATGAAAGAATTAAGAAGAATGAATGCAGAACTACTTCAGAGTAGTCTTCTTCTTAAGAATGCTGAAGTTCGACAGCCGAAGGAATTTGTTGCAGTTACTGAGATGGATCAAGAATATCTTCCTTTATCAGTACACCCTCAGAGGTCTAATCCCGTGGGTCAAGCGCAACAACGGTTGGCAGTTCTACCATCAGTTGCAGCACCAACCACCACGTCTGTCCAAACTCCATTTATTGCACCTACCCAAAACCAAGTTCAACCTGATGTTTCTCAAAAGTTAATAACTACTATTGAGTCATTAATAGCTCAGTTAGAAACTATGGAAGGGAAACGGGCGCAAGTTCAACCTGAAAAGAAAGTTTACCCTGAATGGGTAGATTCAATTTCTCCTCCATCCAGTTTTGGAAACCCCGTTTTCCCTACTTTCAATGGATCAGGCGACCCTGAACAACATTGGACGCATTACGTGTCTTGTTGTGATCCTATGATGGGAACTCCAGAGCAACAAGAAGCAGTGAAACTCAGATGCTTCGTGCGAACCTTGCAAGGACCATCTTTTGTCTGGTATAAAAGCTTGCAATCCCGGTCAATCATCAGATGGGAGGATCTTCGTCAAAAATTCCTTCTTCAGTTCAGCTCAACTTTTCCAAAAATGATAGTTTTTGATCTTACAAACTGCAAGAAAAGGGAGAATGAAAGAGTCTCTGATTTCATTGCTCGCTGGAAGGGATTAACGTATTCCCTGAGTTTAGCACTCCCTCAGGAAGAGCTGTTACCAATATGTGTGGCAAATTTGCGTGACGAATTACGCACACCATTGATCCCTGTGAAATACACAGGAGGGTTTCGAGACCTTAATTCAATCGCTCAGCAGATTGAAGATTCCATTATACAGGCTAAGGTTAAATCTTGTGTAATTCCATCAGCTCTAGGAAGAAGAATGGGTAAAGCAGAAACTGCTACAGTTATGATTAAACAAGCACCTGTACCTATATCTACTTCAAAACCTTCATCTTCTCGAAGGACTCCACCTCCTGAACGCCAACAACAATGGTCGTTTCATCCAAATGATCAAAGAGATCAACGAAGAAAACAATTTGAGGATATGAAGAGTAAAACATACTCTTTCCGAAATGAGCAAGTTCCTGGTTACTTCATTTCAGCTCTGGAAAATAATTTGGTTCAATTACCAGTGCCCAAGAGGCCAAACAAGGAAGGAGATGAAGACCGTCCCAATTATTGTCCCTTTCATCAAATGTTGGATCATCCCATCAAAGAGTGTTTTGTCTTTAAAGACCTCCTGCAAAAGATGGTCGACTTGGGACAAGTCAAATTGAAGGGTTCTTCAGCTCATGTAGCGTGTGTTACCGCTAAAGGTCCAGAGGAAGGAGGCGAGTGGCAGGAAGTTAGAAGCAAAACTGCGCAAAAATATGATGATTGGATGGTCAGAAAGACAATCAATCGGACCCATTCCATTTTGTGAACACAATTGAAGAAGCCAGTTGTGTCTCCTACAAAAGCTACAGTGAAGACTCCATCAAAAGACAAATCATCAAAAGGGCAGCGCAATTCAAAGAAGAAAGAGGAATCGAAAGAAGATGAGTATGTATCGAGGCCTAAGTTGTCTTTGACTCTGGCATATTTCACGCCATCTACTTCAAAGCCACGGGCACCGCCCCATCAAATGGAACAGCCTAAACAGGCTAGTCAGGCAGGGTCTTTATCAAACGAAGAGTTAATCTTCGGTTCTGTTAATATGATTCAATTAACAGATCCATATTCCAGTCTTGATGAGCCTGAATTCCCTGTATCAAATAAGGGAATCCGAGGAAGTTCCATAGGTTCAGGATATAGAGGAAGACGTGGATCTTTCCGAAGCCAGTACTCCAATTCTACCCCTTTTAGCACTGTGTATGCAGTAGAAACTCGTGGTAGAGCCCTTCAGCGAGCTCAAAAAGAACAAGCAAGTTCTTATTCCAATGGCCAACTCAGTTTTGGCACAGTTATTTTGGAAGACCGATTAAAGGTTCCATATTCTTTATCTCAGCAAGTAAATGGATCTAATCAGTCTAATCTTCCAAAACCAAGGATGTTTCCAACTTCTATCCCAATACAAGATGCATCAGCTTCCAAAGCATCTGCTTTAAAGGTACCTGCTAAACCTCATATTCCTGGTGGGAAATGCAGACCTCTAGATCAAAAGTATGATATATTGAAACACTTGGCCCAAGTACCAGCCAAGTTATCAATTTTGGATGCTTTGAATCTGTCAAAATATCTTCGGGAAGCACTCATCAAAGCTTTGTCAAGTCCTCAAGAGTTTGAAGCTAAAATTGCTGCAGCTGAATTCTATCACATAGAGAATAATCCTACAGAATGCCATGCAGTGATATCTTTTACTGATAAAGATGAAGATGATGTTGTGCATGGGCATATAAAACCTCTCTACTTATCTGGAAAAGTCAATGGTGTAGATATCCGAAGAGTTTTCATTGACAATGGTTCAAGAGTCAACCTCATGCCCATTCGTACACTTTGTCGATTGGGCCTCATGGAATCTGATTTATCTCCTTCTACCATGATGTTACAAGGATATGATAAAAATGAACAAGAACCACTGGGCGAAGTTACACTCAGAACCCAGTTTGGAGATCTTGTATCCAATTCGGATTTCATGATTGTTGATCAAGACTCAGCTTTCAACGTCATGCTTGGAAGACCCTGGCTGCATCAACATGCAGCTATTCCTTCATCATACCATCAATGTCTCAAATACTGTTTCAATAGTCAAGTTGGAACATTGTATATTGATGACGCCCCGTTCAAGACATGTGAGTCTCAATACATTGAGGCAGAATTTTATCACATGAAGGGAAGAGAAAAATCTACAATGAAGGAAATTACCAAAGTTAATTCTCCATATGGTTTGGAGAAAATTCCAATAAATCCATTTACACATGTGAGTACAGATTATGTGTTACCTATCAGTCAAATTGACAAAATAGTCCCAAATAAAAATACTCTTATGGAAAGATCCATAATGTCAGTTACGGCAATCGAGCCAGACAACATGGGAGAAATTGATAACCTACCAAATAGTGATGAAAGCATAAGTGGTGACGTCTTCATTTCATCTGCTGAAATCCAACAAGTCTATAATTCGCCAATCAGTCCAGAAGAAGTTATAGAAACACCAGAGGAGAATAATGATGTCGATTCTCAATCCATCATCTCCTCTTTATTTCCCAAAGAAGGCCCTTTATCATCAATAGGGTCGGAAATGGAAGCTTCTTCTTCAAAATGTGAAAATTTTGATATCTCTTATGATCATGAGAATTTCGTTTTGTCATCTACTATGAAAGTAGAAACGGAAGAAATAGCACATGATGAAGAGGAAGAGGAAGATCTTAGAGATGCTCCTCCAGCATTTGAAGAGGGTATCTCTACCACTGTGGATGAACTCAGAGAAATAAATCTGGGTACAGAGAAAGATCCACGCTCCACTTTAATTAGTGCGTCCATGACCCTTGAAGAGAAAGAGATGTATATTTATTTTCTAAAGAAAAATAAAGATATTTTTTCTTGGAACTATATAGAAATGCCTGGGCTTGATCCTGATGTTGCTACTCATCATTTGGGTTTACCAAAAGAACATCGAGGATTTAAGCAAGCCGCGAGAAGAACACACCCAACCTATGCTTCCAAAATTGAAGCTGAAGTGGATAAGCTGATCAAAGCTAACTTCGTCAGAGAAGTTCAATATCCCAAGTGGTTGGATAATATTGTCCCTGTAAAGAAAAAGAACGGACAAATTAGGGTTTGCATCTATTTCATAGATCTTAATCGGTATTGTCCTAAAGATGATTTCCCAGTTCCAATTACAGAACTCTTAATTGATGCGAAGGTTGGTTATGAAGTACTTTCCTTCATGGATGGATATTCTGGATATAATCAGATCCTAATGGCCCTAGAAGATGAGGAATCTATAGCCTTCAAAGCCCCTCAAGGTGTGTTTTGTTACCGGGTGATGCCCTTTGGTTTAAAGAATGCAGGTGAAACATATCAACGCACCATGCATCGTATCTTCAAACCTTTCTTAGGGAAATTTGTTGAATGCTATGTAGACGATTTGGTGGTTAAATCCAAACAATGTTCTAATCACTTGGCTTATTTGGAAGTCATATTCCACAAGCTTCGACAACAAAATTTGAAGATGAACCCCTTAAAATGTGCTTTTGGGGTAACCTCAGGAAAATTCCTCGGCTTTGTTGTACGCCATCGTGGTATTGAAGTCGATCCTGAGAAGACCAAATCAATCCTTGGTATGTCACCTCCTCAGAATTTCAAAGAGTTAAGAGGTCTTCATGGACACTTAGCCTATATTCGGCGTTTCATTGCCAATTTGGCAGGTAAAAGTTTACCCTTTACCAAATTATTGAAGATAGGAGTCACTTACCAGTGGACTGAAGAATGTCAAGAAGCATTTGATGTTATCAATAAATACCTCTTGATTCCACCAGTACTCATGCCACCTGTTGAAGGAAGACCACTTATCCTCTATGTGACAGCTCTAGAGCGATCATTAGGGGCCTTTCTTGCTCAAAAGAATGATGCTGGGAATGAAAATAGTCTCTACTATCTCAGTAGAACTATGCTTGATGCAGAAACCCGGTATTCATGTATTGAGAAGTGATTCCTGGCATTAATCTTTGCAGTTCAGAAACTGAGACACTACTTGCAACATCACGAGGTCCAATTGGTATCTCGCAATAATCCGCTCAAATTCATCCTTAGTCGTCCAATGCTTACAGGATGTCTAGCAAGGTGGGCAATTATTTTGCAACAGTTCGACATTCAGTATGTGTCTCAAAAGGAAATAAAGGGTCAAGCTCTGGCTAATTTCCTGGCTGAACATCCTTCCATGGAAGACACGTCTTCAGATATTGAACTCCCTGATGAGGAATTTTTCTCTATTCAAGATAATCCTCAAACATGGGAAATGTTTTTTGATGGTTCTTCCAGAAGTCCAACAGGGAGAAAAATGGAAAATCCTAAATTCAACAAAGTTGGTTTAGGAATTGTACTCATTTCTCCAGATAAGGCATTGTTACTTTATTCCTTTCTATTGTGGGAAGGTGGTACTAATAATGAAGCCGAATACCAAGCTCTTATTACAGGCTTGGAGTTAGCACTCCAAGCACAAGTGAATCACTTAAAAGTGAAAGGTGATTCAGACCTGGTAATCAAACAAGTCAATGGGGATTATGCCATCAGAAAAGAAGAATTAATCCCTTTGTATGATTACGTCAGAGAGTTAATGGCGGAATTCCCTTCAGAACCGACATTTTCTTATGTCCCAAGATCACAAAATGCTCAAGCTGATGCACTGGCTAATATAGCGACAGCTCTAGAAGATACAAATCGGGACGAGACAACCTTCAGTATTTCCCACCATCGTGCAATTTCACCTTATGTTCAAGCCAGAATAGAGGAAATTAATGAAATTAGTCCCATTCCTGAACCGTATGGTCATACTACAGGATGGATGACACCTATCAGGGAATACCTTCAAAATGGAACACTTCCACCTGATAGATTCGAGAAAGAACAAATTCGGCGATGTGTGGTCAATTTTACTCTTTATGATAGCCCAAACCACCTAGAAAAAATTCATTACAAACGTGGTTTTGATGGAGTTTTCTTCAGATGCATTGATGGTGAAGAGACAATGGCCGTCATGAAAGAAGTGCATGCAGGAGTATATGGTGCCCACCAGTCTAGACATAGATTGTCTGATCAAATTCGAAGGCTTGGATACTTTTGGCCTTCAATGATACAAGATTGTGTTAATTTCACAAAGAAGTGTCATTCATGCCAAGTATATGCCAACTTTATTCATCAACCTCCAGAGTTTCTTCATACAGCTAAATACTCATGTCCATTTGCCACATGGGGAATGGATGTGGTGGGACCTTACCCTTCAGCTACGGCCAAGCAGTTTAAGTACATTCTTACTGCTACTGATTTCTTTTCCAAATGGGCAGAAGTAGTACCTCTCAAAGAAGTCAGTTCTAAATGCATTGTTAGCTTCATCAAGTCTAACATCATTACTAGATTTGGTGTCCCTCATACCATATTGACGGACAACGGCACCAACTTTTGTTCTTCTGAGGTGAAGAAATTGTATCAAGAATACAACATTAAATCCAACCATTCATCTAGGTATCATGCGGCAGCCAATGGACAAATAGAATCCTTTAACAAGACTCTTTCAAATATACTGCAAAAGATGGTGGATAAAGATAAGAGGTCATGGACTGATAAACTCTTTCATGCTTTATGGGCTTATCGGACTACCACCCGCAATGCAACGTGGTCAACTCCATATTTGTTGGTATATGGAACAGAAGCAGTCTTGCCAATTGAAGTTCAATTGCCCTCACTCAGAGTAGCCATTTGTGATCAGTTATCTACAGATGAGCAATCCCAAAAGCGATTGAATGAATTGGAACAGTTATATGAGAAACTATTGTGCACTTGGCACCACTTGGAAATCTATCAGAATCGAATAGCACGAGCTTTTAACAAAAAAGTTCGTCTTCGTTCATTCATTCAGGGAGAATTGGTATTAGTTCTCAAAACTCCAATGATACCAGGAAAGAAACCTCCCAAGCTTGAGCCAAAATGGGAAGGACCTTATTCTATACATAGGGTCTACTCTAATGGATCTTATTCATTAATCTCAATGGATGGAGAACTCATCACGACTCCAACCAATGCCAGATTTCTGAAGAAATATTTTGTATAAACACAAAATATGGTCCCCAGAACCAAGAATCTTACAATTGGTTCATACAACAATAGTCCAGTATGACTTTAAACTGCACCATCCACGGTCTATGCATATGACCTTAAACTATTTGCACTTTGGTCCAACATGACGTTAAACTGTAGAAAAGAACTTGTCCCCGCAACATGACATTAAACTGTGAAGCACTAGTTCGTCCTTGCTATATGACGTTAAACTATATAGCAATGGTCCAGTATGACCTTAAACTGCAACTTTGTCCAACATGACGTTAAACTGTGAAAAATTTCCCTAAACCGTCCAGCATGACCTTAAACTGCATCATCCTTGGTCCATGCATATGACCATAAACTATTTGCAACTCCCTTTTGTCCAGCAAGACGTTAAACTGTGACGTCCTAACTACATGATGCTAAACTATATAAAAGTCCCTTACGTCTGGAAAGACGTTAAACTATATAATCTCAAAGGACCAGCATGACATTAAAATGCACCATTCACGGTCTATGCATATGACCTTAAACTATTTGCACTTTCGTCCAACATGACGTTAAACTATAGAAAAGAACTTGTCCCCGCAACATGACATTAAACTGTGAAGCACCAGTTCGTCCTTGCTATATGACGTTAAATTATACAGCAATGGTCCAGTATGACCTTAAACTGCAACTTCGTCCAACATGACGTTAAACTGTGAAAAATTTCCCTAAACCGTCCAGCATGACCTTAAACTGCATCATCCTTGGTCCATGCATATGACCATAAACTATTTGTAACTCCCTTTTGTCCAGTAAGACGTTAAACTGTGACGTCCTAACTATATGACGCTAAACTGTATAAAAGTCCCTTACATCCGGAAAGACGTTAAACTATATAATCTCAAAGGTCCATCATGACATTAAACTGCACCATTTACGGTCCATGTATATGACCTTAAACTATTTTCACTTTCGTCCGACATGACGTTAAAATGGTACACTCTTTTGTCCTTACTACATGACATTAAACTGCACAAATCCCCTTTTGTCCTACATGACATTAAACTGTTATTTTGTCCCTGCTACATGACACTAAACTGTGCAGCACCAATAGTCCTGACTGCAAGACTTTAAACTGCATAGTCCCTGAATATGTCCTACATGACATTAAACTGTGCATTGTTAAGGTTGTTATTACCTCTTGTTTCTCACACCGAGTATGACTCACGTGAGCTTAGAGCAAACCTCAACCATAACACTCTCTTTGGGACCCTAACCATGTGTAAGTCCCAACAACATTTTTTATTAGATCATTGTCCCCAAGAACAACTTGATCATTAATTCATTCTTTAATTGAACTACACGGACTTTGATCCTTGCCCTCCAGGCTGGGTATGTAGGCAACCTCCCAGGGTTCAAGCCCAAAAAACAATCTCTTCACATCGGTTCACCACCATCTCATATGATGTTGATTCGTGAAACCGCACCTAGAATCAATATCTTTACATTGATTCACTTTCGTCCTTGTTATATGATGTTAAACTATGCAACACTTTTGTCTGGTATGACAATAAACTACAATATTCTTTGATTTCCTCATTTGAGAGAGAACTATTATTGACATTGATTTTTCAATCATGGTTTTCATTTTCAAAAGACTACGTGCATACATGGTAATGCCTAAACTTTTTATCTCAGGTTAAACCATCATTGCACTAAAGTCCCCTTTCACCCTTCACATGTACGAACCAAATTTGTACAAAGGGTAGTTCTGGAACTACGTGGGCTTGATTCCCATCATTATGGGATACGTAGGAACGTTCTAGTATCCCTCGAATCCAGCCCCAAGTCTTTTTGGCCTAACCCCAAATTTCACTTTCAGTCCCTCGGCTGAAAAATCCTCATGAAAACACACACTGTGTATTCATTATTATGGTCCGAATTCTATGACCCTAAACTAAGATTTCTCATACTTTCGTCCTGTAAGACGTTAAAATGCATTTCAAGAACTACATATGGCTTGATTCTCATTCTTATGAGATACGTAGTGAAGTCCAAAATTTCAATTCAGGACCCAGCCACAACATGATTATGGTTATCATTGACCTATGTATCTCTATATACATTAGACAATACCCATCTTTATGTGTTATAATCCTAACCTTAAATATTTTCAGATCTTCATAACCCTTTTCATGACTTCTAGTCACAAAAATGTCAAACTTCTGAGAATTCTTTTTCCTGACTATGCAGCACGTGCCCATAGGTGGCCTTGCATAAACAGTCCACATAACAGACTTGTCAGCCGAAAGATACTATTTTATTTAACTATTCAGCCAATTCCCTTAGGTGTCCCTGCATAATTCAAACCCTAACGGGTTTGTTAAATGATGGTAACTTCATTCTTGAGAAGAATGCCTATTTTGTCCTTATTTGTCTTAAACGACAGTATGTAGGGATCCGCAAAAAATAGCCATCCTTAACATATTTTTCCCATATCCTTTTTCATGATCTGAAAGAATTCATGTCTATGGTTTATTCTTCTTCCCTACATTTGGGTCAGACCTTTGTGGGAGTGATATTCACCCAGTTCTTCAATAATCTTGTCTGGAAATATCTTCTCCATATTCAAGTCCCACTTTCCATACAACAAACTCTATACTTTAGAAAATTTGAATCTCCATAAACATTCACTGGCTTTTAGCACTAGGAAAGTAAATTTCTAAGAGTTCTTTCGCCTGACTATACAGCACGTGCCCATAGTTGGCCTTGCATAAACAGTCCACATAACAGACTTGTCAGCTGAGAGATGCTATTTATTTAACCATGCAGCCAATTCCCTTAGGTGGCCCTGCATATTTCAACCCCCTAACGGGTTTTGTTAAATAATAGTAACTTCATTCTTGGAAACTACTTCTTCTAATGCCTTTTAGCTCTTTTTCATAACATTCCTCAGATTCAAATAATCTTAAGTCATAGTTTACATATTTTCCCTCATACTTGAGTATGGTAATATGTTTTCAGATAAATTGTCAAGGAATTTAATCAATTTTAACCAATTTTTGGTCAAAGCTATTTCGACCTTAAACATTAGCCCCTTTATGTCCGGCATGCATGACTTTAAACTGCCCACAAAAGACAAAGGAAGTCTGAATAAAAGTCAAGTTCCAGCACACTTGCGCGCTGCCCTCTGTGCCCTGAAGACTTGCGCGCCCCCTTTTCCTTTGAATGTATTCAATTTCCTCAGAGTCAAATCCTCATTTCTTTCCGGATCCAACTCTGAGGGGGGACTTTTGTTGACGCTCCTTTCGTCACAGAATCTAAAGATAGGAAAAGGGGAATATCTGAGCTCAAAGTGATTCATCCTTTGAAGAAAACATCAAAAATCGACAATGGCATGAACACAGGATCAAAAGAAACTGCACCGCGCAAGTTATCTCACTGTCGCGCAAGTACACTTGCGCGATGACCTTGGTCGGGCAAGTGACTTGCGCGACCTAAGTGGTAACCGCCCGGTAACCGCCCAAGGCCTTCTTTTGCCTATAAATAGACCCTGTGGGCCCCCCATTCGGGAGGATTTTTTTACAGAAACTCAGATTGAAGCTCCCGACGCCCAAGTCTCTTCTCAAAGCTTCCAGAACACTTCTAAAGGTAATTTTTTTTACCTAGAACGGAAGATTTAAAGAGAAGAAGGAATGCCTAAGTGTTGAAACTCATCAATACTTGCGCGCCGCCTTATTCCTTCAATAGAACTCGCACGTCCCTTTTTTGGAAGAACCTCAAGAGTATTCTAAAGGGATTTATAAAGAGTCGCTCAAATATTCTAATGATTTTTGAGAATCGCGCAAGTAACCATCATATCGCGCAAGTATACTTGCGCGACCAATACTTGCGCGCCGCCGCAATACTTGCGCGCCTTTCAAGACTTGCGCGCCCCTACCTTTTTGGGTTCCCATCTTGCCCCTTTTACCCCTCTTAAGCCATCACACCTTTCCTTTTGAAGATTCAGTCTTCAAGACACTCTTCAAATCCTTTTATGGCATGATTTCTTGATTTGACATCCTTATCTGAAAGGAATTCTGTGGAATATCTCTCAAAACCTAGTGATTTAAATATCCTTATGTCACTAAATATGGAGAGTTCATTCATTCAACCTCATCCTTTAAGATGAGAGAATCCTTAACTTGGGTCTCCTTTTCAGGAATAATCCCCAGTTATAAGTCCTTTAACTTGAGCATCTTCCTCAGGAGTAAGTTCCAAATTCTTAAAGTTCCCAAACTTGGGCATCCTCCTCAGGAGTAAGCCCCAATCTCAAATATGGGCATCCTCCTCAGGAGTAAGCCCCAGTCTCAAAAATGGGCATCCTCCTCAGGAGTAAGCCCCACTCTCAAATATGGGCATCCTCCTCAGGAGTAAGCCCCAATCTCAAAAATGGGCATCCTCCTCAGGAGTAAGCCCCAATCTCAAATATGGGAATCCTCCTCAAGAGTAAGCCCCAATCTCAAATATGGGCATCCTCCTCAGGAGTAAGCCCCAATCTCAAATATGGGCATCCTCCTCAGGAGTAAGCCCCAATCTCAAATATGGGCATCCTCCTCAGGAGTAAGCCCCAATCTCAAATATGGGCATCCTCCTCAGGAGTAAGCCCCAATATCAAATATGGGCATCCTCCTCAGGAGTAAGCCCCAATCTCAAATTTGGGAATCCTCCTCAGGAGTAAGCCCCAATCTCAAATATGGGCATCCTCCTCAGGAGTAAGCCCCAATCTCAAATATGGGCATCCTCCTCAGGAGTAAGCCCCAATCTCAAATATGGGCATCCTCCTCAAGAGTAAGCCCCAATCTCAAATATGGGCATCCTCCTCAGGAGTAAGCCCCAATCTCAAATATGGGCATCCTCCTCAGGAGTAAGCCGCAATCTCAAACATGGGCGTCCTCCTTAGGAGTAAGCCCCAATCTCAAATATGGGAATCCTTCTCAGGAGTAAGCCCCAATCTCAAATATGGGCATCCTCCTCAGGAGTAAGCCCCAATCTCAAATATGGGCATCCTCCTCAGGAGTAAGCCCCAATCTCAAATATGGGCATCCTCCTCAGGAGTAAGCCCCAATCTCAAATATGGGCATCCTCCTTAGGAGTAAACCCCAATCTCAAATATGGGAATCCTCCTCAGGAGTAAGCCCCAATCTCAAATACGGGCATCCTCCTCAGGAGTAAGCCCCAAACCTTAATCCCTAACCTGGGTCTCCTTTTTCAAGTATAAAACCCAGTTATAATCTTGGGCTTCCTTTTCAGGAATAAGCCCTAAGTCCCCTAATTTGTCTTTAACCAGTCCTAATTTACCCTTGATTTGGGTTTCCTTTTCAGGAGTAAAACCCAATCATAAGTCCCCTCCTAACTTGGGAATCCTCCTTAGGAGTAAGCCCCAAGATTAGAGTATTCAAATCTCCATGAAGCACATATACTTTTATGGACCCTGTTCATGGATTTTCTCCCTAAAAGTAAATCCTCTGGCCAGTCATACATACATAACCCCCAAACCATTTCTTATGATTGCATCTTTCATGGCACAATTGTCTAAATTTTACTAATACCTCTTGTTTCTCACACCGAGCATGAATCACGTGAGCTTAGAGTGTAAAAGTAATTGTGACATCCTACTTTGAACCATCAATCATAAACATCATACCCTTATTCGAACTACTTGGGTTCCGATTCCTTTTTCAAAACAAAGGATACATAGGTAGCCCATCTATGGGTTCGATCCCAACTCTGATGTAATTCATTGTCCTTCTGAATGACGATAAACTTCAAGTGCCCCACTGAGTGGCTTTAAAACCAGCCTGGTCATCATAATGACCAAGAGACTTTTTTAAATGTTTTGAAGGATACCATTGACCAAGAATCTCTAAATAGATACAGATGATTCTCTATTGATGAAGAACCTTGAATACATATAAAAGATTCTCTAAATTTCTTTCATATTTAATCATTGATTGTTAAACTGAAGGAAAGATCCTTTTATACTTGGTAATGTAATAAGGATTCACAAACATAACTTAAATCTATAAAGAGAGTCCCAGAGTAGACAATAATTCCCCTCAAAAAGGTGTGATGAGTCCGACCTCCCATCCTCTCGACCAATGCAAATTCCTAAGCCTCATTAGCCCACAAACTAATGAGCGCCTACCTTTGGAAAGTAGGTCCAAACGGATATGGAATCATTGGATGTTTCCGGTTCTACGAATAAACCCATTAGAAACCGATCGGAACGTTTGAATCTCCCATCCAGGAGGTCATCCCCGGATTCCAGCGAGGAAAAAATATGTCAAATACATTTCAAAAAATAAGTTAATTATATATCTAGTCTCTAAATAAACTAAACATTTATGTTTTTAGGTCAACAATTATTATGAAATATTTACATTCTTTTATAAAATGATAAAATATATATGTTCGTTTTTCTATGGTCACCTCAATGATATAACACATAAAACAATTTTTTTTAATTTTATTACATTTCACAAGAACTAGATAAATAATTAATGGGTTTTTTGGCAATTATCTTAACATGTATATAATTTTTATTATTTTGCTAACATTTATATGTCATTTTCTGTAAATCAATCCTTATAACACATTTCATATTTTTATAAAAAGTTTCATATCATTTAAAATACATATATAATAATATGTAGTACAATTCAATTTTAACATAATTTATTAATTTTAAAATGGATTCAATTTTAAATTTACCAATCAAATTATTTTTGTTCAACTTTGATTACTTCTTCCTCACTGGGGGAAGGGTGGATTAGTGTGGTTAATTTTTACCAATTTAAATTATTTCTCTTACCACTGTACTTATTAGGGTGAACAATTTTCAAAATCTCACCTCACATTCAGTTTTTGTGCATATAATATTAGTTATAACATAAAATAACACAACACATAAAAATTTAAAAGGTTCATTAAAAATGTGTGATATAAACCTTAGTGTACGATGGTTGTTATCCCCCGCACATGATTGTTATTTTATTACCAAGAATTAACCAAGGGAAAAGGGATAAGCTCAATTAGTATATACTCTTTTACTTTTTTTTGAATATAATTAATCTGATAGCATTTCTGAAAATTAGAAATCTCAAATGGATACCTCTCTCATTCTTTTCTTAGAAATCATCATAAGCATCTCACTCTTCTTCTTAAAGAACATCAACATATATTGTAATTAATAGTAACAAGTTTGATCTCTCAATATTATATTCTTATTCACTCCATAGAATAATCCATTATTATAATACTGGAATCTATTTATTTCTCCAATATTAAGGATTATTATAAGTAACCCCATGTTAGTCTCTAATTTTCTTCTTCCATAAAAAATAATTATATTATTCAGGTAGTATTATATCAAGATCTCCCTCTATCTCTATCTTTCTCTATCAATATCCACCTCCCTCCATTTCCCTCTATCTTATACAATAATTCTATATATATAAATATTTTTAAGAATATCACATGGATAATATTATTTCTTATATTTATATCAGAAAATCTCTAAAACCCACAACGTTATGATTTATTTATTTCTTCTTATATCAATATGTATAACACAAGAATCAAACCATTAATTTAAATCACATTCATTTTCTCAAAAAATAGATTCTTATTCAAAATTCACTTAATTTTAATTCTAAATTAGTCAATTTATATCAAAAAATTATTGATTTACTGAACTTTATAAATAATTATTATTAAAATTTACATGATTAAATCATATATGAATATAAAAAAATCTATTCATTTAATATTTTTGAATGATTCTAATTATTTAGCATTTAATTATTTATAAATATTTCCCAATTTATTTATCCAAAATACTTCAGCCATATCATTTTTTTAATTTATAAAAAACTCATAATATGTTTCTCATATATGCATGATCGCATGCACAACCAATTATTGTGAAATGTTTCATTTATGACAAAATATTCTCAAATTAATTTCAGCCAGAAAATAGCATTAAATAAAAAATAGTAAAAATAATAATAATGATGTTTGAATATCTAAATAATAGATTAACATCATCTAAAACATGGATTATGATTCCAATGGAAGCTAAAATATAAAATCTTTTACATTTCGGTGTATCTTAAGTTGTCTTAATTTATTTAGGTTGATTTTTTATATCATCAAAAAGGTTACAATATATCATCAACTCTATCTTTAGTATCACATGAAAAAACTAAATATTAATTTTACAAGTTCAATCCAAAATATTATTTATACTATATAATAACACAAACATTCTTACATATACTATTAAAATCTTTTTCATTACTTATGAAGATCCTACATATCCTCAAATAAATGTTACATATGTAACGCCCCGACCCCAGCTACCCAGAGTCGGTGCATTACTTCGTAACATTGGCATGATCACAAAAGATCAAGTCTCGAAAGACCGATTAGTTTAGTAGCCTTGGAAACACTAGATACATTCATAATTCTTTCATTACATCAAAAATTAAACAAACTACAATAACATGGTCTTCATAGTCCACACTCATATCCTCACTGACTATTCTTGCAAGTCAGTCATAATACTCTTCTTCACATCCTGGAAAATATTAAAACATTGAAAGGGGTGAGCTCAGATGCTCAGTAAGGATAACAATATTTCGGAAGCTTTTATAAGAAAACATAAGCATTTAAGGCAATGTATAACTAAAACAAAAGCCTTTTAAACTTGAACATCAACATAATATGGCAAAAGTAAAATGAAATAATGCCATATACTCATTCACATGGATATTCTACTAATCGAATAATCACATGAAAAATCACTAACCACTTTCATAATGTTGGAATGCATAATGCCAGACTATCATAACCACATAGTTAAGGCCTCGTGCCAAGACCACAAATAAGATTTTGTCAAGGCCTTGTGCCAAGACACTAGTTTGTCTCATGAGACCTGCCGATGCATCGAGGAGCTATAGCGGGCTCCACCCGTCACATATTAAGTCCAATGCATTCCCATATGAAAAGTTTTAAACATAACATAAACATTCGTATTAAAACTAGCATACAAAATGTCAATAATTTCACCATAAACTATGAATGATATAAAATAACACATCCACAGTCAGACATATCACAAAACCTTCAATACAATATAGAAGTTTTGTATTATAATAAATCAACTTCAAATAAGCGTAAAATCCATCAAAGGATGTTGACATAGATGAAATCAAAACACTTTTTAGAGAAATATCACTTTCTATTTTTGAAATCATTTAAGAGCCCTATAAAACAAAACATTTTCTTGAAAATATTCTTATAAGCTTGTAAGGAAAGCTTTGAAGATTTTATAACGGTGGAAAGATTCCTCTTATAAAAGTCGAAAAGGGTATAAATGACTTTAACCCATATTCTTGTAAATAATAAAAATGTTTTGAAATTCATTTTGAAGAAACATGGATGTGGATGATAACGAGGTCCCAGTAGATAATTATGTATAAACAACCTTGGATAATGAAGAGGTTGTGAAGTAAACCCTTACCTTGTACTTTTCCTTGGTTGGGGTAGGTTAACCTCCTGTATAATGGTGAAATAATTGTTATTAAATTATACAAGAATCATATACATTCATATGATATCATATATGATCTTTTAACATTGCTTTGTTAACAATATCTTAGATTTATCGTTGTTTCGGGTGTTAACTTACTCGTTTTCTTTTATATGTTTTGTTACGTAAGTCATGTTTTTCATGGATAGGTTGTATCTTATTAATATCCAGAATGATATCATGTCCTTAAACATTATTTTTAGATCATCAAATGATAATTATACTTGAATGGATACGACGGAGAATGAATCTCATCGCGTTCGTGGAGACGGTAGTCCGTACGTACGCACGAGCGACAATATCATTATTTTGATATTTAAATAATATATAATTGGATAGTATATCATATATACAGAATCATTATCATGTTATATTTATTATTTACATGAATTAAATATCATTATTATACCCATTTAAATAATAATATATTGAATAACAATTACACCACGACGTGGAGACGGTAAGCCGTACGTACGCACGTATGGTGACATGTCATTCAAATGATGGGTAGAATACTGAATATGGTTGTTCCATATTTATAATAACATCACAATATATAGAAGATACTGGAGTTATAATTTCAGAATTGAAATAATAAACAAAGAGGGAGTGGAAGAAGAAAGAAACTTGAAAGAGGGTGATGAAAATGTTACCTCTTCTTCAGCTTCTTTCTTTTGATTTGATCAAAAGGACTCCTTAGGATGGATTTCTGAATAACGTAAAGCTTCTAGGATGAAGGGAGAGAAGTTGGGAGAGTATTTGGGCATGGGTTGGCCGAACCAAAAGGCTTGGAAGTGTGAATAAGGTGGTAGAGGTGGGGGCCTTTTATAAGAGGAGAGGAGGGGCACTTTTGGAAAGATTGAAATGTTACATTATTTCACAATGCTTTTCGGATTCCAAAGGTCCCACACTTATATAATTCGAGGCTAAGGTGATAAGGTTTCTAAATATCCTCATCCAATAGGCTTTGGACAAGTGTAAGCCTTGGATTTTGCATTATCTTCTCATTTTATTTAAATCGTTAAATAATGAGGTCATCGCTGCATCATAATTATGTCATAAATAATTTAATTTATTTAATGTCTAAAAATTATAAAAAAACTACTATGATGTAGGAAATCTTTTTAGCTTTCCAATGAATATTTATAGTCAAAATTTGGACTAGTGTAACCCCACTTAAAAATTGTTTTAGTAAAACATTTTATGTTTGTGTCATTTTTTACTTTAACATTAAATAAATGGTGTTTATGTCATTTTCTAACTAAAGTGGCTCCATGGGGTCCCCAAGTTGACCCATGGGTTGTCTTGGTCGGCCATGACTCATCCAATAGGAGTAGGACAAGTTTCATTCTCATCTCATATTATAAAAATATTGTTTTTACCTTAAACTACACTAATTAACTCTAATCGCGATTAAGAACTTAAAAGTTACTATTCACCAAAAAATTATTTTAATCTCATTGAACCACATTTTACTTCTTAATGACAACCATGTATGTCGGATTTTTGAAAATCAAATCACAGAAGTGGTAATATTTCATTTAAACGAAAAATCAGTTATTTAACAACCACTTAGTGGTTTCACTATTCATCAAAAATTGAAGTTTTTCAGAATAAGGCCAAAATTTCACCCTAAGCTATAATTGATATTCCGAATTCAAAAATGATGTCTATTTTACAAAATTCCAAACATATAAGTTGTATTAATTAATTTTATAATTAATTCCCGCTGTTACAACAAATAGCGTGTTTTTAAGAAACAATTTATATCAAAAGTTTGGCAATTGTTTATGTCCAATTTCAATGTTAAATTAATTCTAATGACCACCATTGGAAAAATGGTAAAAATATATTCTAATTATACTTTAAAACCACTAAATATTATAATTTACCACTATAAATTATTTTGATTAAAAAAGTTGTTTTTAAGTATTTTTCAGTATTCATAAAAATTTAGAAGTTCTCAGAAAAATACCAAAAATTCAACATAGGCTAATTTCAATATTCCGAATCCAAAAATGAAGTCCATTTTGATAAATAAAATTTATAATATTTCAAAAAGTAGGTATTACTATTCACAACGGCTAGTTTAATTAGTTGTGGTGTGTGTTAGGGCTCGAGGTTGCGTACAACACACGCTATTGCATTATTCGAAGGGAAACGTACAGTGGAAGCTTGGGGTGTTACATTCTCCCCTCCTTCAAATAATTGCGTCCTCGCAATTTCTAGGGTATTACTGCATAAAAAGACTCGGGTGGTTTTTCATCATAAATTCCTCAGGTTCCCACGTTGCCTCTTCCATTTTATGATTTCTCCACAAAACCTTCACCAGACGAGTCGTCCGGTTTCTCAGCACCTGCTCCCTCACATCAAGAATCCTGACGGGCTCTTCACAATAGGAAAGATCGGGTTCCAGTTCTAATTCCTCATAGGTGAGTACATGAGTTGGGTCAGGCATGTATTTCCTCAATAGAGATACGTGGAAAACATCGTGAACTTTGGAGAGATTTGGCGGCATCGCCAAACGATAAGCTACAGCCCCAATACGATCTAGAATTTCGAAAGGTCCGATGTATCTAGGACTCAACTTACCCTTCTTACCAAAACGTATAACTCCCTTCCATGGAGATACCTTTAGGAAAACATGATCTCCCACCTGAAATTCCAAAACCTTTCTTCTGTTATCGGCATAGCTCTTCTGCCTACTTTGAGCTGATTTGATGTGGTTTTGGATTACCTTCACCTTTTCCATTGTTTCTTCCACCAGTTCTGGTCCCACAAGTTTTCTTTCACCAACGTCATCCCAACAGGTTGGTGTACGACATCTCTTTCCATATAACGCTTCATAAGGTGCCATCTGAATGCTTGAATGGAAGCTATTGTTATAGGAAAATTCTACCAGTGGTAAATATTGATCCCACATACCCTGAAAGTCAAGAGAGCATGATCTCAACATGTCTTCTAAGGTTTGAATAGTCCGTTCTGATTGTCCATCTGTTTGAGGGTGATAGGCAGTGCTCAAACGAAGTTCAGTATCCAAGGCCTTTTGAAGACTTTTCCAGAATCGTGAAGTAAAATGAGGATCACGATCAGAAACAATCGATAGGGGTACTCCATGAAGTCTTACAACTTCATTAATATATAGTCTTGCTAGACGTTCAAGTGGTAGATCCTCCCGTATAGCCAGAAAATGTGCTGACTTAGTAAGTCGATCAACAATGACCCATATTGCATCATTCGTTCTAGGAGTCTTTGGTAGTCCCATGACAAAGTCCATCGTAATATTATCCCATTTCCACTCAGGTATGGGAAGAGGTTGCAATACTCCACCAGGATGTTGCCTTCCAGTTTTCACTTGTTGACAAACCATACACCTCGACACAAAATCAGCAATCTCCCTCTTCATATTGTCCCACCAAAAATGTTCCTTCAAATCTCTATACATTTTGGTGCTCCCAGGGTGTATAGAGAAGTTGGAACTATGAGCATCATCCAGCAATCCCCTTTTTAGATCAGGTATATCGGGAACACAAAGTCTCTTCCCGAATTTCAAAATTCCATCCTTATACACAAAGTCCCTCAATCTTCCATCATTCACACCTTTAATCTTCTTCTGAAATTCTTCATCATTGGTCTGAGAGCTCTTAATCCTTTCTAGTAATGATGGTTTCGCAACCATTTGAAAAAGCATTGATGTTTCACCTTCCCTAGTTATTCCCATGTCCATCTTCACTAGATCCAAGAAAATTGGATCTCTTTCAATTCTCATCACATTCAAAACTCCATGGTCTTTTCTACTCAAAGCATCTGCCACCTTGTTTGCCTTCCCCGGGTGGTAATGTATCGTGCAATCATAATCCTTGAGTAGTTCAAGCCATCGCCTTTGCCTCATGTTGAGTTCTTTTTGTGTGAAAATATACTTCAAACTCTTGTGATCAGTATAAATCTCACATTTTTCACCATAGAGGTAATGTCTCCATATCTTTAAAGCAAAGATAACAGCTGTTAACTCAAGATCATGAGTAGGATAGTTTTGCTCATGAATTTTTAGCTGTCGTGATGCATAGGCAATGACCTTATCATTCTGCATAAGGACACAACCGAGTCCTTTCTTCGATGCATCACTATAAATAACAAACCCATCATTCCCCGATGGTAGAGTCAATACAGGGGCATTGACTAATCATCTCTTTAGTTCTTCAAAACATTCTTCACACTATTTTGTCCAGAAAAATTTAATCCCTTTACGTGTGAGCTTCGTCAATGGGTTAGCTAGTCTGGCAAAATTATGGACGAAACGTCGATAATAACCTGCTAAACCAATAAAACTGCGTACCTCAGTTATACTTGTCGGTGCTGGCCATTCTTGGATTGCCTTGGTTTTATAAGGATCAACGGAAATTCCATCCTTAGAGACAATATGGCCAAGAAAATAAATCTCATGAAGCCAGAATTCACACTTGCTAAATTTCCCATTTAATTCATGTCTTCTAAGAGTCTTCAGGATAATGCGTAAGTGATTTTCATGATCTTCGTGGCTTTTGGAGTATACCAAGATATCATCAATAAATACCACTACAAAGTCATCAAGATATTCCTTGAAAACTCTATTCATTAGATCCATGAAAACAGAGGGTGCATTAGTCAATCCAAAAGGCATTACTGTAAACTCGTAATGCCCGTACCTTGTTCGAAATGCTGTCTTTGGAACGTCTTCCTTCTTCACACACAACTGATGGTATCCAGACCGAAGGTCAATCTTTGAAAAGTATTGAGCTCCATGCAGTTGGTCAAACAAATCATCAATGTGAGGTAGGGGATACTTATTCTTTATTGTTATAGCATTGATCTCCCTATAATCAATGCACAACCTCATAGATCCATCTTTCTTATTAACAAAAAGAACAGGGGCTCCCCAAGGAGAAACACTAGGGCGAATAAATCCCTTATTACTCAATTCCTCTAGTTGTTTCTTTAGTTCAACTAATTCCACAGTGGCCATTCTATAAGGGGTCTTCGATATGGGCCTTGATCCAGGAATTAAATCAATGGAAAACTCAACTTCTCGTTCTGGAAGATGTCCACGTAAATCTTCCGGAAACACATCAACATATTCTCTCACAATAGGTACATCCTCTATTTGAATATTCCTTTCCTCATCCTCAGTAATTTCCTTCTCTTCCTCCCCAATAATTGAATTTAGTTGAGCTACTGGGGGTGGATCTAGATAAGAATTATGTGGTGACGATTCGGCTCTAAAGATAAGGTGTTCCTTATCATCATCATCACGAATCGTAACCTCCTTCCTCTTACAATAAATTTTTGCATCATGGTCCGAAAGCCAATCCATACCGAGGATTATATCAAATTCAATCATGGGTATGACGATGAGATCAGCAGGTAAAGAACATTTAGGTGCTCTAATGGGAACTAATCGACAAAACTTTGTTGCAACAATACTTCCCTTAGGGGTTTTGACCGACAACTCCCTTGTTAAATCAAATTGGAAATATCTAATTTTCCTAGCAAACTGGGAAGATATGAAGCAATGCGATGATCCAGAATCAAATAATGCATTTGCTAAACTTGAGGAAACCATTAAATTACCTGCCACCACGTCTTTCGGAGCTTCTACCTCAGCAGTAGTGATAGCATAAGCCTGGCCTTGATCCCTTGGCCTTTTCTGAGGTAAGTTCTCCTGACGCTTAGGACATTCATTTGCATAATGCCCCATCTCCCTGCAATTGTAGCACCGAACGTTGGTAGCTTCCTTCTTCCCCTTGCAATCATGAGCTTGGTGGGCTTTTTCACCACACTTGTAACAGACTCCCATTCCCTTCAAGCAAGTACCAGGATGTTTCTTCCCGCATTTTCCACAAGATGGATATTCAACCTTTCCCTTCTTCCCTTTATTTACATTCCTAGATTGATCAGCAGGTCTCTTCTTCTCTTGCTTTGCTTTAAAGTCATAACACTTAGAGAATTCCTTTTCCGTCTTGATAGCGCACGCGACAATACCTTCGTATGAAGAGAAGGTTTGTGATACTAAAGCTCGACGGAGAAATGGTTTCAACCCATCAAAGAAACGATCAGTCTTACTTCTTGGGTTACGTATGTAATCTGCAGCATACCTTGCTAACCTTGTAAAGATAGCCTCATACTTTGCGACATTCTCATCCTCCTTCTGCCTCAGACTCAGAAATTGCCTTTCCATATCCGCTCGATGGTCTCGAGGAAAGTATTTTTCTAAGAACAGTTCTTTGAACTCCTGCCATTCCATGTTTGTTAATTCATCCTCTTCCTTTGTGTTTTGAATTAGTGACCACCATTGATCGGCATCTCCAGTGAGGCGGTAAACTTCCATGATAACTTTTTCCCTTTCACTACTCCCCAAAGCCTGAAATATTTTCTCTAGGGAATTTATCCATTGCTCGGATACTAAGGGATTTGTACTCCCATTGAACGTTGGTGGTTGTTGCCTCATGAATCGATCTAACATTGATCCTCCACGCTGTGGATCAGGGTGCTCCATACGGGTAAGGTTATTATTCATAACCTGAGTAAGTTGTCCCAGTATGGTGATTAGCTGATCGGCCCCAGTTGCATCACCAGCCCCACTATAATTATCTTGAGCAGGAGGGCAATCCCTACATGGAGTGCGTGCATTGATACGGTTTCCATTTCTTCCACTAGGCGCCATTTCTAAACAATGGCATAAACTAGATTAGTTTATGAATCAAAATACATAATCCCATACTTATAAAACAGTTAACATAAATTGAACTATTTATGGATATAATCCATAATCATAAAAATGTTTTCTTTGAGGAAGTATATACTCATAAACCCTTCATAATGATTTGTAAAGAAAATGAGAGTTATCCTAAGCATATCCCCCGGGAGTGTCGTAACCAAGAGTGCAGCAAGGCCCGTTGTTTTGCACCAGTTCCCGTTCGAGTCTAGCTCAAAGCGGTGTTTTCGGGTTTTACCCCTAGGAACATCTGGGCCAGAGCCGCCTCTACCTGCTCGTATCCAGACAGGGATGTATTGCTCGGAAAACTCACAAAATCTCTACAATACCAAAATTCTAGGAAGTTCTTCTATACTAATCCTCAAAGTTCATCTTAGGTCTATGTGCTCTAATCAGAGTTTATCTAAATCTAGCTTCCAAGGTTTGTACTAAACTTCCTCTGATACCAACTGTAACGCCCCGACCCCAGCTACCCAGAGTCGTTGCATTACTTCGTAACATTGGCATGATCACAAAAGATCAAGTCTCGAAAGACCGATTAGTTTAGTAGCCTTGGAAACACTAGATACATTCATAATTCTTTCATTACATCAAAAATTAAACAAACTACAATAACATGGTCTTCATAGTCCACACTCATATCCTCACTGACTATTCTTGCAAGTCAGTCATAATACTCTTCTTCACATCCTGGAAAATATTAAAACATTGAAAGGGGTGAGCTCAGATGCTCAGTAAGGATAACAATATTGCGGAAGCTTTTATAAGAAAACATAAGCATTTAAGGCAATGTATAACTAAAACAAAAGCCTTTTAAACTTGAACATCAACATAATATGGAAAAAGTAAAATGAAATAATGCCATATACTCATTCACATGGATATTCTACTAATCGAATAATCACATGCAAAATCACTAACCACTTTCATAATGTTGGAATGCATAATGCCAGACTATCATAACCACGTAGTCAAGGCCTCGTGCCAAGACCACAAATAAGATTTTGTCAAGGCCTTGTGCCAAGACACTAGTTTGTCTCATGAGACCTGCCGATGCATCGAGGAGCTATAGCGGGCTCCACCCGTCACATATTAAGTCCAATGCATTCCCATATGAAAAGGTTTAAACATAACATAAACATTTGTATTAAAACTAGCATACCAAATGTCAATAATTTCACCATAAACTATGAATGGTATAAAATAACACATCCACAGTCAGACATATCACAAAACCTTCAATACAATATAGAAGTTTTGTATTATAATAAATCAACATCAAATAAGCGTAAAATCCATCAAAGGATGTTGACATAGATGAAATCAAAACACTTTTTAGAGAAATATCACTTTCTATTTTTGAAATCATTTAAGAGCCATATAAAACAAAACATTTTCTTGAAAATATTCTTATAAGCTTGTAAGGAAAGCTTTGAAGATTTTATAACGGCGGAAAGATTCCTCTTATAAAAGTCGAAAAGGGTATAAATGACTTTAACCCATATTCTTGTAAATAATAAAAATGTTTTGAAATACATTTTGAAGAAACATGGATGTGGATGATAACGAGGTCCCAGTAGATAATTATGTATAAAAAACCTTGGATAATGAAGAGGTTGTGAAGTAAACCCTTACCTTGTACTTTTCCTTGGTTGGGGTAGGTTAACCTCCTGTATAATGGTGAAATAATTGTTATTAAATTATACAAGAATCATATACATTCATATGATATCATATATGATCTTTTAACATTGCTTTGTTAACAATATCTTAGATTTATTGTTGTTTCGGGTGTTAACTTACTCGTTTTCTTTTATATGTTTTGTTACTTAAGTCGTGTTTTTCATGGATAGGTTGTATCTTATTAATATCCAGAATTATATCATGTCCTTAAACATTATTTTTAAATCATCAAATGATAATTATACTTGAATGGATACGACGGAGAATGAATCTCATCGCGTTCGTGGAGACGGTAGTCCGTACGTACGCACGAGCGACAATATCATTATTTTGATATTTAAATAATATATAATTGGATAGTATATCATATATACAGAATCATTATCATGTTATATTTATTATTTACATGAATTAAATATCATTATTATACCCATCTAAATAATAATATATTGAATAACAATTACACCATGACGTGGAGACGGTAAGCCGTACGTACGCACGTATGGTGACATGTCATTCAAATGATGGGTAGAATAGTGAATATGGTTGTTCCATATTTATAATAACATCACAGTATATAGAAGATACTGGAGTTATAATTTCAGAATTGAAATAATAAACAAAGAGGGAGTGGAAGAAGAAAGAAACTTGAAAGAGGGTGATGAAAATGTTACCTCTTCTTCAGCTTCTTCCTTTTGATTTGATCAAAAGGACTCCTTAGGATGGCTTTCTGAATAAAGTAAAGCTTCTAGGATGAAGGGAGAAAAGTTGGGAGAGTATTTGGGCAGGGGTTGGCCGAACCAAAAGGCTTGGAAGTGTGAATAAGGTGGTAGAGGTGGGGGCCTTTTATAAGAGGAGAGGAGGGGCACTTTTGGAAAGATTGAAATGATACATTATTTCACAATGCTTTTCGGATTCCAAAGGTCCCACACTTATATAATTCTAGGCTAAGGTGATAAGGTTTCTAAATCTCCTCATCCAATAGGCTTTGGACAAGTGTAAGCCTTGGATTTTGCATTATCTTCTCATTTTATTTAAATCGTTAAATAATGAGGTCATCGCTGCATCATAATTATGTCATAAATAATTTAATTTATTTAATGTCTAAAAATTATAAAAAAACTACTATGATGTAGGAAATATTTTTATCTTTCCAATGAATATTTATAGTCAAAATTTGGACTTGTGTAACCCCACTTAAAAATTGTTTTAGTAAAACATTTTATGTTTGTGTCATTTTTTACTTTAACATTAAATAAATGGTGTTTAGGTCATTTTCTAACTAAAGTGGCTCCATGGGGTCCCCAAGTTGACCCATGGGTTTTCTTGGTCGGCCATGACTCATCCAATAGGAGTAGGACAAGTGTCAATCTCATCTCATATTATAAAAATATTGTTTTTACCTTAAACTACACTAATTAACTCTAATCGCGATTAAGAACTTAAAAGTTACTATTCACCAAAAAATTATTTTAATCTCATTGAACCACATTTTACTTCTTAATGACAACCATGTATGTCGGATTTTTGAAAATCAAATCACAGAAGTGGTAATATTTTATTTAAACGAAAAATCAGTTATTTAACAACCACTTAGTGGTTTCACTATTCATCAAAAATTGAAGTTTTTCAGAATAAGGCCAAAATTTCACCCTAAGCTATAATTGATATTCCGAATTCAAAAATGATGTCTATTTTACAAAATTCCAAACATATAAGTTGTATTAATTAATTTTATAATTAATTCCTACTGTTACAACAAATAGCGTGTTTTTAAGAAACAATTTATATCAAAAGTTTGGCAATTGTTTATGTCCAATTTCAATGTTAAATTAATTCTAATGACCACCATTGGATAAAATGGTAAAAATATATTCTAATTATACTTTAAAACCACTAAATATTATAATTTACCACTATAAATTATTTTGATTAAAAAAGTTGTTTTTAAGTATTTTTCAGTATTTATAAAAATTTAGAAGTTCTCAGAAAAATACCAAAAATTCAACATAGGCTAATTTCAATATTCCGAATCCAAAAATGAAGTCCATTTTGATAAATAAAATTTATAATATTTCAAAAAGTAGGTATTACTATTCACAACGGCTAGTTTAATTAGTTGTGGTGTGTGTTAGGGCTCGAGGTTGCGTACAACACACGCTATTGCATTATTCGAAGGGAAACGTAGAGTGGAAGCTTGGGGTGTTACAACATATCAGAGTGAAAGAATTTACAATTATAAATAGTGGTGATCTATAAGAAATTAAATATAAAAAAGTAAATAATTTACTACCATCTATGAAATATTACATATCATAGTTAAAAAATCATAGTTCTTTTAAAAATATTTCATTAGAAAAACTTATTTATTAAATAATTTTCCAAATATTTAAAAATTACCAACTACAATATTTCCTATAATTATTTTGTATCCTTCAAAATTTATTTCTAGATATTATATGACACTATTAATAATCTCTAATTACATAAAATTTTTTCAAGAAATTTTAAAACCTTTAAAAAAATTTAAAACTCAATTTCGAAAGCATTTGGAACATGTCTAAACTCTATTAATCAAAAAAATACATCAGAAGATCATTTCAAATAAATATACCACTAATTTTAGAATCAATTAAATTTATTTATCATATAACAACCCAATAATGTATAATAACATAATATTAGTATTTATGCATTAAAATAACAAGGATCGTTCCTCACAAATACCTTCATAGAAACCATTTTTCATGAATCTTCAAAGAGACATATCATAACAACTTATAAAATACATTGTCCATGGAAAGTATCGTCAACTTATTAAACCTATTTTCATATGTTAGTGGATATATAATAATATATCTAATGTCAATATATCTCCATAAATATTTTTTTCTATATTAATAGTAGTAACAACTCAAATTCATCAATTAATCAAGGTGTTATTCAATCTTCAATCAATATTCATAAATCAACATGCATTGGAATACCTTATTGGGCAACAACTATTCAACTTGTGATAACAAATTATTTGGTTCTCTAAAATAAATCCAAGATTCTATTATCACCATATATTTACATTAGTTATTATTGACAAAAGATGTAATAGTTCACAAATAGGTTTAACAATATCCTCTTTTTTGGATTTGCTTTCAATACCCATAAAAAAATTATATTTCATTGTGTGTTCAATAATTTTATTTTCTATCCCAAATTTAAAATAAATATAAAGGAAAATAAAAAATTATTATTTGATCAATTAAATAAATATAAGTCTACTTTGAGTAATAATTAGGGTAGAAAATAATATTGACTAATAAAATTCCGAACACTAAAATCCATGTATTCCTAAAAAAGTCTCCTCTTTTCATGTAAATTTATAGTACAATTTCTCATCCTCAACATCCACGTTGATACTTTTAGAAAAAATATTAGAGAATTAAAAAAATGCCTCTTAAATTACACATTCATTCATATTCCTAATAATTTTAGATTCATGTAAATTAAAAAATATTTGATAATTTATGAAAACATTCCCAATAAATATCCCCCAAGGGTACTATTTAAATTATCATTATCAAGGTGATATATTCATATATTAAAATCCAAGAGACCAATTGATAAAATCACTTCTAAGATGGATTTTCACCATGCTATATCTTTTACACAGATTTATTACAATTCCATATCTCTTTTATGAATCATATTTAATTACCATCATAAAGAACAAAAAAAGAATAAAGTGTATCTTCAATTATCATTCATAGGCACATAAATGTTTAGTGTTTCTTTTCTATAGTGTAACTATTTTTTATAGCTGTAATAATGAGAGAAATCTTCATGCTTTTTTCTCATATTTTATGGTAGTATATTCCACAGGAAGTATTGTACTCTTTTATGTTGGAAATTTTATTAGATGGAATTACTTATTTTATAAGGAAATTAAAAACCATTATTTTATTCATTATAAATTAATTTTATTCAATATATTATCTTGATTTTTTAGAATAATCACACAATATTTTGAAACACACCTATATTTTTGGAAACACCAACATAACTTCTCTAGTTTACTCCCTATGGAAAACTCACTGCCTTAAGTCACTTGTTTCATGCTTATATTTTGCAGTCTCTTATCATAATTTTTTTTTATCATTATTAGTTTATTTATTCATTCATATATCTTCATAATGACCAATTCTATTGCAATTTCCACAAGGATTGTTCAAACATCCAAATATTTATGAAATGGAATGATTACTACATTTGTTTTGTACTTTTCATCAACTCATTCTCCACAACCATTGATATAGGATTTATATTTATTCCATGGATTTGAATATTATTCCAAAAATAAATATATTTGTTCTTATACCTTCCACAACACCGAATGTAGCTGATAAATATTGATCTATTTCATTTTAACATAGTTTATACAACTTTGATTTCTTGTTGTTTATAAAATTTTATAATATAATTGAGATTTTTTTTAGGGATGAAATTTATTTCTAATAATCCTATCCTAATTTGATGTGGTGGTTGTGTTATCATCTTTTTTTAACCTCTTTTTCCAATTATTTCCTTAAAATTTTACTTTAGATAAAAAAGAATTTTTGTAAAAAGGTATTTCTAGGAAAAATAATTCTTTTTGCCTTCATCTTGTAGTATATTTATTATAATTATATTTTATGATTTTATTGACCAAATATAGATGTATTATAGAGAAAAAAATCCTAATTAGAAGTATGTATGGTAATAATTGTTCTCCTATCTTATATTGAAGACTCACCTTATGCTAATTCCATTTTTTTCAAATTTACATAAAGTTTAAGACTCATAAAATTAATCATGTTATTCTAATATAATATGGAATTAAATCTTTTTTCACATTATATTTTTCCAATTTCAATATTTTATTCATGCAACTTACTCATCTCATGCAATTAATTTTCAATATCCCTAATTATCCACACATTGATTCCCAATTGAGAATCCATGATAATAATAAAATTTTCAAGTGCATGAATCTTATGTTCAAGTGCATTCTTGGATTATTCTTTCTCTTAGATTTGTTTACCAAATTAATTATTCATTTTAGAGAAAATTTATTCAATAATTATATTCATAACACTTTTAAATCAACATTTTAGTTATATTTATTCCTGAATATATATTTTTATTGTCCACTATATTATTTCGACATATTATTAAATCTGGGAGATCTCCTCCTAAATTACATTCAAAGAGACAAAAATAAAAGAGAAAATATTTTTAGTTAAATATTAAAAATATCATTTAAAAATGACACATGAGTCACCATAAAAATATTTTGGTGTATGATCTTACCAATTTAAACTTCGTTTATATAAAGAAAAATCATGGAAGGAAATATTAGTAACCTTGCCTAATTTCTTAATAAGGATGCTTCAATGGGGTAATTGAATCTGTAAACAAGCTTAATAAATTTTCTCACAATATTTAAAATTTAGTTTATATTTTTTATGATTTTATGTAATCAAAGTAACAAAATATAATAAATATGATGGAAATAAACAATTCATAAGTTAACACTTAAATGAATTAAAACAAGTTAAATGAAATAAGTTGAATAATAGAACTTAATTTCGTAACGGGGTTCAAGATAACAATCCATATACTTATAAATATATATTATTAAATGATATCTTGATTCTAATAACCCTAACTCTTTAATTTTAATCCAAAGTGGTAGGAGGATCAATAAATATATCCAAAGGATATATGTTCAAAAAATCTATAAATTTGTCAATATAAAGGACCAGAAGCAGAAGTTCTATCACCAGAATTATTTGATGGACAAAATTAGAAAAATGATATTAATTTAAATATCTATAAAATAGATGATTATAATCAATAAATTTCTTATCTCTATAATATCTTTGAATAATAAATTATAAAGAAATATTTTATATCCCTATAACTATTTGATCACAAAAAATTATTAGAAAATCATAAAAATAGGTAATTTATATATTTGACAAGAAAACTTCTAAAAAATGTAAGCTCTAAGATCAAACGAAAAAATAAAATAGTTTGATGCTTTCAAGTCATTGATATAGTCAAAAAATATTGAAAATCAACACCTTATCTTGAGCCAACACTATTCCTACAATCCCTAATATTATATTTAAAGGCACTGGGCGTAAAAATATTCCAACTGTATACTCAATGTTCTTTTCGAACAACTATTAATTGAAACAAACACAAAGGATCACACATTAGGTTCTTCTAATTTAAAAAGTTTAGATGAATTTTTTATGTTCTAAAATTTTATTGTTTTACATCAAATTTTCCTAAAAAAGTGATTTAAAACTTATAATGTTCCAAAATAAAAATAAGATAACATGAATTAAGTAAAATTAATGTATTGTGATTATTGTGATTCATCAAAATAATGGATCCCTAAGATATAATTTTAGTCAAATAATTCAATGGTTTCCCCCTTTTTGATAATAAAAAACATGACAAACAATTAAGTTAGCTTATAGCAAGGTAAACTATAAAACTTCTTATTATTCTTTCAAACTTATCCACTTGGGAAATTAATTAAATAAATAACGACCCCATTAAAAAACTTATAAAAGGTTCCCATTTATATATCACCTACCCATGATTTACTATACCTTTCTCCCTTTGTTTAAATAAAACCTTATATATGAAATTTCCCCCCTTCAATATTATCAAAAATAAATTGGTATAATTATTTAAATTAAGACAAATATGGTAATATAAAATAGGTAAAAACATTGTGATATATTTAGGAATCATATAATAATAGACATAATCCTTAGGAAATGTGTATAAATAACTCAAACAAAAAGTGTAATATCTTCATTAGATTAAAAAACTAAGCTACATAAGAAGAACATGGATTTTATCAAAGATACGTAAGAATAAATTCAATCATAATAAAGGTGTATTCATGATTAAATCCATAGGATAAACCATTAAAATAATAATTACATTCTAGGAGATATATTTTGATATGTTGAATGAATAACATACATTCAAAAGATGTGGTTTTTGGAGATGAATTACATATACCATTGAATTTTTTTAAAAAACATTTCGAAATAAAATGTATTCCAAAATAAAAAGTTAGGAAAAATAAATATATGCACTGATATTTGCTCCCGATTTGTCAATGTGTTTTTAATGTAAGGATAATAAATAATTGAATATGGAAGAGAATAAATTTACACTGATCATACCCATATTCTATTTAATGTAACTAAATATTTAATAATTTAATGATTTGGTAAAAATACTAGTATGATGATTCTCCATTTTGATAAAATTGTGAACAATATCCCTATTTTTGTGAAATTTTGAAGGAAGTGGTGTATTGTATATATATATGTGTATATATGATGTGTGATGTTATAAATTATTAGGGAAATAAATTTAATTGGTATAATTACAAATCACCATAGTTGAAGTAAAACTCAATGTGAAATTGGAGTGTATGTATTGAGTCCAACAAAAGTGGGATAAAATATTCCAACTACCACATTTCAGTCTCAGTTGTGGGAGTTATAATCAAATTTTTTTTATTTATAGAGAAAAAAACTAAAGATTTTTCAACTAAATAAGAAGTTTATAAAGTATCATACATATTTATTTTAAAACATTAAAATATTAAATGAGATAAATAATTTAAACAAAATCAGATATAAAAGAATAAAATACAGTAAAGTCTTATACTGTTAAAAAATATATATTTGGATTCCTTATGATGAGACACTATTAGATTATATTTTAATATCATACATAGGAACATATAGTACATAATATCAATTGAAAATGTACCCAGTAAGGAATACTTTTGATCATGATTCTATAATTATATTTGATATATCATTATCATAAATTCATCAAGATGAATATTATAATAAGTATATACTATAGTATTAAAATTTAATTCATTTTCAAAACAAAATTGTTTAAGTAAATCTATTATGTGATCACGTGGAGTAAATATAGATCCTTTCAGTTTTAGAGTTATTTTTTATATAGTATTAAATATAATTCAATTGAAATTGATTTTTATGGTTATGGGGTTATTATAAAATTTATTTTTAAATATAGTTATATAAAAATTCCTTTATAAAAATTATTTTTATGTAAGAATCTAGCTAGTATATCATATTAGGATATCAATTCTTATTTACTTCCATAATGTTCCTTTGTATATATATAATCATGTTCTGGAATATTAATATCATCAAACCTATGAGTTAGTTTGATATAAAATTACTCCTAAAAATAAAAATTATGGAAAAAAATCTTTACATCTATTTGATATAGAGTAAAATTTACGTGAGAAGTCATGGATAATAAAAAAATTTATTTGAGCTTTAGATACTAGAGAAAATATTTCATCGTAGACTTTTTCATGTTCTTTATTATAACCCATAGCTACATGTGTGTCCTCATTCTAGACTATGGTTTTATTTTCATAAAACTTATTTCAGAAGACCCATTTATATTCTTTTGTAATAAAATTTTCAAAAAATTCTACAAAATTACAGAAATTTTCTATTTGAATTGATTAATACAATCTTCAATATAGATTATGAAACTCTAACCTAGAGAATAATATTATATTTTATATTTAAATTAGGATAATATTTCACAAATATCACATTCATCCTAAAAATAAATTTTGGTTTTAATAGATTAATCAATATCAATAATGATATTATCATTTGGATGATTCCTAAACACAATTTTATTAAAGGTAAAAATTCAGTTTTATTAAAACTTATAGATGGTGATCTCTAGTAAGAATAACATCCAAAATAATAGTTTTCAAGTTATGTGGTTTGACTAATAGATGAAAATTTAAAGGGGTTCTTAAAATATAATATATAATACATTAATAATCACAATTTTTTAACTTTTTATAAGGATTATCTTCAATAGTCATACCTTTTATTTTTTATTAAATGAAATGTGTTTTAATTTTGAGAATATGATAATAATTAATTTCTATGGAGTATCCATGAAAATAATTCTTCATAATTTTTTTGATAAAATTCATGTAAATTACCTTCAATATTCAAGATGAATACCTTTCATAAAAAAACTCTGAAGAATCCATGTTCCAAATTTTATATATTCCACACTTCACATGGTGTTTTATTTAGAATGAAGTGAATAAAAAAATGATTTTAAATTTCATATTAAGTACTAATTGATTCATCCCAAAAAATATTAGCAAAAAAATATTCAAACAAAATAGACTAGGATTTTTTAAAATAATTATATTCTACTATCCCACCACATTTTTTGTTGAGTTATTAGTGCTGAAAATTTATTTTTAATTAAATTTTCATTACAAAAACTATAAAAATTATAATTTACAAAAAGTACACCATGATTAATCTAGAAAATTTTAATGTGAGGGGTTTTTTGATTCTTAAATAGAGTTGATACCAATTAAAAATATAGAGTTATTATAATTTAAGAGTAAAAAATAAACCCATGTAGACATGGTGTGATCATATATTAATATTTAAACATAACGAATGACTATAATTCTTGAAGTTTCTATTAGTCTAAAATAATACTCGCATATTTTAATAGATTTTAATAAATTTAATATTCACTACTAGGTCTAAATCTAGAAAAATATTGATTACTATATTGTAAAGGGTTTTAGACTCTGGAAGAATTGAAATTATGTAATAAAACATCCATTAAAATTCATTTATTGGAAGGTATAGCTAATGATCGAGCATTTTAGTATTATAATATTCTATTCCAAAGTAATGAAATATATTTAATTTATTCAAGGATGGTGAATTTATAGAAATTTAGGGCCTCTAGGTAAATTTTATAAGCATTATCATACCTTTTAATATATAAGATGTGAACTACTTATGAACTTTTGGTGGTACATATTATATTCCAAAAATTTTGGGAGTAACCAAAATAATATAATTGGATTATAATTATAATTTTTTTTATAAAAATTAATGTTCATATGAATTTAAAGTATCACCATGAAATAATACATCACATATCTTGACAATATAACCTCGTACATTGTCTCTATTGGTTACTTGTCCACTCATCAGTCATTATTATTTCCATAATATGGAATTGTTTTATTTTATTTGTTTTTAAAAAATGTTTTCCATATACTATATTTTTTGGCTAAAAGTAATCAAAATTTTCTCATAAGATCAATAAAGATAAAATATTATTACCCTAATGTTCTTGGGTATGTTAATGTTAGAAAAACGAAACATTTTGAACCCATAGTATATCAACTCTTTGATAAAAATGTTTGTATGTTATTTAGAAATATAATCTCAATAATTTCTAAAGGATTGAATCTAGTTATGGGAAAATTTATTTTTCTACTGACCTCCCCTTTGACATTTAGTATAAAAGGTTTCACTCTTCGAAACAAAATAGTTTTTTTCAAAATGTGACATACCAAAATATGTACAACCGACTATGAAATATATACTTGATGATTTCAATTATTCTATAATTTTATCAAAATTATTCATCTCAACAGTTAAACTAGAAGGAATCTTTTTTAAACTATCAAATTTAAACTGAAGTTGTAAAAATTCATTTTTCTGATTATAATTTGATATATAAAAAAAATTTCATATTCAAATTTGATGTATGTTTTGAAGTTATATCACTAGAATTAACATGGTCTACATTAACTTTATCCTAGTATTCCTTTAGATACTTATAAAATTTTTATAGGCGAGTCACATATTATTATATTTTCTCCAATGATAAAGTATCATCTTCACTATTAGAAGAATATGAATAATTATCACCATATATTGTAGATAAAAGTGATTAGTGAGTTACCTTATCCATGTATCATGATTTATAATGATGAAATGTGACATAGAAATAGTTCATCCTAGGTATATCATCACCATTAAATGAAATTTTAGAAGATTAATATACACTTATACTCAAAGTGTCCATAACCATTAAAACCTTCAATATTATTCACTTTGAGAATCTTATGGGCTCTCTATATTTACTCATCAATATCAAACATTTTCGTATGACATATCCTTACTTATTACAATAAAAAATAATAACATATAAATAATCATTCTTCTCATCCTTTCTTCTAGACTTTTCATATATTCATTATTAGTTGTTATTTCAAGAATAATTCTTTCAAATTATCTTGTTCATTCATTTTAGAAGATGATAAAATTCAATTTCATTGAATTAAGCAATACATCATTTATATGATTCTTAGAATTATATGAATTAGAAGTGTCTGAAGTTCTAGCTATTTAAGTTATAGTATAATATAAAATATATTATTTCAATTATCTTTCTTCTCATCATGATTTAATCAATTAACATACTTTATCAATGTTTAGATAAGTTTTTTAAGATCATCATCATAAGATGCTTCATGTAATTAATCAATGTCCACTTTGACTCCTACTCCATTTAATGTTTATCAATAATAGTATCCACTAATTAATATTCATTAGTCTCATTATCATGAATAAACTAGTATCTATTATCAATATTCATAAATCTATGATAAATTTATTCAAGTAGTTCTCTATAAAGAATATTAAAATATTTATAATTTGAATCCAACATAAATCTTCTAGTATCCGATACTATGGAAGTTATAAAATGAGAAATATCAAGTTTCATCCACATTCCATTGACTATCTCACAATAATATATCAAATTTTATATATTCCAAGTTATAGAAAATATCCTAATATCCCAAACCTTATAGCCATCTTAATACCTATATTTCTCTTTATGAGTAAGGATTAAAATTTTATTTTCTAAAATTATGTAGTTTTTGACGATTATAATATAATTATACACATTTCTATTATTGAAAAATATCTTTATCTTGTCTGCATAGTTCTCATAATAATCCCTATAAAATAATAGTGGCCAACTAGGACTCAGGTTCTCTAATGCATTGATATGTATTCTAGTTGTCATAAAAAAGGAATATTTTATCTCATATTCTTCAATGTTAATGTTATCTCACTAAAGAATCAACTAGTGGGGGTATTAATCTTAAAAAAACATAAAAATTTAACACACAAAAAGAAAAATTTATTGCAGAAGTTATAAGTTCCAAACTAATTAAAGTAACAATGGATAATAAATTTCATGGAAATATAAAAATTTAGAAGAAAAAAATTAGACAAAGTAAAACTAGTTAAAGAAATAGAAAAATGGAACTTAAAGATTCAACAATGTTGTAGATAACAATCAGTATACATATAAATAAATATTATTAATGTATAACATAATTACAATAACTATAAATCTTAACTTTTAATCCAATGTTGTAAGATACTAAATACCAAGATAAAAAAGATACATGTTATGAAACCCTAAAAATTATTTTATATAAAATATTAGAAGGAGAATTATTATCCATAAAATTATTAGATACAAAAAACCACAATAATCTATTACCCTATAGTTCCTCATTAATTAAATGATAAAAATTAGTCTAGTATTTATACCAAGGATTTCTTGGAAGAAGAAGTTAGAAATCACCAGTTCTTATCCCTAGAAATATTTAATCAAAAAATTTATGATAAAAAAACTATTATAAAAAGAAATATAGATATTTTACTAAAAATAAAAAATATATAGAGGATCTAAGATCACAAAAAAATTAATAAAACAAGAATCTCTCATGTCACTGAAGTAGTGAACATATCTTGAAAGTAACCAAATTAGTGTGGGACAACATCTATCTCTCAGAGGCATAATATATTATTTATATAACAAATTATGGAACAACTATTACATAAAAAAATCATAATCTCATAAAAAATATCATTTGATTTAAAAATTTAAATTTACTTAACATTTTTTTTCAGAAGTTCATGTCAAAAAATTGTCCCTTCAATGATTAAAAAGTAAAAATGATAAAAATACATAACTAAAAAAACTTCAAGTATAGTTAATGTTTTGATTGTATTGTGATTAATTAAAAAAAATTATTTTAAAGAAGTCATTATTGTATAATAACGCCTCATATTCATGAAAAGACCATGAAATATTTGAGGTACAAGTGTCATCCATTTAATCAATAGTCATTTTCTTCAGCAGATCTTCTCTATTCATGGTTAGTCTGATTTCTTCATGATTATAAAATAGATAAGTGAATATTTATTACTATTTATAATAGGGGATGCTGTAATATCCATGACATAAATACCTATACGACACTGAAATCCCATATGATACAACCCCAGGAGTGTTCCTTGATCCCCAAGGGTGGTGAACAGAACCGCATGCCACAAAATATTCTTGTACAATTATTTAATATAAATTTTACAAAAATATTTCATGGTCTATATTTACTAGAAATCAAACAAGACTCGTCCATAAGATTGGAATTATTATAATACAACTCTTATGAAATTGGTTATAAGAGACTCAAAAAACTAGTGTCCAACTATACATATGCGTACAATAATAGAAAAATTATAGTCTAACCCATATAAACTAGTTTATAATGATAATTTAATCCAAAAAAGGTATAATAGGGGTGCCACTAAAGGAAGAATCGAAAATGACCAAACAAGTCCCCCAACAGCCTATAAAATCTCTAACTCTGAAGTGGGGACCAAGACAACTACTATAACTATCATGAACATTATTTTAAGGCTATAAAATAGATTATTGTACCCATAATTACGTGAAAAGTATCTTAAGATAGGTTTCATGTCAACCAAGGTGTCCATGTATGGTGTGAGCATAAAATACATAGTAGGGAACCATCAAAGGTGTCTCAAAAAAATAATGAAGAAGGGGTGTATTCAAAATCATGTATACACATTTACATAAAATATATAGTAAAATAGTTTATGTAGTAAAAAAAATATAATAACATCTGACTACTGATGTTACAACTAAATAATCATTATGGGATATTTCCAATTACTCAATATACTTGGAGGATCCAGATTCGACATATATATTTTGAGCCTAAACTTGGAGTCTTAGATAAAGAAAAGAGGGAAGTCATGACTGACACCCATACTATCATTATGAAGTCATGGTTAATACCCATCCTATATAGGGTAGATGGAATTATCTATAATAGAGTTAAGGTCATTGATTTAACATTCCCAATCAAGGATATAGGAAAAGGGTATCATGGCTTCAACGAATCATGATCCCATCACATTCTATCTGTTGATCTGACATCAAGAAGAATAAATTAGAACCATTGTATTCATGAATAACATACACATTTTAAATATATAATATTCCATCTATAATGTTCATAATAATTGGAATAAAAAAATTATATATTTGAGGTAATAAATTAATAACTTTTTATGAATAATAAAAAACATTTAACTCGTGTAATAAAGTAAAAAAAAAGAATATGTTAATAATTACTTATCAATGTTTATGTTAAAATTTATAATTATATAAGTCATTAGGCTAAACATAAAGAATCAATGACATGTTTTTACGCAACATAGAATCAACATGATGAACACATCATAGGACTATAAGTATGATTAGTTCTAAAATATTATATCACACAAGTATAAATTTGGAGAACATGAGTAGGACAAGGTTATTAGGTTATACCACAACTTGGAATGATATATTAATCAGCCCGAATTCTCTTCTCAATATAGGAGAAATACACAAGTTTGATTAACCCACTTAATAAATACTAAGAATATATTAACTATGGATGTTCTTAGGTTATTACAATCACACTTCCCATAGTAAAAGAGCAATAATGTGAAAGATATAGACCATAAATAGAGGTATATATTTATTTAATACCACCTATAATAATTTTTTAAAAAGGATAAACTATATAATCCCAAACTAAGAGATTAAAAAATTAAAACTTTTTCCTCATTTTTTATTTGAAATGATCAAGTTTCATAATAATAAATACAAGTTCCCATGAAATACCAATCTATTTGGAAAACATTTTTTGGAAATTTGAAAGGAAAAAAAATGAAAAAATTTAATTAAAAATGTTTTTCAAAAAGTGATAATTTCCAAAACATGGTTTTTATATATTTTACCACACTTAAAACATTCTTAAAACCATTTAAGTTTAAGGTTTAAACATTAGTAAACCATTTGGTTTTTCAAATTAAGTCACTTATTTCCTCCTCAAAATACAACCACTACATCATCACTAATGAAAAATATTAAAAATCAGTTAAGTTTGGTTCTATAACTTATTACTCATTTAGGTTTATTAAGAAATAAATGATTAAAATTATATACTTCGGTTAAGTCTTAATGTAATGGAAATTATTTTTGAGTTAAAAAACCCATGGGGTTTTATCAATTGGAAAATCAAAGATTACATGTTTTCTATAATATATCATGGGTTGGAAAACACCATAAGGGTATCTATTTAAGAATTTGTTTTATATCAACGGAAGGTTACAAAACATTGTTATAAGAAGGATTAATTTCAATGCCTAATTAATAATACCCAACCCATAAATAAAAGTCTATTTAATTAAAAGACATAATGATATCAAGGAGTATCATGTTATATATTTGATATAATCTTATAAAATAATTAAAGATATTTTTCCATAGTTTTTCAAGAATGTTTCTTTAGTTTTGTTATTATTTTTAAAAATAATTTCTTTTTAAAATTAATTAATATATTAACAGTAAAAATATGTTTAATTATTATTTAATAAGAAAAGGCTAACATGTTCCAGGAATATCCCCATATTAAATTAGTGAGTTGAGAACACCTACCATAATTAATGATGATATTTATAATTATAACGATCATTAATAGAACCTAACACAGCCAAGCCACAATTATATGACTAAATGCACTCACTATCAAAGAACCATGAACACAACATATAAATATCCAAGTAAAACCAAATAAATAACCAAAAGAAAAAACCCAAATATATAATTACCTAAAAATTTAAACCATTATAATAAATTATTCCCAAAAGATAACCTATAATTTTTAAACCCCTAAGTCAAATAATTAATCAAAAAATTTCCACAAAAAATATGTTGAATAATGAGTGATAAATTCAAACGTCTTATAAGAAACAATATGAATGAAATAAATCTTGTCTAGGGTAAATTACACTATTCTCAATTGAAAATCACATTTAAATTTCATAGAAAAAAATAAAATGAAATATTGAATAGGTAATAAGTGAAGAAGAAGTGAAATTAACTTGAATTGGAGTATAAAAATCAGCTATGGGAATAACTTGGATTGAGAGGAGGAAATAATTTGGAAGAGAGAGGCTTAGGGGAGACTAATGAGGCTCTCAAATGGGTTGGCAAAAAGTGAGATAAATGTAGAAAAGAGGTGGAAATAAAAGAGGTAGGTTAAAATGATAAAAGGCCACCACTAAAGAGAATAATTCCAACATGTATCTAGGTACTTGATCTAGGTCCAATTAGTACCTACTGGCAGCCCAAGACTAAAATTCCTCTTCCCATATCACTAGGTAACAAATGAAAGTCTACTAGGTACTTGGTGCCAGGTAAAATTACAAACTGTAGATGGTGCAGCCCTAGTACCCCACCTGAACTCTAAACCCTTAAATAAACTTAATACCTTATCCAAAAATACATAATATTTCATTTAAAGATACCAAAAAAATAGATCCACATACTTGAACAAGAAAATTTTACCACTATCACAATTATAAATAATAACAAACATATAATTTAACTATTAAAAAGTCTAACAAAGAGACTTAAAATAATTGAATATAAGATGTGGTCATTACAATGTACCCACTATATATTTTTTTATCCCTATAAATTTTCATGGGATTATAACCCAAGGACTCAGTAGCCCTAAGTCTCTAGATCACATTCCAAATAATCCATTAAAACCATGATTTAGAACATAAAAATTGATCATAAGTCACAAAGTCGAACTAATTATTGATCTAAACTTATGATCTGTTATTATATCTTTAAGATACAACAAAAAATGAAACTGTAATCATATAAATAATATCCCCCAATATTATTTAAAACTACCAAATCAAATTCAAAATTACTAAAAACCCGGAATTCTATATTAATAACCATAAGAAACATTAAATTCTTGAGTCCAAAATATACCAACAAAAAATACTCTAGCATACAAAAAAATATGACATATATCACTAAAAAACCTAAAACTCCAATATAGACAACAATTACATATGTATACAACCTAATTCTACAAGAAGCTTCCAATAAAAGACAATTAAATCCCAAAACAAGATACACACAACATTGATGTATAAGGATTTGGGATTTACCATAATTATTATGTCTTTATAAATAACATTAATCATTTAAAATAAAATCTATATTACTTCAAACCATAGAGGTATACAAAGATATTTTAATAACTAACATTCCAATGAATACTAGGTTACCTAATATGTACATTTATTATTTTTTTAGAAACAACCATTCTTCATTAAAAAAACCACAAATGAACTTTTTTTAAAAACACTACATTAATATAAGAAATATACTTTGAAACAGTAGTTTACATAATAATCTACCCTATCTTTCTATTAAAAGAATGTATCATGACATTTAAGTGGGGTATATAAAATGTTAGTTTCACAATAATCTCCATTTAAATTCCAAATAAAAATCTAGTAGCATTTAAAAATATTATTTCCATTCTATTTTTGAGATTTATATTTAAATTCTTAAAACTTTTATCCAATATGACACACACAAAAGGGTAGAACAATCTTTCATCAATCCCTATTCCAATTCAAAACAAAAAAATGATGTTTCAATTTTAAAAAAGTATATTTTTTCTAGAACTATACAATAGAAAACATATATTTTAAATGAAATTTAATTCAATTTTTTAAATACCACCATTTAAAATAAATTTAGATAGATTGTTTTCTGTTCACATTATTAAGAATTATATTTTGAAATAGTTTCTTTTACCTAATGATACTCATAGTCTCATTAAATTTAGTCATACTAGATGATTCATGTTCCCATTGGTGCTAACAATAAAATATTGACTAGAATGTTCGAAAACATATTTTAGAAAAAAATCTAGAAGTATTTCTAGTTTCACATGAATACAAAAGAAGTATGTAACATGAGAAATAATAGGATATAATATGATGATGAATATAATGATATCTAAAAAAACCTTTCATGATCATCATGAAAAATATAAAGAGTCATGTTCATGATGTGAAACTATTAAAAAAATTATTATAATGCTTGGTGAAAAAACTCCATCATATCATATGAAACATGCTAAATATTAACATATAAATAGAAAAAATATGATAATACAAGAATATGGATCTATAAAAGAGTTAAGTATCATGAAATCGGAAAAAATGTTTGAAGAAACATAGATCAAGATCAATTAAAAAAGTGTAGGAAAAAAATTCATACTTTGGTAGATAACATATTCAACATGAGTTACTAACTAGTAGGGGAGTAACCACACCTATGTCAATAAAATGAATCATTTTTTTTCATTCTAAGATAGTTATCCACAATATATATAAGAATAACACTATATGTATATATAAATCTTGTTGATATTTCAGTAAAACCTCAGTTGACTCTAACCATAGAATTGAAACCATAAGCAAGCATGCATTATGAAATGAAATTGTACACATTCTTGCCTAATAATGTTTAACACGATGCATGGACCAAAATATAGGGTGACCTCCAGTTAATCCATATATTCATGTATCAAGATTCCTTCCATCATAAATATGAAAAATATCTGAAAGTCTCACTCAGATCTATAATACTAAAAAAATACCAAAATGTATCTTAGTAACTCAAGATTCCACAAAAAGAGGCTCCTAAAACATTTTTATAGGTTAATTTTCATGTTATGATAGTACTAAATCCATTCTAAATTTTGAAATTCCCTATTCCAGATAACCTCAAAAATATTGATATGATACTTGTCTGTATTTTCCTATGACCTGAATACCTTAAAGGCAAACAAATAATATACTATATTACCCCAAAAGTTCTCTATGACCCCCATAGGATGTTGACCAACACCACTAGTCTTGGTATATGTTTGGGTAATTATTTAGTTACTTTTTTAAAGGGATAATTAATGGTTAGTTTTCACTAGAAATAAGATATGATTAATTAATACAACAAGAAGAAATAACGATGAGAAGAACACGACCTATAACCACCTCAAAAATCTGTGACTCCAAAGTGGGAACCACTACCCCTTAAATAACCATAATGAATTATTTATTAAGGTGATCCAACAAAAATTATTACCTATAAGCACATGAAATGTAATAAAAGCGAGGATTCATGTCTACCATGGTGTCTAAGAAAGGTGTGAGTATAAAATACATAGTCGTGCATCACCAATGGTGTCTCATCACAATAGAGAGAAATGTATGTATACCTAAAAATGTATACACATTTATGTACATATATAGTAATATATTTTAACAAATAAAAAACATATTGTAATTATATTCTATCTATATCCCACTAAATCTAATAACATAAAGCTATTTTTTATTTTACTATATAGAAATAAGAAACATGGGATCACATCCCAAAGAATCAAATAGTTTAGTAGTGTTGGGAGACAAGAAAAATTATTCTCATATTTCATTTCAAAAATAATAAAATTAACATTCTAGTGAGAAATTTATAATTTATTCTAGAATATCTTTGAAATAACACATAAATCCCTTTTTGGTAACCTTATAAAAGGAAACCTCATAAAGGGTGATATCAGATACTCAGTAAGGGAAAATATAAAATATATTACATTATAGGATAAATAAAGAGTGAATAATATAGAAGAGATAAAAAGTAATAAAATATTCCATATAACTAATACCATAAAAGGGGACTAAATCCATGTATGATATAAATATATAAATAATCACATGGATAAAATAAGATTTTTTATTGATAGAATACAAAATGTAGGACATCGTAATCATACTATTAGATAATTATACCAAGACATGATACATTAATAGGTAAGTTATAGGCAAAATACAAAAACTAGTTTTTCTCATGAGAACTAATTATGCATCACGGGACTATAATAGTCTTCTCCTATAACTTACTCTTTCTAAATAATTAATCAGATGAAATACATGAATAAAAATTCTATACAAAATCTATATAAACATCCATATTAAAAAAATATCATTTGAAATGTCAATATATTCCATAGTTAATAAATATACATACATGATCATAATCCACTAAGAGTAATATTCTATATGGTATCATTATAGCATATCACGAACAAAGTATATGATTCATCAAAGGATGCCGATATGAATGAAAATACTTTTAAAATATCATTGTGAATTTTCTTAAGGAAATAATCTTTTCTTTTTGAAAAAACATATTTAAAATCTAAAAATTTAGAGAATATTAGGGGAAACAATTTTCTTTTAAAATAACTATAAAATTTTTTAATGTAATCTTCATTAGAAATAATAGTCATGACCGTGGGAAAAACTATTCATGTGATAAGTGTTAAAATAATGATGTTATAAACATCTTTGATGAAAAGTTCCTTGTTTCAAAAATGATAAGAATTTTCATTTGAAAACATTTTATAGAAATTAAAACATGGGTAATAATTAATTTAATAAATAATTTTATAATAATAAAAACATTCTTGAACTATTTTAAAGGAATCATGGAGATTGATGAAAAATATTCCCGACCAAATTGGAAAAATATGGTTTTCCTAAAATCACTATTTTATTATTTTGTGTACATATAGAATGGAAAACGAAAAGAAAATTTTATATTCCAGAAATAAACTAATTAGAACATAATTTATGGGGTCTAAGATATAAAAATCAAATAAATTATACAAAAAAAAGAAACAAACATTACTGAATAAAGATCAGATTGTGGAATAAACCCTTACATCAAATATGAATTACTTCATATGTTATTTTAACATAAAGTATAATAAATTTAAATTTATTATAATAATTTACCAAAATAATATTCATACTTATAATACCATACTTTTTTTCTTAAGGCATATTATCACACTTTTATTAGCAATCATTTATTATCATCATTATTTTAAGTGTTATGGACTTTGTTTTTCATGTATGTTTTTATTCAAAAGTTATATTACTTAAAAATTGATCACGTTATATCATACAATATTTTCAATTAATATATAAATATCATATATATTAATTATATTCATATTTAGATTCCTTTTAAATAATAGTACACGAAAAATGAATTACATCACTTTTTGATGGTGGTAGTCCACAAGTTCACACACACAACATTATAATTTTTAAATTGGTCAAAGGGTAATAATGTAAATGATATATCATATTTAAATTATCAAAATTATGTCATAAAAATTATATATATTCATTAGTTCGATATTTATAACTATCTATGTAATGTGTTGATGAAAAATTAATTACATGGAGATGATAGGCCATAGTATGCATGAGTGAACTTTTCAATATATATAAGATAGAAAGGTGGTGTAAATGGTTTCCTATAACAATAATTACATATTAATATATTTATGAAACTATATTAATTATTTTATGATGTTTATAACAAATTTATAGGAAGTATAATCAGAAATGCACTTTGAAAGAGTCAGTAAATATGAGTTTCCTTTATTTGAAAATACTTCTTTGGCATAAACCATAATACTTTATAGCATGATATTAGGAGAAGAAATAATTCATAGTAATTAAGGGAACAAATCTAGTAGGGTTTTTAATAGGTATTGTCATACCAATAGTGCACAAAGTTTGTGAATAATAGAGGAGAGAAGGTTCAATTTTATAAGTGAGGAGATGGATACATATGGAATTATATAAAACTATTTTAATAATATAAATTAATTTTCTTGTGAAATTGTAAAAATAATAATAATTAAAATTCAGATAATATAATGTCAAAACATCTTATAAAAATTTTATTTAGGCAATTTTATGTGAAATTTTACCCTTATCCCTCTAGTAAAAACCCTTGGTAAACGCATTTAAACTCTAACTGTGGTATCAAATTTTTACTATTTTTACTATTTATTATGAAAAATCATTTACTTGAAATTATTAAATAATATTAATTATTATAATTCCAAATATGGAATAAAATCTAAAATATTGAATTTTTTTGAAATGGATGAAATTAATTTTAATATAAGTGTACAAAATACATTGAAAACCATGTTTAGAAAATTTTTATTTTAAGTATAAAAATTATTTTAGAGATATATAATATATAATATTGATTATGAGGGAATTAATTAAATTAGTTTAAATATAAAGATAATAATTTGTCTTTATAAACAAAAAATGAAAGGAACCTTGTCAATACTTAATTAAAATATAAAAATGAAAAATAATTTTTATTTGAATAGAAACATAACATAGTTTTCAAAATGATAAAAATATATTTCTATGTTCAACATAATATTTTTATTTTAATTACATTAATTATTGAATAGTTACTTAGTCTTTATTTTTTTCTAATCATGTATGTTATCCTTATATAATTATAATATCATAAAAGTAAGTGTTTTAGTAAAATTGGTATTTTTCACTATTTTACCAAAAACAAACTATTTATTGAAAATACTTGAAATTAACCATAAGATAATTGTGAAATGATGAATTAAAAAATGATTTTAAATTTATAAATTTTTGCGATTTAGGTTTTATGAACTTTCTTGAATATAGCTATATGCATTATTATCGTGGTTCTTTAGAAAGAAAAACTTACTTAATGTAATTGGATCTCAACTGTAAATGTTTTCCCCCATTAAAATTTTTTACTCAAAATTTATATAATCATGAAAATATTTGTATTTATCTATCTTTACTTATTTAGGTTCAAGCATATCATTTTCAATATTATGATTTCTCCAAAGTACCTTTACCAACTCAGTTTTGTCACTCCTCAACACTAATTCTCTAGTGCCAAGAATATATATATGATCTTCACTATAAGATAAATAACATACCAATTATATTTAATTTGAGGTGAGCACATTAGTTGGGACTAGAATTTATTTCCCTAAAAAATTGATATATAACACATCAAGAACTTTAGATACTATAAGTGGAATTTTCATATGATAATTAATGACTCATTTTATTTACAGAATTTTAAAAGGCATGATTGCCCCAGTACATTTATTCCCTTTCTTTTTGAGCCCTATAATACATTTACTTATAAATAAATTCATGAAAATATGATCTCACAATTAAAATTATAAATCCTTTATTTGTTTACAATCATATGTTTTTGTCTACTTTGAGCTTCTTTAATATGATTCTTAATGGTTATCACCTTCATTGTTGTCTCCTCAATAATATCTCAGACTAAAATATTCCTTTCATCAAATTATTCCCAAAAAGATAGATTCTGAAAATTATTTTTTATGCCTCATATGTTACCATTTGAATGGCTTAATGGAATCTATTATTATATATGAATTCCACAAAAGGTAAATAATGATCACACATTTCATGAAAGTCATGGGAGAATAACCTCAATATGTGTTATAATGTTTGAATAATCCATTAATTTTACCTATCACATTATAGATGATAATAAGTTCTCAAATATAACTTGGTTTCATGATACTTATGAATATTATTCAATAATTTTAATGTAAATTATGGATCATGATCTGATATAATTGAAAGATGTGCACCATGAAGACTAATATGTTCATTAATATAGATCCATGAAAGATGATATAGTTGTAGGTCTTCACTTATTGTGAGGAAATATATAGAGTTGGTAAGATTATAAAATATAACATGTAATAAAATATTATCTTTAATAGTCTTTAGAAATCTAGTGAAAAATTCCATAGTAATATCATTCCACTACCACACATGATTAGGTAAAGGTTGCATGATTCCCTAAGGATGTTGTCTCTAAGCCTATATCTATTTTAAAAGAAATAATCCCGATACATTGTATGTAATTTCCCATTACATATATTCTCACAAAAATGTTCAAATCCCAGGACATTAGGGTGATACATGTGTCTATGGAGATTTTTGTTATGAAATTCATGCGATAATTCTATTTTCATCTTGGGCATTAAAAAAACATAGCCACTTTCTAAATTTTAATATACCATCTACATTGATGATTTCTAAATAATTTTACTCATTGAGGTATTCAATTTTATATTGAATTGTTTTTTATCAAGATGAGAATTATTTATTTTTTCTAATACGGATGGGTTAGTAATGATTTGGAATAGATGTGATGTTTCACATTCCTTAAGGATCCCTATATCCAAATTTACTAAATCTAGGAATATATGATCCTTTTCAATTATCATTTTAGCTAAAAATGGATGATATTTCCTTCTCAAAGCATCTACCACCTTATTTTCCATTATAGATTGATAGTGTATTAAGAAATTGTAATCATTGTGAATATATTACTATCTCAATTGCTTCATGTTGAGCTACTTTTGTGAGAACATGTATTTCAAACATGTGTGATATGTATATTTTACATATGTTTCACCTTATATATAATTCTTTTATATATTAAATGGTAATATTATGAATTCCAAATCATGATCATGGGTTGGATAATTCTATTCATCAATCTTAAACTATCTTAATGCATAGGAAAAAATCTCATTCATTATATATAAGGACACAAATAAGTACATTCTCTGATGTACCACCGTATTTCACAAATCCATCACTTCTTGATGGTAATGTCAATATCAAGGAAATGAACAATATTATCTTAAATTCTTCAAAACAATCCATTTATTATTTTTACCATATGAAATTAACCCCTTTATGTGTCACCATTGTAAAACATTTATCTAATTAATTTTATTTTTAAATTATGCATCAATAGTCACATGTTAATCCAATGGAACTACATACCTAGGTTATATTATATAGCATTAGACATTCCATTGTTGCATTTGTATTTAAAGGATTAATGAATATTACACCCTTAGAGAAAATATATACAATAAAAGAATATTCCTGAAGCCATAATTCACATTTTCTAAATTTTACATATAATTTATTTTCTCTTATAGTTTTAATGATGGTTTAAAATGTACTTTTATTATATCAATATCATTTAGATTATATAAATATATCTTCAACAAATAACACAATAATTTTTTTAGATAATCTCTTAATAATATATTCATCAGATTAATAAAAACATAGGCTATAATAGTGAATAAAATTGGGATTAAAATAAAATTGTATTGTCCATACCTTTTATAAAATTTCATCATTAGAATATATTCCACAATTACTTAAAGTTGATGACACCCAAAATTAAGATTGATCTTTGAATATTATTTATCTCCTTGAAGTAGATTGAATAATTCATAAATATGGGGATGATAATACATGTTATTTATAGTAATGGAATTTATTTCCCTATAATCTATGAACAACATCATTGAACCATATTTCTTATTAATAAAAGAATTAGGGATCGCCAAGGTGAAATAGTAGGGTGTATAAATCCCTTATCAAAAAATATTTTAGTTTCTTCTTTAGTTCCACTAATTATAATGTAGCTCTCCTATAGTGAGTCTTATATATATATTTTCATTTGGGATGAGATTAATGGAAAAATCAACTTAATTCTTTGGAGGTCATCCAAAAGGTTCTTTGGGAAACATGTAAATGTATTCTTTCATTAAAGGTATATTCTATACTCCAAGCTCATCATTCCCTTTCATAGGATTTGACTTTTATTATATAAAAATTTCATTACATAGGGACACATGATGTTAATTAAGAAACCTTTTTGATTATACAGGATGCAATTTAATGAAAAGGTATTCCATATCTTTATCACAAATTGTAATCTTCATCTCTCATAAATAATGTTTAAAAATATAATTTGAATGCCAATCCATAAATAGTTTTATATCAAACACAAAAATAAGAATAATAATAAATTCTATAAATAGGATAAGATTATGTGACATAATGGGGGATGGATGATATAACCATGTTATAGTAAGATTTACCCAATGAGTCTTGATTTACAAATCCTTTATTAAGATTCCTAAGAAATATTAATTTTTTGGAAAATATAAAGGATAAAAATAGTGTGAATATATAGATTCAAATAAAGCGTAATCTAAACTTGAGTATATGATCAACATAACTACCACTATACATTTATGAACATAAATGTGAGTTATAGTGATCACCCATTATTTCCCATGACCTCTTGACCTTTATCTGAGGAAAATTCCAAGGATTCTTTGGGAATTAATTCAAATAATTTCCTATATATTTGAAGCTGAAAAATTATACATTTAATACTTATTTATTTCCCTATAATCATGGGATTTATGGACTTTTCCCCCACACATACAGAAAAACCTATTTCTGTAAAACATATTCCATGGTGTTTCTTTCAACATTTTTTTCATGTTAAAAATCCCACCCTTCCCTTTATCCCTTTTTATATTTACTTTTCTAGAGATCCCAGCCACCCACTTCTTTTCATATTTTCCTTAAAAAATATAAGACTTGGATACTTATTTCTTTGTCTTGATGTCACTAGATACTATATTCTAATATAGGAGAAAACTATATGAGAGATTAATTCCCATCTATGGATCTAGTTTCTCCCACCAAATAAATGGTCAATCAAACTCCATAGATTACAAACATAATTTATAACATGAGTTTATAACTTTATAAATTTAGCTTCATATTCGAAAATATTTTCTCCATACCTTTTTCTTATATTTTAAGAATTACCTCTATATCAGCTCATTTCTTATGTGGAAAATATATTTTTTATGAATAACTACTTGAAAATCATTCATACCACACTATTTATTTCCTCCAACTATATTGTGTTCTTGATTAATAAAAACTATTGTTCAGAGGATCATTTAATATGATAAGTTTCCATGAAATTTTTTTATATTTAATTACATCTCAAATTACGAAAAATCTTATATATAAATTCAATCCATTTATTATCTACTTATATATTAGTAGTACCATTGAATGATAGAGGTTGGTATAACATGAATTGGTCCAACTTTGTTGTACCATGTTACTGATCTCCATGATTCTCTATATGATCAAGGTTATTGGTCATAAAAAAAAGTCAGATTACCTAATATTGTTATATTTTTTTAGTTTTAACTCCAACTCTAACTATAACTTCATTTTCTTTCCTAGTAGGGAAATATAGACATAGATTACGTTCATTGATATAGTTTCCATTCCTTATACTAGGTTCAATTTCAAAATAATAGTGTATACAAAATTATCTCATAACATTTTAAGTTGTAAATCATATTATATAATTCCAAATCTAGTGTAATAGTAAATATAAACTAAAAAATTATGCAGAGAAAAATATTAGAGTCATAATCTTAGTATCTTTTGTAATATCATCAAATCACCAAAATATTTTTCAATTAATTCATAATTTTTTGTAAGGTGTTTGAGAATCGTCCAAATCATATCCCCCACGTGTGTATATCCCGGTGTGTAGTCTTAGACTCTCTCATCGTACACTAGTTAAGATCTAGTTAATACCCAATATACCCTTTTTTAGTTTTTAACCTTAGGTGAATCTGTGGCCAAACCACATCCACCATCCAATATATATACATGGATGTATTCATTAGGAAAAAAGAAAAATATATACTTTACCAAAACATTATTATTTTCTCCTATAATTATACTTATATTTAGAGTCTATTATAGTATTATGTTATGTAATATTTGTTTTCCTCAATTAACTTCCTAAGGTTTATAATAACCTTTCTTGGACACAAATTATACCACTCCAGATCCAGTAACTTAGTGTTGTTGTTTATTTCACTATATTAGCACATGATAAAATGGATCACATATCGATTGATCAAATAATTATGTTATATTGGGAGAATATATACATACATGATTCTAATGTTAAATTATTACACATTAAATACCACATAATACTCTTGTGATATTCTTGTCATTTTTTACATTATAACCCTTAAATCAATCATAAATACCATCATGGTACCCCAAGGAATGGAAACCATAATTAATGGTGAGATGATTTTCTTTGTAAGGGAAAGAAAAAAATAAAATATATATTAAGATAAATATAGAATGAATAATATGGTAGTGATAAAAAATAATCAAATATACTATATAATTAATATCATAAAAATTGGACTCAACCCAAGGATAACATAACAATAGAAATAGTTATCTTTATAACAATAAGAATTTCCATAATGATTGAATTCATAATTTTTAACAAAATTATCATAACTTCAAGGCCTTATTACAAGAGATCATACAAAAATACATAAGATGTAAACCTAATTCCAAAACTAATTTGTCTCATGATTCATACTAATGTTTCAATGGGATATAAAAATCCATTAACATCAATTATTATGTCCAATACATTCATTATATTAAATAAAATAATTACAATTACATATATAATCAACAAAAGATTTTTTTTGTGAAAAAAAACAAAAAATGTTAATATTCTTCTCAGTAAATAAATAGAACAATGTGGCATGGATAAATATAGTGTAATACGGGGGATGGTATCATTAGTTTATGCCCCCAGTAAACCACAAGATTCATAAAAGTATGTTTTCATGGATAAAAATACTTTTAAAAGATCATTAGAACATTTATTAAGAAAAACAACATTTTTATTTTTAAATAACTTATTTAAAATACAAAATTTTACATAATATTTGAAAAAACATTATATTTTAATAGAATAATAGAATCATATAAAGTAATATCAAAGGGAAATAATATTCATGATGGTGGGAAAATTTGTTCATTTGGTAAGCATTAAAACACATATTCTATTAACACATTTGAAAAAAGATCCTCATTTAGAAAACACCAAGATAATTTTTTTTAAAAAAATATAGAAATTTATACATGGGTAAAAATGACTTTAATAAATCATTGGATATTATTAAAATCATTATTGAAAAACATTAAATGAAATATAGTCATGGAAGAAAAATATTTTTAAATGAATAGAAAATCAAATTCAATTTTAAATAAAACATTTTTATAATTTTTTGAGTACAAAGTGAATGGAAAATGAAAGGAAAACCTTTAATTTCTATAAAAACCATAGAATAAAAAAAATTATGTTTAATATAGAAATAAAATAAAATATAATTCCCCATATAGAAACTTAAAAATAAACAATCATTATTAAGGATGAGATTGTGAAATAAACCCTTACCTCAGGTCTGACTTACTTCATAAGTGATTTTGAATCCATTATTGATATTTTAAAATTTATTATAAATATAAAATGATTCATATTTATACTTATTAAATCCTAAATGTTTTCTTATAATATATTTATAACTTTTTATATACAATCTTTCATTATCATTATCATTTTGAGTATTAACTGCTTCATTTTTTATATATGTTTCAATCTAGCAGTGATTGTTATTACATCTTGATCATGCTTACATAATCTCAATATTATTTATAGTTATTTAAATATCATATATATTAATTATATAAATATTTATAATCATCCATGAAAGGTGTAAAAGAAAAATGATTCACATTGTTTCGTGAAGGTGGTAGTCCACATGTACACAGAAGTGACATTATCATTTTTAACATGTTGGAGGTACATAAGGTAAATATAAAATATATTTATAAAATCATAATTATTTTAAAAAATAATATATATTCATTATTTCAATATTTATAACCATCCATGTTAAGTGGCGATGAAAAATGAAATATACCGCTACTAGAACAAGGTAGGTCGTACATATGCAGGAGTGATTTTTTCAATTTTCATAGGATTGAAATGAGGTGGAATATGGTTGTCAAATATTCATAATAACATATAAATATAATTAATATAATATAATAATTATTTTAGAAATGTTACCATATAATTATAGGAATTAAAATATGAAGTAAACTTTTAAAGATTCAGTAAAGATGATTACCTATTCTTTGAGAGAAATCATTTGGATTAAACCTTAATCCTTATTAAGACGGACTCAAGAGAAGAAAGAATTACATGAATTAAATGAAGGAATCTAAGAAGGTTTTTGGGTGAGTAATATCTTAGATATAGTTGTCAATGTTTGTGAATAATAGAGAAGAAGAGGATCCCCTTCATAAGCATGGGAAGGGATCCACATGGAATTACTTATAATATTAAAATAATAGAACTTCAATTTCTAATGAAAGTGGAAAACAATAGATATTAATTAAATTTTAAAATAAAACAAGGTTTAAATATATTTTAAAAAATAATATTTAGACTTTTTTATGTTTAAATATTACACTCATATCTTAATTTAACCCCTAGTGAACATGTTTTAACATTAATAATGTTAACAATTTTTTACCAGATTTACTATTCATTATGAAAAATAATTAAGTTGAAATTATCACCTAATATTAATTAATAGGATTAGAAATATAGAATCCAATTAAATGATTAAATTTTTAGATGTGGGAAAATAATTTTAATATATGTTTGAAAATCACAACAAAAACCATTTTTAGAAAATATATGTTTTAAGCATGATATTGATTTTACCACAAAATAATGTACATATTCAATTATAATGGAATTAATTTGATTATGTTTAATAAAATGGAACTTATGTTTCATTAAAAATTTACCAAAACAGAAATTTACAATGTCAATTCTTGATTAAAAGTGAAGAATTAAAAACAATTTTTATTTGAACATAAACATTACTTAGATTTCAAAAATGGTTAGAATATATTTTAAGTTGAAATTTCTATTTTTATATTTTTATATGAATTATATAATATAGGTTTTATATGAAATAAGGGTTTTAAGTATTTTATGTTATTATTTTATCATTATAATATAAAAAAGATACATCTCTTGTGAAATCTATATATTTTAACTATTCACATAAAAATCAAATATTTCTGAAAAAACACAAAAATCCAACATATTATAATTTAGAAATTATGAATTAAAAAATGATATTAATTTAATCAAATTAATTTTTTTATTAAAAATTTAACTTCTTTTTTAATCACATTCTTGAATTAAGCTATGTGCATTATACTATTTTTCTTTTCAAATAAAATCTTATAATAATTGATTCTTTGGTGTTACACTATCCCTGATACCAAAATGTAATCAATATGGGGTAAAACTAATAAATCCATATAATATGAAAATCCATACCTAACATACCTACCTTGAGACTCATCCAAGATACAGAGATGAACTGAAGAATGAATTAAGTGGTAACACTCGTCCCGTTATAATTAAATGCTTGATTTAATAATGTAATAACATTATCTATATAATAAATCCACTATAAAATAACATAATAAATTACATATATTCGTTGAATAATAAATTATTATCCATGATCATGATTTTAATGATAATTATACCTGATAAGATATTAATCCTGAAGAAGAAACCACATTCTTTTACCTAATGGAGAATAAACTTGCATAACACATCATAAAACTATAATCATTCTCAATAATAAAATATTATATAAAACATATATAAATTTAAAAAACATGATTAATTCATGGGTATCAAGTTATTTCACTACATAACATGATATATATGTTGTCCCACATGCTAGTCTTAATCACATAGAACTACAGTACACAAAAATTCCTTCTCTAAAGACATACTTATAAGACACCAACTGTGGTATTGGTTGAGTTTTTAAAATAAATTAAACCAAGTGAACATATCACATAAAATAGTACAAAATTAAGTATCTCTAGCAGTGTTACAAGATTTATCATGGGAAAGGAACCCCAAACAATAAGATGAACATTTTTATTAAATACCACATATCATAATTTTTAAGGGTTTTGTAGGATCCACATTATATCCCAATCCATACCAAGATATTTAAAACAAAATCTTTGACAACATTGTTTTTTTTCAAATGATCATGTTTCAAAGAAAGAATGCTGAGCTCCCCTGAAAAAACTAATCCCTTGGAAAATAATTTTTAATAAATATAAAAGGATTAAATGAGGAGATTTAATTATGATAGTGTTTCCAAAATAACACTTTTTTGTAACATCCCAGGTAAATAAAGAATAAATCATTCTCATTTTTATTAATATTTATGAATTAAATATTAATTTTACTTTAATGGGCTTGCTATGTTCGATAGCGAACCCGATACGCAACAAAGAGTTTCTTTGAAATCTTACGTTGCACACTAGTAATAAAATAATATTATTTTAAATGGTAGTTAACACGTAACTGTTGTATTGGAGGGAATGAATGGAAATAACTAAAATATAGTTATATATGTTTGTTAAATGTTTTTACATTTATCCAATAAGGGATTAAGGATTAAAATACGAAAAGAATTCAATTTTAAGCATATATACTCTAACATTCACTAAAGGTCGATTTATCGCCTTTTGATGGTGAACCATCTATAAATATAGTTTTTTTCACTCTTATACATTCTATTGGAAAAAATAAAATTCTTATTTAGAATAGGGACATCAAAATTTACTTTTTGTGAATTTTTGGTATTTTTCCGATAAAGTTCATTTTTTAATGAATAATGAAAAATGTTGTATTTTAATTCAAAACCTCATTTTAATATAATTTATTTATATTATTAGATTATATTTTGAATTGGTTTTAAATTAAAATTAGAATAAATTTTTACCATTTAATCCAATAGTGGTCGTTGGAATTAATTTCACTTCGAAATTGGACTTAAACTAGTGTCAATCTTTTGATACTTATTATTTCATAAAAACACGCTATTTTCTCTGACAGCGGGAATTAATTATTAAATTAATTAATGTAACTTTTATGTTTTGAAATTTGTAAAATAAACATCATTTTTGAATTCGGAATATCAAATATATCTTAGGGTGATGTTTTGGTATTTTTCTGAAAAACTTCAATTTTTGATGAATAGTGAAACTACTAAGTGGTACTTATAAAAACTGATTTTCCATTTAAATGAAATTTTACCACCTCTGTGTTTTGAATTTCAAAAATCTGACATAAATTCTTGTCATTAAGAAGTAAAATTTGGTTCAATGGGAGTAAAATAATTTTTTTGGTGAATAGTAACTTTTAAGTTTTTAACCGCGATTAGAGGTAATTAGTGTAGTTTAAGGTAAAAATAATGTTTTAATAATATGAAATGACCTAGAAACATGTCCTAACCTTATTGGATGTGTCATGGCCGACCAAGACAATCCATGGGTCAACTTGGGGTCCCCATGGAGCCCCTTTGGTAGGAAAATGACATTAATACATTTTTATTTAAAGTTAAAATAAAAATGCCACAAACATGAGTTGTTTTACTAAAACAATTTTTGAATGAGGTTATACAAGTCATATTTTTGACTATAAATATTCATTATAAATCTAAACAAATTTCATACGTCATGATATATATTTTTTATAATTTTTAGACATTAAATAAATTAAATTATTTATGATACCATGATGATGCAGCGATTAGCTCATTATTTAACGATTTAAAAAATGAAAATATAATGTGAAATCTAAGACCTAAACATGTCAAAAACCTATAGGATGGGTGGATTTCGAACTCTTATCACCTTATCCTTGATATATATAATTTTTGGACCTTTTAAATCCAAAAATAATTTTATAATAAAGTATCCTTTTATAACTTTCCAAGAGTGCCCCTCCTCTCCTCTTATAAAAGGCCCCCACCTCTACCACCTTACCCAAACCTCTCAAGCCTTTTTATTGAACATCCCCTGAACATTTTGTCTCTACATATTCCTCTCTTACTCCTAGAAGCCTCACTTTGGGCAGAAGTCTTCCCAAGGAAGCCTTTTCACTCAAATCAAAAAGAGTTACCCGTTTTAAAGGACGTTAAAGAACGTTAAAGAACGATCGAGTCAAGTCGGACCCGAGGTATGAGACTTCCTCTCAATCTCCTTTCATTGAGGCATATTTTGTTTTATACACAACCATCTTTTATAAGGCGTATAAACCCCTTTGACTTTTACATTTATCCAAAAGGAATCTTTTTTATACGAAGTATTTTTCTAAATGACGAAAGGGAATGTTTTTGTCATACGTATGAGGCGGAAAGGACTTATCCACCACCGTGACCATTATTTGAGTTTCAGATTCCTCTACAAGACATACCTTTTTTTAAAAGAAAAATAAATACCATGTTTTACTTTTCTTTTATTTTGGTATTGAAAATGGTTTTCCTAATGTTTTTATATCGATGTGTTGTATTGATATCTTGTGATTGAAAAGTGGAAATGTTATGTTTCCTTTATGCATGTTTTACGTGATACGATTATGTTATGGTTCATGGGAATTATTATGAAGACGGGTGGTTTCATGATAAAATAAGGGCAGGTGAGCCCAATATAGCTCTCTAATGCATTGGGTAACGCGAAGGGGTTAAATGTTAAGGTTTCTCCGAAGAGATTTAGGGAATATACTGTGATGGGTATTCCAAACATAACTAAGAGGGTTACTCCCTACGTCAGAATGTTATGAATGCCTCCAGTTACCTTTATGTATTATGATTTCTTTGATTTATTCACGATTTGATGAGGTATGTTAAAGTTATTATGTTTTATGAGTAAAGTATGATTTCATTGATTCTTATGTATACATGTACTCATGTTTCCTTTCCATATTTTTATATCCCTTAATGAGCTTTTTATGCTCATCCCAAGTTTTTGAAATGTTTTTCACAGGTCAAGGGAAAGGTACATGATATGATGATAGTGTCAAGGAAGTGTCATGTTAGAATCCATGTTTTATTTTAAATATGTTTATGTAGATGGGAAAAATGAATACTATCTTTTATGTAACCACTTTGTTTAAATGTGGAATGTAATGCATGTTTTATGATCTACTTCTCTAAAACTCTAAACCTAAAAAGATCCTCAACATGTATTCTTGAAGTAACTCAAGATTAAGTGATGTTTAAGGATGGAGCATTATAGTTGGTGTCAATGGTCGGTTTAGATAACTTTAGGAGTTAGAATTCTATTAAATGATTATCCAAAAATATTTATTTATGGTCAAATTTAAATGATATAGAATTTGAAGATTACCATGTTGCTTCATCTAAGACATGTTTGTTCAGAATGGTTTTCCGCAGAGGAAACAAGGAAGTAGTGCTAGGAAGGTATACAAAAGCAAATAACATTCCGAATTAGCATCCTAAGATGGTCGGAACTGGAACTGAATTGTTTTTTGCAGTAATGACACAGTTGACTCAAGCGATAAATGGTGGTGGTATCCATGCACGAGATTTTCCAGATCAACCGCAGAGGAACATGTCAGTGGTGGAACATTTCATGAGGAAACATCCCCCATCATTCAGAGGATCATCTGACCCTGTTCTAGCTGAAGGGTGGATTAATGCACTGGAGAAGATTTTCGATGTTATGGGGTGTTCAGACAATCAAAAGGTTAGTCTTTCTATTTACCGTTTGGAGGGTGAAGCAGATCAGCGGTGGTTGATGGTTAAAAATATCCGGGACACTGATGAGATTGATGCTCTCAACGGGGATGAATTCAAAGGTATGTTTCTTGAGAAGTATTTTCCTAAGGCTGATTGACTTAGGATGGAAAAACAATTCTTGGAATTGAGGGAAGTGGAAGGCTCATTGGCTGCCTACGAAGAGAGGTTCACTCAATTGGCAAGGTATGCTCCAAATTTTATCCGAGACCTTGATAGTAAAATCAATCGTTTTTACTAAGGATTAAAGCCAAAATATAGAAGGGCATTGGATTCTCGTGAGTTCAAGAGTTATGAAAATCTTGTTCGATGTGCTGAGAGGGTAAAAATGGAGTTTTCTGATGATCAAGTGTTCTATAACAACTAGCAGAAAAAGAGTCCGAGGTGGCAGGAGAAATGAAAGAATTCATCAAAATGGCCTGATGGTAAGAAAACTAAGTTTCCAGTTTGTGATAAATGTGGTAAAAGGCATGCTGGGGAATGTCTTCTGAATACTGTAAAGAGCTACCGATTAGGTAAGATGGGACATAAGGCTCGTGATTGCAGTAAAAAAGGTCAGGGTGATGGTAAGAACAAATTTGATTTACAGTTAGTGAAATGTTTTAAGTGAAATGAGAAGGGTCACTATGAAAACGAGTGTCCGACAAAGAGCTTGAGTGATGGGAAGCAGTTAGACTACAAGCAGGAAGGGGTGGTGAAATCCATTGAAACTACTTCAGCAGATTTCGGGCCATCAAATGAAGTTGTATCAAGTACTTTGTTTGTTTTTTCAGATTATTCCAGTGTGTTTTTTGATTCGGTGTCTACACATTTTTTCATCTCTGAAAACGTTTCTAGTAAAATGGGGATACCATCTCAAGAAATGACTCCTGAACTTTTGGTAAAAACAGATAGGGGAAATGTTGAGGCAAAAAGAATTCATAAGAATCTTCCTATCCTTATCTGTGGAAAGAACCTACTTGCAAACCTTATTCTTTTACCTCTATTAGAGTTTGATGTTATCCTGGGTATGGATTGACTCTCTATTTACCAGGATAAGATTGACTGTGGAGATAAATAAGTTTCTTTTCAGAAAGAATTTCAGTTTGTGTACAAGAAGGAACCCTTACTGTTGATAACGTATCAAGAGGCCGAGAAACTTGTAAAAGATGGAAATGAATGTTACCATGCACATATTGTTGAAAATAAGGGAACTCTTCAGATTAATTATGTTCCAGTGGTAAATGAGTATCCTGATGTTTTTCCTGATGAGTTTCCTGGAATAATACCAGACCGGGAAGTTGAGTTTTCTGTAGGCTTAGTTTCTGATGCTAAGCCAATTTCAAAACCCCCTTATAGAATGGCTCAAATTGAACTTTTAGAGTTGAATGAGGAATTACAATATTTATTAGAGAAAGGTTTCATTCGACCTAGCACATCACCATGGGGTTCTCCTATTTTATTTGTTAAAAATAAATATGGTTCTATGAGACTTTTCATTGATTATAGAGCCTTGAATAAAATCACTTTTATGAACAAATATCCTTTTCCACATATCGATGATTTGTTTGATCAGCTCCAGGGAGCTCAGTATTTTTCAGAGATTGACCTAAGATCGGGGTACCATCAGTTGAAGGTAAAGGAAGCAGATATTCCGAAGACCGCGTTTCGTACAAAATTTGAACATTATGAATTTGTAGTAATTCCTTTTGGGCTAACAAATGCACCTGCTGTATTCATGGACTTAATGAATAGACTTTTCCATGAGTTCTTGGATAAGTTTGTGGTTGTTTCATTGATGATATTTTGGTGTTTTCTAAAAGTAAAGAGGAACATGAAGGACATTTAAGGGTTATTTTGCAAACCTTAACAGAAAAGAAATTGTATGGGAAATTCAGCAAGTGTGAGTTTTGGTTGCAAAAAATTTCTTTCCTTGGTTATATTGTTTCTAAAGATGGGATAACTGTTGATCCTGAAAAAACATAGGTTGTGGAAGAATGTCCAAGACCCACGAATGTAACTGTGATTCGTAGCTTCCATGGTTTGGCAGGATATTACCAAAGGTTTGTTATGAATTTTTCATTGTTATCTAGTCCAATGACTAAGCTAAATCGGAAGGGTGTTAAGTTTATCTGGAAAAAAGAATGTGATGATTGTTTTCAGGAACTGAAAAGAAGATTGGTGAATGCTCCAGTTTTGGTACTACCTTCCAGGAATGGGGAGTTTGTTATCTACAATGATGCTTCATTGAAAGGACTTGGTTGCATCTTAATGAATAATGATCAGGTAATTGCTTATGCTTCACGACAATTGAAAACTCATGAGGTAAATTACCCTACACATGATTTGGAATTAGCTGCTGTTGTTTTCGCTTTTAAAATTTGGAGGCATCATTTGTATGGAGTAAAGTGTGAGATATATACCGATCACAAAAGTTTAAAGTATATATTCACTAATAAAGAATTGAACATGAGATAGAGGAGATGGCTAGAAATAATCAAGGATTATGATTGTACAATTCATTACCATCAAGGAAAAGAAAATAAAGTGGCTGATGCTTTGAGTCAAAAAAGTAATGCTTCAATAGAAATCTTGTGTTTAGAATGTGATCCTTTGGTTAGTGATTTGATGAACTTTGGCATAGAAGCTGTTGGTGCAGGATGTCCTTCTGTTTTGTTTCAGGTATCAGTGAAATCTTCTCTATCAGATAGAATTAAGGAAGCACAAAAGTAAGACAATGAGTTGCAGAAAAAGGTAGAGCTGGTTCAGAAGGGTAAGTTTCCAAAATTCAATATTGATAATTATTTTGTTTTGAGATTTGGGAAGAGATTGTGTATGCCATGTGATTCACAGTTGAAGAGATATTTGTTATGTAAAGCTCATAGTTCTCCATTTTCAGTCCATCCTGGCAGTACTAAGATGTATAGAGATCTTCGGGAGTATTACTGGTGGGACGGAAGGAAAAGGGATATTGCTGATTTTATTGTAAAGTGTTTGACATGTCAACAGGTAAAAGCAGAGCGACAGTTACCAAAAGGGATGGTTCAGCCTTTACCAGTACCAGAGTGGAAATGGGAGAATATATCCATGGACTTCGTTGTGGGATTGCCGAAGACACCTCAAGGTAATAATGCAATCTGGGTTATTATTGATTTCTTGAATAAATCTGCTCATTTCCTTTCCATATGAGATATTTTTTTCTTAGATCAAATTTCTCGTTTGTATCTTAAAGAGATAGTTAGGTTACATGGGGTTCCTCTCTCCATTATATCTGACCATGATCCCAGGTTCACTTCTAACTTTTGGAAAGGCCTTCAGAAGTCGTTGGGTACTGAATTAAATTTTAGTACAGCTTTTCATCCTCAATCAGATGGGCACTCAGAAAGAACAATTTAGACTTTGGATGATATGCTACATGCTTGTTCGATGGATTATCAGGGATTTTGGGACCAACATCTTTCTTTGGTTGAGTTTTCTTATAATAACAGTTTTCATTCCAGTATACAGATGGCACCATTTGAGGCATTATATGGGAAGTGGTGTCAAAATACAGTTTTCTGGGATGAAGTGGGTGAAAGGAAGTTGATGGGACCAGAATTGGTAGAAGAGATGACAGAAAAAGTTCAGTTGATTCAGAAACACATGAGAAGAACTCAAAGTAGGTAAAAGAGTTTTGCGGATAACCAGAGGAAGGATCTATATTTCGAGGTAGGTGATCCGGTTTTTCTCAAAGTTTCACCATGGAAAAGTGTGATGCGATTTGGTAAGAAAGGAAAGATGAGTCCAAGGTTCATTGGACCATATGAAATTCTAGAGAAAGTTGGATCAGTTGCATACATAGTGGCTTTACCTCCATGTTTTTCTCAGGTACACAATGTTTTTCATGTTTCGATGTTGAGGAAGTACATGCCAGATCCATCTCATGTTTTGAGCCCAGAGGTAGTTCAGTTGGAAGAGAATATCTATTATGAAGAATAACAAGTCCAAATTCTTGACCATATAGAGAAAGTGTTTCAGAATAAGGTAATTCACCAGGTAAAGGTTTTATGGAAAAACCATATGGTTGAAGAGGCAACATGGGAATCTGAAAATTCCATGAGGGATAAATACCCATAATTATTTTGATAAGTGAATAAAATTGCGAGGACACAATTCCCAAAAGGGGGGAAGGATGTAACATCCCAGGTAAATAATGAATAAAGAATTTTCATTTTTATTAATATTTATGAATTAGATATTAATTTTACTTTAAAGGTGTTGTTATGTTCGATAGCGTACTGGATATGCAACAAAGAGTTTCTTTGAAATCTTACGTTGCACACTAGTAATAAAATAATATTATTTTAAATGGTAGTTAACACATAGCCGTTGTATTGGAAGGAATGAATAGAAATAACTAAAATATGATTATATATGTTTGTTAAATGTTTTTACATATATCCAATAATGGATAAAGGCTTAAAATACGAAAAGAATTCAATTTTAGGCATATATACTCTAACATTCACTAAAGGTCGACTTATCACCTTTTGATGGCGAACCGTCTATAAATCTAGTTTTTGTCACTCTTATACATTCTATTGGACCAAATAGAATTCTTATTTAGAATAGGGATATCAAAATTTACTTTGTGTGATTTTTTGGTATTTTTCAGATAAAGTTCATTTTTAATGAATAGTGAAAAATGTTGTATTTTAATTCAAAACCTCTTTTTAATCTAATTTATTTATATGATTGGATTAAATTTTTAATTGGTTTCAAAGTGAAATTAGAATATATTTTTACTATTTAATCCAATAGTGGTCGTTGGAATTAATTTCACTTCGAAATTGGACTTAAACTAGTGTCAATCTTTTGATACTTATTGTTTCATAAAAACACGCTATTTTTTCTCCGATAGCGGGAATTAATTATTAAATTAATTAATGTAACTTATATGTTTTGAATTTTGTAAAATAAACATTATTTTTGAATTTGGAACATCAAATATTGCTTAGGGTGATTTTTTGGTATTTTTCTGAAAAACTTCAATTTTTGATGAATAGTGAAACCACTAAGTGGTACTTATAAAAACCAATTTTCCGTTTAAATGAAATTTTACCACCTCTGTGTTTTGAATTTCAAAAATCCGACATACATGGTTGTCATTAATAATTAAAATGTTGTTCAATGGGATTAAAATAATTTTTTTGGTGAATAGTAACTTTTATGTTTTTAATCGTGATTAGAAGTAATTAGTGTAGTTTAAGGTAAAAATAATGTTTTAAAAATATGAAATGACCTAGACACATGTCCTACCATTATTGGATGTGTCATGGCCGGCCAAGACAATCCATGGGTCAACTTAGGGACCCCATGGAGCCACATTGGTATGAAAATGACATTAATACCTTTTTATTTAAAGTTAAAATAAAAATGTCACAAACATGAGTAGTTTTACTAAAAAAATTTTTAAATGCGGATATAAAAGTCATATATTTTACTATAAATATTCATTAGAATTCTAAAAATATTTCCTACATCATGATATTTGTTTATACTTTTTAGACATTAAATAAATTAAATTATTTATGATAACAAGATGATGTAGAGATTACCTCATTATTTAACGATTTAAAAAAATTGAAATGATAATGTAAAATCTAAGACCTAATAATGTCAAAAACTTATTGGATTGGTGGATTTAGAACTCTTATCACCTTATCATAGAAATATATAATTTTGGGACATTTTAAATCTGAAAATCATTTTATAATAAAGTAACCTTTTATATCCTTCCAAGAGTGCCCCTCCTCTCCTCTTATAAAAGGCCCCCAGCTCTACCACCTTACCCAGACCTCTCAAGATCTTGTCTCATCCAACCCCTGCCCATTTTGTCTCTCCACATCCATATATTACTCCTAGAAGCCTCCCTTTTGGCAGAAATCTTCCCAAGGAAGTCTTTGAGCTCAAATCAAAAAGAGTTACCCGTTTTAAAGGACGTTAAAGAACGATCGAGTCAAGTCGGACCCAAGGTATGGGACTTCGTCTCAATCTCCTTTCATTGAGGCATATTTTGTTTTATACACAACCTTCTTTTATACGGTTTATAAACCCCTTTTACTTTTACGTTTATCCAAAAGGAATCTTTTTTATATGAAGAGTTTTACGAAAGGACAAAAGGGAATGTTTTTGCCGCACGTATGCGGCGACAACGACTTCTCCGCCGCCGTGACCATTATTTGAGTTTCGGCTTCCTCTACAAGCCATACCTTTTTTTAAAAGAAAAATAAATACCATTTTTTAATTTTATTTTATTTTGGTAATGAAAATGTTTTTCATAATGTTTTTATATCAATTTGTTGTATTGAAATCTTGTGATTGAAATGTGGAAATGTTATGTTTCCTTTATGCATGTTTTACGTGATATGATTATGTTATGGTTCTTAGGAATTATTATGAAGATGGGTGGTTCCGTGATAAACTAAGGGCGGGTGAGCCTGATATAGCTCTCCAATGCATTGGGTAACGCAAAGGGGTTAAACATTAATGTTTCTCCGAAGAGATTTAGGGAATATACTATGATGGGTATTCCAAACGTAACCAAGAGGGTTACTCCCTATGTAAGAATGTTATGAATACCTCAAGTTAGCTTTAGGTCTTATGATTTCTATGATTTATTCATGATTTGATGAGGAATGTTATTATTCTTATGTTTTATGAGTAATGTATGATTTCATTTATTCTTATGTATTCATGTACTCATGTTTACTTTCAATATTTTTATATCCCATACTGAGATTTTTATGCTCATCCCATGTTTTTGATATGTTTTTCATAGGTCAAGGGAAAGGTACATGATATGATGATAGTGTCAAGGAAGTGTCAAGATAGAATCTATGTTTTATTTTAAATATGTTTCCTTAGATGGTACAAATGAATACTATCTTTTATGTAACCACTTTGTTTAAATGTGGAATGTAATGCCTGTTTTATGATCTAATTCTCTAAAACTCTAAACCTGAAAAGATCCTCAACGTGTATTATTAAAGTAACTCAAGATTAAGTAATGTTTAAGGCTGGGGCCTTATATTTTTATAAAAATTATCTCTCTTAAAACAATTTTAAATCCATTTTAGTTTCTAATTTTCAGGGTTATAAAATTACCAAACCATTATTCTTTCCACATAAATACACATCCCCAACTTGGCCACTAAATCAACCTTTTAACTATTGGTTAAAAGTGGTTATATGAATTATAGCATGTTATAGTTTTGGTATAAATAAGTTATTTCAATTATAGACATTGTTTAGGACACAAAGTACTTCTCTTTATTTTCTAGTTAGAAACTTAAGAATGATTAATAATGTGGAAAATCCTAGATTGAGACCTATTAATAATTTGTAAAGGGGATAACAACACCCCAAGGGTGTCCACTTTTTACTTCTGTTTAATATTAATGGATGGATCCAATACCTCATAACATGGAGGCTTAGTTTCAAGGCCTATTAATGAATAAAAAACATACATATTATGGGTGATCTAAGAATAATAATTAACAATTTAAATGGGTTTCAAAGTGAAACCACTTTATCAAAATGTTTATAAAATAATAAAGTAGTGAAAACGTTATCACTCCAAAGAACCTAGAATTTCACTTTGAAACATTATGACATATTTATTAAAAATATATTTTAAAAGCCATTCATTAATATATTAAGATTAATAATATGTTTCAATGTAAAATTAAGAAAAAAATGGTTGGAATTTTTATGGAATAATCTAAGAATAACTTAGTGATTCTAGAACAATTACCATAGTTTAGGGTGATCATTCAGATTCCAATGAAAATTTAAATCTCCTAAAACTAGTAAAATATATATAACTAAATAGATGCACTATAAAAGCACCATTAACAAAAAACATACAAAAAAGCATAATCAAACATGAAATTTAACTCAACAGTACAATAACAAAAATAACCAATCCATTATAAAAAATCATTCAGAAAATATAACAATAATTCTAAATACACCTCATTCAAATCATAACTCAATATATTTCCACGAAAATACTAGTGAATGGTGAGTGATAAACTCATAAAAACTCCATGAGTAAAAAAGGGGAGGAATCCCCTCAGTCAAGGGTGAATTATATTATGATCTTGTAGAATTAACATTATAATTACCTATATGTATTAAATAAAATAAAAAATAAATATGGAAGTGTGAAGAAGAGATGATTAAGGGAGACTAACTTTTATTATATCTTGGAAACCACCCATATAAACAAATTGGATCAAGAGGAATAAATGAGGATAAATAGGGATAATAATGGGTATCCAAAGAGGCTCTCAAATGGTAAATGGGGAGGTGATATTTAGGAAAAAAGATGATTAAATAAATGAGGTCATGGTAAATGGACCAAAAATACCCACTAAAAAAGAGAGTATGATACTAGGTAACCAATCATTGTCTAACAATTACCTGGTGGAACCCCAAGTCCCGTAGGGCCTCTTACCTTCTCATTTGGTGCCTAGTGTGTCTTGTAGTTTTAAAACACTAGTGGTTCTACCACATTTCCTCAATTGAACTCTGAACCCCTTCCCTAAAATTGAAAAGTTGTAAAGAATATGTAAATATTCATTCTGAAATAGTTGCAGCTAGATCTAAAAACGTGAATGCGAAAAAAATCCATCAATAAGAACTAAAAGATAAAATAAACCAAATATATAAATATTCAAAATTTACTCATTAGACCTTAATACACTATATCTAGGACACTAGTTATTATATTTTTATTTTTAATCTTTCAAATTTCTTTTTTATTTCAATTCTTTAGAGTTTTGGATAAGATAGGGTTCAGCTCAGTAGATGAAACATATTCATGAAATATACCCTACAAGATATATTTAAGAATAGATACTAAAAACGTAAAACAACATTAAATCTTGAAAATCCCATAATAGTTGGAACCTATAGATCTGATAACAATTATTGTTCCACTAGAATGAGTGCAACAAGATCTATGGGGGGGGGGGGGTGAATTAGTGTGGTATAATTTAACAATATAAATTATTTCTATTTTCTCTTCATATATTAAGGTGTATGGATCTCACAATTTAAACTCACATTCATTTTACATGCATTTAATATAATAAATAACACACATGAACATAAAACACAAGTATTAATGAGGTTAACTCATGATGTATGAGCATGTCCTCCGGGTATAATTCTTTTTATCCAACACACATGATTGGAATTTTATAATAATTAATTGACCCAGGGAAAGGGGATTCCCTTAAACCCTTTATCCTAACACTAACACAGGTTTACTATTTGACAATAAAAAATTTAGTAATCACCCACTTTCTTTCTTCATATGTAACATAACCAACCTACCCTTTCTTGAAATATCATATTATTTTGGATACTTTTTTGGGTGACCAGTAGGGTAATATTGCTTCCTTTTTAGAAAAAATGAATACAATATTTTCAATTAACTATAAAAATATAAAATAAATAAATCTATTATTATTTACAAAACAATCATCAAGGGTCTCACACTATTATATTTCAATAATTTTGATACATGTGATGATCAATGGTAGAAAGGATAGCCTCTCAATATTCTCTTATTCACCTTCTTCTTAACTGAATAAAATTCTTAGTTATAGTGACAATGAAATCTATTTTTTTATTTGAAATTGTGTATTATCAAAAGAATTAACATTTTGGTATATCATTTACTTATTAATTAAGTTATAATAATATAATATAGGAAATAACACATTGATATCATACACACTGTCTCCCACCATCCATCTATCTCTTTTATTATAATCATCTTCACTATTAATAAATATCATCATGAAATCATTTGGACAATATTATTTTCAATATTTAAGATGGAAACTACATGAAACCCATAGTAATTTGGTTTATTTGTTACCACTTTCTTAATTATTAATTAAATAGTGATCAAAACGTTATTTTTTACATTAGGAATTTTTTTACCAAAATATATTCTCAGTCAAACTCATATTAATTCTCATTAAATAAAATCTAACTGATATCCAAGATATTCTATAGTCTAGGATCTATATAATTAATTTTAATTCAAATATACTTGATAAATTACACTGTTAATATCACATAGTATCTACCCATTTAATATCCATTAATTCTTCTCAATATTTCTCATATAATTCTTTAGAAATAATTCACTATTTGTTTTTCCAAAAATAATTTAGCTTATTTATTCTTTGAATTTCTAAATAATCCCACAATACATTTTTTATATATGTATGAAGACATTAAAATTCAATTATTGTGATAGGATTTATTCCTGAAATTATATTATCATTCTAATGTAAGCTATAAAATAGGATTGAATTAAGAATAATAAAAAACCACCATGATGTTTGAATATATCAATAATATCATAGAATCATCTGTGTTATGAATAATGATTCATATAAAAGCTAAAATTAATCACCCATAACATTTTGTTATATCTTACAGAGTCTCAAAAAGCATTATATAGATTTTATATATCATTAAAATTGATATTTTCAATCCTTTAACTTTTGTTTAGTATCAATTAAAACATTATAATGAATATTTTATATGGAAATTTTCAACGTATTTATACTCTAGAAACTCAGAATTATTTTTATGTATTCTTTAAAAATATTATGTGTCCATTGTAAGATCCAATGTATTATCAAACATATAATATGTATCATAGTTAAATATTTTCCTCTACTTCAAGTTGGTACTCTTGGAGATATTACGTATCAGTAAGTAAAACATTACATACCATCTATGAGTTATTACAAATCATAGTCCACAACTCCTAGTTCTTTTCCAGTTGTTTCTATTGAAAAACATACACATGAAATACATTCCAATATTTTAGCAAATCTATAATTGAAATATTTCCCATTATTCTTCTATAACATTTAAAATGTATTCTAAATATTATCAACCCCTCTAAATCATCTAAAATCACTTGTAAATAATTCAAAAAAAATTCAATCCTCTGTAATTATTTATTGATTAATATATAAAATACATAAAACATTTATAAACTCCATTAAACTAATAAATTTATCAAAATATAAATTTTAATCAATGCATCATTAATTTAAGTTTCATTATAGTTTCATTTTGATATCATTATTCATGTCTTAATTATAATGTTTTTATTAGGATTTATGCATGATATTAACAAGGATTGTTCTTAATATCTACGTTATTTTCAAATTGCATACAAGTATCTTTATAGAACATTTCCTGAAATCCATCAAACAATACATTCCATAAATCATCTGATGAATTTATTAATCACTTTCTCGATTTTAATGGATCTCTAATAACATATCCAATGAACTCATCCCTATATAAATCCATTTTTCCAATAAAATGGACATAACTCAGATTATTTAATGATTAATGTTATTCTTTTCAATATTCAGACAACATTTTCAAATCAACATGTATTGGAATACTATCTTGGGTAATCACTCTTTAAATTATGATCACATTTTACTAGGTACTCTAAAATCCTTCCAACCTTATTTTCTGACCTCATGTTCATGTCAATTCTTACAGAAAACAAATAAAATAGTTCACAAATGGGTTCATCAATTATAAAAAAAATTAAATCAATATATTTAATTATAATATAAAGGTTTTAGATCTTACAAAAAATTGAAATAAGAATATTATTTACAAACCTTACCATGATATTTCATCACAAAGTATGATTAGATATAAATTTAACTATTTTATGTTGTATAATGTTGTTTAAATTCTTTTCATAAAATTATCTTCCATATATTTTTTTTATGGTAAATAAAAATGTGGAATTTATTCAATTAAAATAAATATATTGATATGTGAAAATTAATTTATAAATAAAAGATGAAAATGCATTGGAAATAGTATTTTTAAATAATATATATATCTTTTCAAATGGAAAACCACATTATTATTTAATAACATTCCATATTTCTTTCTATGATAATAAAAATGATAAATATAAATATAATAATTAAATAAAAAATTGAAACATATAACAAAAAATAAGAAATAAAAATAAGAAACATTATCTATCCTTAAAAAACATTTTTTATGTTATGAAGTAAATATAACTATTTTTAATGAATATTTGATGATATAACATCACCTAATTTCAATATAATAATTCTAAATTCAGAATTAATTTTCATAAATACAAAATCTATTTTTGTTAAATTTATCTTTAAAACACATAATATATAGAAAAACAAATTTTTAAAAAATAAAATAACCTTTTTAGTGAATATATATTTTTATTCCTCATCATTCCTTAATTACCACATGAATGTTAATTATTTATTTATATATTTCAAATATATTTTTATAAAACTATATTCACTTATATAAAAGAATTACCACCTAGTTATAACAAATTTATGATTCCCATTGACTTTTCTCATTCCCAATGACTATATATCAGATAAAGTATCTCTAAAAGCTATGTAGTTGTTATATTTACCTTTCAAATTACCTTATATAAAGATAAATACATCTTTAAAAAATATTAATTATATTAATTCAATTATTATTTTAAATTTATATTATATTTCTCTATGTTTTCAATAATTCTATAATTATACGCATTGTTTTGATCCTCATGGGAGATCTTGAATAATAATATTTTAATGTTTTATTATTTTTATTAACTTTTGTAAATTTTCGAATTTTTTTAATAATTATGTTCTGTAAATATTTCATGTAATTTATTAATTTTTATGTCATTTTACTTTATAATATTTTTTCCATAATGAAATAAATTGATGTTTTTTTATTTTTATTTCATGCGAAACAACATACATCTAAATGTAAATTATTACTAAAATATGGGGGACTATATTCATTCCCTTTTGAAATTTCATCCTCAAAATATTAATTTGAACTCTGTAATGAAAAATAAGAGTGTATTTCAATAAAATAATCTTGAAACCTGATATAGATTTTATCTAGAACATAAACTCACTATTTAAGGAAGGTATAGGAATCCCATCATATTCTATAAAAAGTGGAATATATTGAAATTTTCATTAATCTTGATTTTTTTTTCAAAATAGGGTTTTTTATTTGGTAATTATACTCATACTTTTGAATGATTTTATATAGGCAGACATTGATATTCTTGTGTTGTTTTTCTCATAAGACCCTATATATTATTCTTCCCATTAATTGATTTAAAATAATTATCGCACCATTTAGATATAGAGAATATAAGAAAAATATTTCCCTAAAATCCTGATATTATATACACTCAATTTCATCCTTTAGATTTATGTGCATACTTATGTTGTACTTTGATTTAATTAAAATTATAAATGATGGATGAAAAAGTTTATTTTTCATTAATTAAGTAAAAAATATATATTTTATGTTATGTTGATCTGTCTAGAAGATCCACCAAAGGATAATAGTCATTATGATATGAAGAATTTAAAAATGGTTAGTTTCACTTTTAGGGATTCTTGGTGATCTAAAGGATTTATGTTATTACTCATAACATGATTTAGTTGTGTTAAAATAAATATAATATTTTTAACACTTTATATAAATATATTCAGATGTTCATTTGGGGGATCATTGAATTTATATGACATTCACTATTCATATAGTTTCTCTTGGTTCTAAATATCGACTTAACCTAATGTTTTTAGCATGAATGTTAAAAAATTATATTAATATGGAAAAAAATTCTAATATGTAGTAGTTTATAAAACCATTGGCTTAACTTGGGTGAATTTATGTTTTATCCTATTAAACTTCTTAGAGAAATCCTAAAAAATAAACAAACCCTCCTCTGATAATAAGTGTAGTGAACCAAGAACAACATATTTCGTTTCTATTTATTATTTATATCATCTCAATATTAAAACACACTAACTAAAACCAATGTTTTAGTATATTAGATATTAGATATATATTTTATATTATTACAGAAAATATGCATTAATTCTAAAAAATTATTTATTTCCTCCTAGAAATATTAAACACAGTATTCTTATTCAGTGCTTAGGGAAATGGGGAAAAATAAGAATGGGGTGACGTAAAATAGTTATTAAGGAAAATACATTGAAGTAACATAAGTAGTCATAGAGAATAACATAGATGAATGAGGATATAAGAAACACATATGAATGAAAATTTGTCCAAGGTATACGATATAAATATGTAAAAATATTACAAAGATAAATATTAAAATTGAATCATAAACATGAATCATTATTTAAGGATGCATGAAAAAGTACACATAACATATTATAATTAAGATTTTCACCACCAATACCATTATAATATAGTGTATTGGGTTCATTAACAACGTCCTATATACATTATATATTATTTTGATTACCCAATCCAAAAAATCTTTCAAATCTAATGATATATAAATATTTAACCAATGATTTTAAGAGATATATAATCCTGAGCTAAGACATCAATGAGAATATTCATTTAATTTCATCATATCATACTATTCAATAATGAACAACATATCAAATAATGACTTACTAATCAATGATTAGAAATAAATGATTTTCTTATATAGTATAAATGGATATATGGTCATTACAAAACATTCCTCCAACTAATAAAATAGTATATTTATTTAAGTTAATACCATTAAAATAGAACAATAAAGTAAATAAAATTCATAAAGTAAAGATATTGGAATAAATGTTATCTTTATTTATATTTGATGATAAGGAAATACAAAATCAGTATCATATCCGAGTTTTTGTTTCATGTTTTGGTATTGATCGGGTTTATTGGAAATCCTGATCCTTTTCTTCCATTTTTGGTGAGATAAATTTTGAGTTTTAAAATACCATATATGTCTGATCATCCTACCATGGGTTACCCATAGCTTGTTTCAGGGTTTACGGAAAAATTGTAATTACTTCCAGATTTGGGCCAACAGTGAGCCCATTTCCAGATTTAAAAACAATTTTTTTTCTTTTATAACAATTTTTTTCAACAATATTTACACATTACACCTCAAAATTTGCCTCCCCTGACCTATTAAAACCACCACATTTTTTTACCCCTTAGAAATACACAATCATGGTGGATTTGGGTTGTTTATTTAGGTATTGGGCCATCCCATGATCACATTTCCAATGTTTTTAAAAAATTGTAGTTTTAAAAAACTAGCGGTTCTACCACATTTCCTCAATTGAACTCTGAACCCCTTCCCTAAAATCAAAAGGTTGTAAATAATATGTAAAAGTTCATTCCAAAATAGTTGGATCTAGATCTAAAAACTTGAATGAGAAAAAAATCCATCAATAAGAACTAAAAAATAAAATAGACTA